>CM019149.1:298120186-298175967 GCA_009733165.1 Naja naja
GGAGAGTTTTAGAGTCTTAGAATTTGTACTGTTCTGGTTTGGCATCGATCTTCATCCTCCAGAAGTTATGGGTGCTCCATCATTGGAGGGTTGGGGTTTAAGAAGAGATTGGACAGCCATTTATCCAGGATGGTATAAGGTGTCCTGCTCAAGGAGGAGTTTGGACTAGAAGACCTCCAAGGTCTCTTCCAACACTTATTCTGTACAATATTCTGAATTCTTTGTCCAACCTGTCACTCCAAAGAAAGCCACAAGAGGGGGCAAGACCACGCTAAACCAACATTCCTACAAAACGTCCAGCATTGGCTGGTTGTGCTTCCAAGGCTTCTTTTGGATGAATCCCGGGAATACACAGAGCCTCCTAGAACAATTTTGTGTCTTTATGTCTGTCTTTCTATGGCGTAGTTAATTGGAACATGGATGGTATCCAAGTATTGTGGGAATCCTTTAGGCCAGTCAGCTAGGGTTTATTTTATTCCGTATGTTGTAGCAAAATGCCGCACAGTGCATAAAATTTACTGAAACAACATATGAAACGGGTATCAAAATACAAAACACCAGAGCAGTGTGTTATTTTAAAAACACACAGCATGAGTGATGAATAAAATTATGAATAAGATGAAATGATGTATGAGCAGTTACTGGGATGACTAAACCTATGGCTGGATATCTAGAGTGTTTAGCCATTGGACAACACTGCCCTCAAGTGATGCACTTGCTGCATGTATCTAGGGAAACTTCTGAGGGAACGTTCCCTCGCAATACAATGTAAGGTCCATGGGACATTCCCCAGTCACAATTGGGATTATCTACGAACCCCCGTTTATATTTCTAATATTGGCACCAGAGTTGGTATTCAGCAGAGTTGGTATTCTGACCAGTTCTGGAGAACCGGTAGCAGAAATTTTGAGTAGTCCAGAGAACCGGCAAATCCCACCTCTGACTGGCCCCGCCCCCATCTATTCTCTGCCTCCAGAGTCCCAGCTGATTGGCTGGGTCTTCTTTGGTTGCCCTGCACAGGGGAACGGAGCTGGAAAGCAGGTTAATGGGGTGGGGAGGGAATGGGGATTTTGCAGTATCCTTCCCCCAGGAGTGGGGAAGGAATGGAGATTTTACAGTATCCTTCCCCTGCCACGCCACTAAGCCATGCCCACAGAACCGGTAGTCAAAAAAACTGAACCCCACCACCGAATTTGGCACCTGCTGTGATTAGTTCAGATCCAGGTGCGTGCTGTCCTGGGAGGTTTTCCTTGGGAGATCAAAGCAGAGGGGCCTTTGTACTGAATCAGACACTAAAATTAAACAGATCTAGAAGTTGCCCACTCCTGGAGCCGTGCTATCTCAATGTCAAAATCTTCTCTGACTAATTGCTGTCTAGGTTTCCACGGCAAATTCCAAGATTTGAGTCTGAATAGTTGATCACGACAGTCCTCATGTAGAGGTAATAATTGGTTTGCCTCACGTTTTCGTCACTCTCCTTTTTAAGGCCGGTTGCTTTCTAAGATGTGGGAACGGTATGTTAGCTAATACCAATAGCCACTTGGAAGGCATCAATTTAATAGTTTCTGATATTAGCCTCGTAGTGTGATTAAGCTGGGTAGCCACTGCTTTTGTATGGGCCCTGTTTAACCATACTGGGGCTGCCATACTCAGCCACCGACATGAAAGGAAGAAAGTGGCTTTCTGGGCCACATGGTTCCTTCTGTCGCTTAGAAGCTGTAAAAAGTCAGCACCTACCCCCCTTCTAGAAGAATGAAATAAATATTTTGAGGAATATTAAAAAAGGCAGATTATTATATTTCCCAAAGGGAGAAATGGAGAAACATGTTTTTTTAGAGGCAGACAGCAACCCCCACTTTCCTTAATAGCCCACAGCAGATGTCAGCACTTAAGAGGTAAATAGATTACTCTATTCATGAGCAAATACCCTCACCCAAGAGCCAAAACAGGACAAAAGCCATTAAGCCACAATAGGAATTACCCCACACCCTTTCAGACATTGCATCACCTTCCGAGCAGTCCAAACTTCAAACAAACTTACCTCAGACAAACACCTAGGATTTTTACTTTGCCTATAGAGCCAGCTATGACCCCTACATAACCCCTACATGGTCCCATGGGAGTCTGACAACAGCCAATAGAATACATGTTCTTGCACAGGAACAGGAAGCCTAATAAGAGAAGGTATTTAAAAAACCCTCACTCTCAACGCCAGCTGCATTAGAACCACAAACCCTGGTGGTTTTGTTCATCAATAAATGGACCTTTTTTTCAATCCGCCTCCAGCCTCCATTTTGTTTCCAGTGCCTTTGTCCCGGCTTGGAACTGAACTAGTTAGATATTTCTTCCCACAAAGCCATGAAGGAAGAGTGACTGTTTGCTTTTGCCTATAAGGATTGCTAGGAAAATGGGCTGATATGCCAATAGTTTTGCTAGTTCAATGCCAGCTGAAAGATATTTTGCTGCAAATAACCCTTCCCAGATTTGCAGCAGACAGCAGTGAAAAATAGGACGTGGAGGGCTTTGGGGATGAAGCAAAGCAGCTATACCCAGGTGGCAAATGATCCCTGGGAAATGGCTGGCATTGCTGGCCCCCTGCTTTCATTTTAAGCATTGTCTTCACTCTTTCAATTATTGCTAACATCCCTGTAGAATTAACCCCGAATTTCTGCTTCAGTTTATATATTTCAATGCACGGTCTGACTGAGAAATCACTGGCTTAGTCCCACATGCATCTCTTAAGATAGACGAGTAAGGATTTTGTATTGTTTGAGTAATTAAAACTTATCAATAAAGGAGGATGTTTGTAGGGTCTTTGGTGCTCTCTGAGCTTGGTTGTTTTCTTGCAGACGTTTCATTACCCAAACTAGGTAACATCATCAGTAGTACAGGGAGTGGGGTTTGTGGAATAGAGGAGGAGACGGAGACTGTGGGGCAGCAGTGGGATGCAAATATTTTTACTACTGGTTCTGTGGGCGTGGCCAGGTGGGCATGGCTAGTGGGCATGGCCATGTGGCTGGGTGGGTGTGGCTTTTTTTGCAGCACCCCCCACTCCCATGCTCCTTTTTTTCGCATCCTGGGCCTTAAGGAAGCCTCCTGGGAGGCCATTTTTGCTCCCAGGAGGCTTCCCTGAGGCCCAGGAGGCAAAAAATGGAGTGGGGGGCATGCAGCACCTCCCACACCCCTTTTTGCCTCCTGGGCCTCAGGGAAGCCTCCTGGGTGAAGCGGTAAGACAACAAGGGGGATCACGTCACAGCTGATCGTTAGAATAGCTGATTGTCGGGAGGAGAGAAAAAAAAAGAAATACCGGTTCGCACGAACTAGTAGCTGTTTTTTTTTACTACCGGTTCAGTCGAACGGTAGCATTTTCAACTACCGGTTCGTGCAAACCAGGCCGAACCGGTAGAATACCACCACTGCTGTGGGGTCCTTGGTGTTCTCTGAGCTTGGTGGTTTTCTGGCAGACATTTCATTACCCAAACTAGGTAACATCATCAATACTAGAGGGAGTGGGGTTTGTGGAGTGGAGGAGGAGGAGGAGGAGAAGGAAGAGACTGTGGGGTGGTTGGTGCTCTCTGAGCTTGGTGGTTTTCTGGCAGGGGTTTCATTACCCAAACTAGGTAACATCTCTGTTCATATGCTAGCGGCTTGGTGGGAGAGTTGTTTTCTTCTTTGGAGTTCCTTGATTACAAATAGATTATTCTGTTAGAAAGTCTCCAGTGATGGCGCTCCCACAACTTCCGAGGGCAACTTCTGTTCCATTGGTTGATTGTTCTCACTATCAGAAAGTTTCTCCTTATTTCCAGGTTGAATCTCTCCTTGTTCAGTTTCCATCCATTATTCCTTGTCTGGCCTTCGGGTGCTTTAGAAAATAGCTTGAACCCTTCCTCCCTGTGGCAGCCCCTCAAATATTGGAAGACTGCTATCCTGTCTGCCCTGGTCCTTCTCTTCACTAGACTAGCCGAGCCCAGTTCCTGTTGTTGTTACATGTAGATGAGAGAGCAAACCTCACTCCCTTCTAATACTGAAGATGTTACCTAGTTGGGTAACGGAACGCCTGCAAGAAAACAACCAAGTTCAGGGAGCACCATGGACCCCTAATTAAAATTTAGACTCAAGAATTAATCTGAACAAGTTACAGGGTACTTGTCTGGTTCACACACACACACACGTATATATCTCCTTGGTTGAATATTCACTGCTTGATGACTTCCACCCAGTGGTGTCTGCGGAGTGTGCCTGTAGGTCTGTGTGTCAAAATAGTCAGGTTATGTGACGGTATGTGGGAATGACCTTGGGAGGCAGGAAGAAGAGCTGCAGACTGGAGATTGGATAAGGGACAGCAGAGACTGCAGAAGGATTGGGAGAGTGGCACACATCTCCGAAAGGACCCTCCATAGTATCTTGGGCTGTAAAGGTGGAGGAGGAGAGCTGTTCTTTCAGATTTGCAAGATTCTGTTAATGCAACCCTTATAGTAAAAATAGAACTAGTACGCCTAGGTGTGCTTCTGTTATGATTTGCTGGCAGTAGGCGCAGATGGCAGAGGTCTCTGATAGCGAGGACGAAAGGGAACCAGCCAGGGCGGCTGGCGAGGACTCGGCCGAGGGGCCTGCGTCTGATGAAGGGAAGGGGCCAGGACTATCAGAGAGTGGGGTGCTGCCTTTGGACAGTGTGGAGTCTGGCAGCAGTGAGGCAGAGGACCCCTGGGAGCCTGTGCCCAGTGCGCGTGTGCACAGGGCTGCTCGAAGGAGAGCAAGGAGAGCAAAGATGACTCGGGAGTAAGGCTGGAAGGTGATGGCCCCTCCCATAAGGGATATAAACCAGCCCTCGGGGATGTGTTCTTTGCAGGAAGCAAAGCAGTTCTTTAGACTCAGAGTCCTTGTTGAAGCTCTGCTTACTCTGGTTTGATTTTTGAAACTTCTGTCGCTGGATATTTATCAGCAATTAGACTTCTGTTCTTGGCAGCCTTTCGCAACCTTGAAAGGGCTTGCTTTTATCTCGGACAATTAGGTTTAAATGTCTTTTGGCTGGGAATGCACTGAATTCCCAGTGCCGCATTAAAAAAGGTTTGCTTTTATACACAGTTTCTGTTTAATTTGAACAAGGCTTGGGTCAGAACAGCTTCCTGTCTGGCCTACCATGCAGGGCAATGGTGGGCTGCAAATTTTTTAACAACCGGCTCTCTGGTTGGGCAGGCGTGGCCGGTTGGTCATGTGACTGGGTGGGTGATGTCACTCATCACACCCAGCCCTGCCTCCCAGCCAATTGCCTCAAAGAAACAGGCAGGATTCAGCCAGTTAGGGCTAATCCCAGCACTGGATGGCCCTGCCCTCGCCCATTTTTCGGCCTGTTTTTGGGCCATTTTCAGGCTGTTTTTCAGGCTATTTTTCCAGCCAAAATTGGTCTGAAATAAGGCCTGAAAACAGCATGGTTTTCAGTCTGTTTTTGCCCAAGAAACAGCCAACAATGGCCCGAAAACAGGTGGGCGCAGGGCCAGCCGTTGGTCTGATTTGCCGGTTCTCAGAAATGCAGATTGGATGGCTTTTTCCTGAGACCCTGTGTGGCTGAGGTGCTGGCTGTGTGTCTCTCAGCCTTTTGTGTAGTAACGACCTGGGTAATGGGCTGCGTGATGACCTTCTGAGTTCTATTGTTGTGACATCCTGGGTGTGGTGCTGTGTGTGTATGTGTGTATATATATATATATGTTTTCATAGATTTTCACGGGTACACCAAGACCTACATATATCCATCTATCTATCTATCTATCTATCTATCTATCTATCTATCTATCTGTGTTGGTTTGTTTGTTTGTTTTAAATTTATGTTAAATAAATAAAATTTTATTAAAAAAAATAAAATGTCTATGGAGATTCTCGGTCATCCAGGACATCGTTGTCCCAAAGGTGCTTTTTTTCAGGAGGCAACTGGACTTCCTTGTTTTTTTCCTTTTGAAGACATTTCGCTCCTCATCCAAGAAGCTTCTTCAGCTCTGACTGGATGGTGGGGAAGGGAAGGATTTATACTTCTTGCAGACAGCTGGTCACTCGCTAAAAGAATGCAAATGTGCAGCTGTCTGCAAGGAGTATAAATCCTTCCCTTCCCCACCATCCAGTCAGAAACGTCCTTTGATGAGCATCTCATGTGCAATGCATATAAAAAGGGGCAGAGCTTCAACTCCATGGTTATGTCCGCCATCTTGATATTTTTTTTGACACCCATCTCGTTCAGGTGACCTTCCTTTGAGTTTAATGTGGGGACCAAATCTGCTGCAAAGTATAGGTAGTGTGATGACCCGGAGTGTAACATAAATGTAACAAAATCCAAAACGTAAATAAATGTCCTTTAATGCCTCCAATTTGGCCCCACTGTTCAATAATTCTCAGTTGGAGATAAAACATATTCAAAAATAGTCTTCAAAAGAAAGCAACACAGTCCGAACTTAATGAACAGATAAAGATGAAATAAAAAAACCAAAACAAACTACAATGAAGGAATTTCCACAACGGACCAGGATAATTACCAAATTCAAGGAGATAACAAGGCACAGACTGTTGGAAGGACGCCAACCAAGATCACTTCAACCCAAAATAACACACACTTTGCTTCTGGCAACGCTGTGTTTTAACAGTCTCTTTTATATACTATTCTCCCCAGCTGCAACCAATAAGAGGGATCATGGCCACTTCCTCTCTCATAAGCTGCCTTCTCCATTCCTCCCTGCATGTCCTAGGATGAAGAGGGGATGGGCCTGGTTCTTCCTCTGACTGCCCAGCCAGCCTCTGCCCTTCCCCAGCCACCTCCACAACTTCCGGAGCCACACCTCCACTCCCTGTCGGCTGTTCCTCCTCTCCCTCAGAGTCTGACTCTAACAAGAGCATGACAGGTAGTCTTTGACTTACAACCACTCGTTTGAAGTTACAACAGCACTGAAAAAAGGGACTTGTGGCCGCTTTTCATACTTGTAGCATCCCCATGGTCACATGACCAAACTCTGGACGCTTGCAACTGGCTCGAATTTATGGCCGTTGTAGTGTCCCGGGATCATGTTTTGCGATCTTCTGACAAGCAAAGTCAATGGGGAAAACCAGATTCACTTAACAACCCTGTTACTCACAACTGCAGTGATTCACTTAACAATGGTGGCAAGAAAAGTCTTAAAATGCGGAAAACTCACCTAACAACTGTCTCAGCAATGCAAATTTTGCACTCAATTGTGGTCATGACTCAAGGATTACCTGTAAGTTCCCAATAAGATAACATGGTGGTGGCACAGTGGTCAGAATGCAGTACTGCAGGCTAACTCACTGCTCACTCCAGCAGTTTGATTCTTACCTGCTCAAGGTTGACTCAGCCTTCCATCCTTACGAGGCCGGTAAAATGAGGACTCAGATTTTTGGGGACAATAGGTCGACTCTGTAAACCACTTAGAGAGGGCTGTAAAGCGGTATATAAGTCTAAGTGCTATTGCTATTGCTAATTCTGCCGACTGACTGCAGTTCAATTCTCACCAGCTTAAGATTGTCTCAGACTTCCATCCTTCCAAGGTCAGTAAAATGAGGACCCAGATTGTGGGGGGCAACAGGCTGTAAACTCTGTAACCCACTTAGAGAGGGCTGTAAAACACTGTAAAGCGGTGTATAAGTCTAAGTGCTATTGCTAACATAAGCAAATTGAGTGGTATCTATTGTAGCATGTCTTATTCATACCTAAGTCACCTGGTAATGTAGCCAATCTATTTTTATATAGGCTTATATGTATTTGAATGACAAATGTCTGTTTTGATGCTGCATTGACTGATAGATCCACAGCAGTGAGATAAACCAGCTGATCCTTTAAGATCCCTCCAAATTCTACAATTCCATGGCAACGGGTTACTGCAATTTCACCTTCTGGTGTCACTAGAAACCCTTCAGCAGATGTTCCTCACTAGCCAGCTGTTTTTTTTTTTAAACTTAAGCATATGCTCTTCAAAAGTGTGCCTTACTAATTTTATTTTTCATAACAGAAAAGGCAGGGAAAACGCAGAGTTCAGGTCTTTGAACTATACCTCCCTTTAAACTGTGGAATTTCAGTGAAAATGATGCATTTTGATTTCTTTATGATGAGCTGGAGTTCATCATAAAGTTCCCAGTTAGAATTGTTTGAAGTTCCCAATTAGAATTGGTCCCTTAAATGGCAGCTGTTCTTCAGAATAACTAGTGGGGTTTTTCCCCATCACGTTTGCTGCTCCCAAAGGCAGTTTACACAACATGCTTAACCAGGCCAAGTACAGCTTGGTGCTGCATTTGGGTCATCTAATTTAACTGGGTTAGAGTTGGGTATTGATGTTTGTGATTGTGGGCGTGGATTAGCATACAAGGCCTCCCAATTGATTATGGGCTAATGGGATAATTCTACAAGTAGATTAAGTGTAGCTGGGTGAATATTAGCTTCATAGTTTTAATTACCTGGAATCTATTGAATGGAGTGAGATGTATATTCTAGAATGAATGAATGAATGAATGAATGAATGAATGAGTGAGTGAGTGAGTGAGTGAATGATTCTACTACCCCAGCCCCAGAACCAGAACCAGCTGTATAGCTAGTTTCTAAACCAGGAACTAAGTTGCATGTGATTTCTGAACTCCCCTTCATCTGCCTACATAGCCTGCCACAATTGTGGCTTTAGAAAAGTGGAGGTGGAATTAGTTTCCCATTATTATGAAATGGGAACAGTGGTGGGATTCAAATTTTTTTACTACTGGTTCTGTGGGCATGGCTTGGTGGGCACAGCAGGGGAAGGATACTGTACCACCTCCAGTCAGAGGTGGTATTTGCTGGTTTTCTGAACTACTCAAAATTTCCGCTACCGGTTCCCCAGCAGGTCAGAACCTGCTGAATACCATCTCTGAATGGGAAGCACAAAAAAGCTGCAGGATATGTCCTAAAATACTTTTGATATTATTGCAAAGTGAAGATCTCTTAGGTCCTTTGTTCAAGATAGGGAAAACTCTCTCTCTCTCCATCCATCCATCCACCCCCTCTCTCTTCTGCCTGCCTGCCTGCCTATCGTCCATCTGTCTGTCTGTCTGTCTCTCTCTGTCTATCTAATCATCTATCTGTCATCTATTCAGGTGATATTCAGCAGGTTCTGACCAGTTCTGGAGCACCGGTAGTGGAAATTTTGAGTAGTTTGGAGAATCAGCAAATGCTACCTCTGACTGCCCCCCGCTTCCATCTATTCTCTGCCTCGGCTGGGTCTTTTTTTGTTGCCCTGCACAGGAAAACAGAGCTGGAAAGCAGGTTAATGGGGTGGGGACAGAATGGGGATTTTGCAGTAACTTTCCCCGCCACGCCCACCAAGCAATGCCCATAGAACCAGTAGTAAAAATTTTTGAATCCCACCACTGCATCTATCTATCTATCTATCTATCTATCTATCTATCTATCTATCTATCCATCCATCCATCCATCCATCCATCCATCCATCCATCCATCCATCCTCTCTCTTCTGCCTGTCTGCCTTTCTATCATGTCTCCTTTGGGCCTTGAATGAAGCTGATTATCTGGATCCCTTGCAGTCTGGTTTCAGGCCTTGACCTCTTCTTGACCTCTCAGCGTCTTTCGATACCATCGATCATGGTATCCTTCTGAGTTGACTCAGTGGGTTGGGAGTGGGAGGCACTGTTCTACGGTGGTTCTCCTCCTACCTGTCTGACCGGACTCAGTCGGTGTTGGTGGGGGGGCAGAGATCGAGCCCTAGGGCCCTGCCATGTGGGGTCCCTCAGGGTTCTATTCTTTCCCCCCTCCTATTTAATATCTACATGAAACCGCTGGGTGAGATCATCCGTCGACACGGGGTCGGGTATCATCAGTACGCTGATGATACCCAGTTGTACATCTCTGTCCCCGGTCAATCTAGTGATGCCGTGGAGGTGATGTCCCGGTGCTTGGAGGCTGTGAGGGTCTGGATGGGGAACAATTGGCTCAGGCTCAACCCTGACAAGACTGAGTGGCTGTGGGTCTTGCCCCCTCAGGTTTCAGTTGATTATCCAACTTTGGTGCTGGGGGGAAAGAAATTGCTCCCCTCAGAACGAGTTCGCAACTTGGGGGTCCTTCTGGATCCACAGCTACAATTTGACCACCACCTTACGGCTGTGACCAGAGGGGCCTTTGCACAGGTTCGCCTGTTGCACCAGTTGCGGCCTTTCCTGGACCGAGGGGCTTTACACACGGTCACTCATGCCCTTATCACCTCTTGATTGGACTACTGCAATGCGCTCTACATGGGGCTGCCCTTGAATAGCACTCAGAGACTTCAGCTGGTGCAAAATGCGGCCGCGCAAGTGATTATGGGGGCACCTAGATGTGCCCATATAACACCTATCCTCTGCAAGCTGCATTGGTTACCGGTGGTCTTCCGGGTGCAATTCAAGGTGCTAGTGACAACTTTTAAAGCCCTTCATGGCTTAGGAATGGGATATCTTCGAGACCACCTACTGCTACCTTATGCCTCCCAGCGCCTGGTTAGATCCCACAGGGAAGGCTTGCTCCGGATACCATCGGCCAGACAGTGTCGGCTGGCGGGCCCGCGGGCTAGGGCCTTCTCTGTAGTGGCACCGTCCCTTTGGAATATGCTCCCTGCGGAGATTAGAACCATCCCCAATCTACCTGCTTTCTGCAAAGCTGTTAAGACCTGGCTTTGTCGGAAGGCATGGATTTGAGACTTCTGTTCCTTCCCTCTTGTGTGTGTGGACGATATGAATGAGCTTTTTTGATTTTTATATTGTATAGGCAATTGTTTTTACTTTGTTGTACGCCGCCTCGAGTTCCCTGATGGGGGAAGAGAGGCGGGATATAAATCTAATAAATATATAAATATAATATATTATAATATAAATATATGTCTGTCCATCCATCCATCCATCCATCCTCTCTCTTCTGTCTGCCTGCCTCTATCTATCTATCTATCTATCTATCTATCTATCATCTATCTATCATCTATCTATCTATCTATCTATCTATCTATCTATCTATCATCTATCTATCATCTATCTATCTATATTGCCTGAACAAATAAGGGGAATGCATGCAGCTTTGTTGTGACCCTGGGACACTGTGACCATCATAAATGCGAGCCAGTTGCCAAGCATCCAAATTTGGATCACATGACCACACAGGTAGCTGAAACCGTCATAACTGTGAAAAATGGTCATGTCACTTTTTGTAATTTCAGACGGTCACTAAACGAATAGTTGTAATTCAAGGACTACCTGTATTCATTCTGTTAGAAGTTTTCTGCCTTCCAACACTTTTTATGAATCCTCTTTTATCGTCTTGCAAGCCTTCTGCTCTTCAATCATTTGATTTTTCTTCTCCATGCTCATTCTCCTCCCCCAGATCTACAAATTCCACTCCCAATGGCTCTTTCGCCCCATTCAGAACTGCTCTCCATTCTTAGTTCCTTCAGTAATTTGCTCAGTGTCTGTTCTGACCCAAACCAGGTTCCAAGAGAGCAAACACGAGACAAAGGTACCAGCACAACCTTTTAATGTTTCATTTACGAATCCTGGTCCTTCACAGATAAAAGGCTGCTTCCAACTAATTAGCTCCGACAAGGAAGAGCCTTGCCAAGTTTTTGCAAGTCTGCCAAGAACAACAGATAAAGTTCCTAAACAATAAACCAAAGAGTCTCCAAATACCAACTCAGATATTCTAACGTCCACCAGGCTCCAGTATCAAACTTCTTTGCCTTCTGCAGTTTCTCAGCTGGCTTTTCTCTTCTCAGGGAGGGGCCATTACCTTGCAGCCTCACACCCGAGTCGCCTGTGCTGCTGCAGCTGCTCTTTCCTTCAAGCAACCCTGCATGCATGCACACTGGGCATGGGCTCCTCGGGGGCCTCTTCATCACTGCTGCCAGCCTCCACAATCTCCGAAGGCAACATCCCACTCCCTGATGGTCCTGGCCCCATCCCTGCATCACACACCCCTCATCTGAGTCTTCGCTCTCCGAGACCTCAGCCGTCCGCGCCTGCTGCCAGCGAACCACAACAGTGCCTCAGTATAAGTGGTTAAATCAATTATATAAATCCTCTTAGATCCATATTATGTATTAGAATGGTACCTGTGATGACCCAGGGTGGGATAGAAAAGCAACAAAGTCACAAAAACAGGTGAAGTCCCTTTTAATTCCTTCAACTTGGCTTTAAAGGTTCAATTATCATTGACTGAAGAAAAAACTCCCCCACAAACAGTTGCGAAAAGGAAGAACTTCCCTTCAAACTCGAAATACATATAAATTATAAATAAAAAAAATGCAAACCACATAGAAGAATTAATGAGACAAGGCAGGATAAGGGCTTGAAGACGTCCACAGATATTGAAATACACACACTGGGAAGGATGCCAGAACTCAGATAAGAACTGACAGACTAGAAATATTTTTACGCTTTGCTTCCAGCACTGGTCCATGTGCAGTTTGTCCTTTTAAACAGACCTCACAGCTGCAGCCCATGGAGGGGATCAAGGCCCTTTCCTCCCCGTAGACCATGCCACTCATGTTTCTCCCTTATCCGCTCCTCCCTACATGCCCTAGGATGAAGAGGGGATGGGCCTGGGTCTTCCTCTGAATGCCGAGCAGGCCTGTCTCCTTCCCCAGTTTCTTCCACAACCTCTGGAGCCACACTCCCACTCCCTGTTGGCTGTTCCTCCTCTCCCTCCGAATCAGATTCTAATGGGGGCATGACAGGTACATATAAAATTTGCTTTCCCTTAAGGTCCCAGTGGAGAGGAATACCAATGCCATGGTGCTAAGTTTTTGGTGGGGCATGACTTTTACCACCCTTCTTGCGGAGAGGGAATTGCTCTATTTTTACACAACGTTAAACAATGTTAACATTGTTTATCTTGTGTGGCATTTTCAATTAAAGTGATCATCAGGAGGTGGAAGTAAAATGGAGGGGGATAGCAGTAACATCTGTTTCGCTCTCTTCTGAGAATTTAAGAAAAAGTGGACTCTGTGTGCCGTTTTCATACATTCTGTCTACAGGTAGTCCTCAACTTACAACCACAACTGAGCCCAACATTTATAACAATTGAGACATTTGTTAAGTGGGTTTTGCCCCGTTTTACGACCTTGCTTGCCACAGCTGTTAAGTGAACCACTGCAGTTGATACATTAGTAGCAATAGCACTTGGACTTACATACTGCTTCACGGTACTTTCCAGCCCTCTCTAAGCGGTTTACAGAGTCAGCCTATTGCCCCCAACAATCTGGGTCCTCATTTTACCCACTACGGAAGGATGGAAGGCTGAGTCAACCTTGAGCCTGGTGAGATTTGAACTGCTAAATTGCATGCAGCCGGCAGGCAACAGAAGTAGCCTGCAGTACTGCACTCTAACCACTGCACCACAGAGGCTCCTTAACTTGGTTACTCAGTTATTAAGTGAATTTGGCTTCCCTGTTGACTTTGCTTACCCAAGGGTTGCAAAAGGGGACCACATGATCTCCGGATATGGCAACAGTCATAAGTATGAATTAGTTGCCAAGCATCTGAATTTTGATCATATGATCATGGGGAATGCTACAAAGGTTGTAATTGTGGAAAATGGCCTTGTCACTTTTTTCAGTGTTCGTAACTTTGAATGGCCACTAAATGAACTATTGTTAAGTTGAGGACTACCTGTACTCCTTCCTCCAACAGCCCTGAGTTGAGCACCTAAACAGCTCCTAAAAATAGTCATCTAAAATGTAATGGTCTCTTTGAGTTCAATTCCTGGTAGAGTTTGAACACCACAAATATTGGGACTATGCAAATCTAGTGAGTTCCAATAAGGATAAAATGATTCTATACTGCCTCTCTATAGTCAACATGATTTATTTTATTTTGATCCCTTTGCCATATGCACGCATGAATAGTGTAAGCCGGTGTTTTTTAACCTCCGGCACTTGAAGATGTCTGGACTTCAACTCCCAGAATTCCGTTTCTGGAGAATCACTGGTGTAAGGCATGGTCAGAAGACATACCTATATCTATATCTAATCTATAGATAGATCTCCCTCCCTCTCTCTTCTGACCATGGCTTACACCACTGATTATGAATCAATCAATCAATCCACTGTATGTATATATGTGTGTCTGTGTCTGTATATTAGATAGATGGAGAAAAGGACATTATTGTAGTGAAGAACACCAGTCCGCAGAAGGCAGGTACAGCACAAAATCCAGAGTCACCGAAAATGCAACAAACCTACACTTAGCTTAAAACTCTAGTTTATTTTACATTTGCTTGCTGCCCATCTCGCTTACAGGTGACTCTTAGCGGCTTATATAAATATCAAAAGTCAATCAAACCACGAACAGTAAATATTCCTGGTAAGTTTCCTATAAAGTTTATAGTGTGCTCCCGCCGTCACTGATTCAGGGGCGCGTCTGGTGGGAACGTCGCTGATGACTCTGAATTCCAATCCTGCTTCTCTGCAAAACGTCTCCTCCAGTTGGATCAGTTTTTGGGTGTGCAACACTGCCACCTCCGAGTGCAACCTACGGCTGTCCAGGATCGGGCTGGAAAGCCGCAAATCCAGCGCAATGCTCGGTGTGCAAAGCAATCGCGGCGGGAAACGGGTGCACGCGACCCCATTCGCTCCCGAGCGCAGCACTCGAGACGGACAAAAGCGCAGAAAAGCGGAGCCCCCTCCGCACCTGCAAGACCAATTAGGCCCTTGTTTTACCAAGGTGGGCAAGTTTAAGAGGGGTGGACTTCAACTCCCAGAATCCCCCAGTCTGGGAGCTGAAGCCCACCTCTCTTAAAACTTGCCAACGTGGTTCCCCTTCCCTTTTGCCAAGCGCCGCGCCGGGGTTACACAAATCCAGGCTCCGGTTGTTGGGAGGTGGAGGGCGAGCCGAGGATGATGGCCAAATGCCCAGGGCGGCCCACATTCGTAGAGAGGCGCTGCAACGGTTCGCGATTCGGCTGCGAACGACCCGAAAAAAGGTTTCGTGAAATCGTAGTTCTTGCTGGCTTCAAGCGGGGACTTTTGGCCCGCTTCCAAAAGGTTGGGGGGAAAAATCCCGGGTACACGACACTGCCGTTGGATTTGCGCTCGGTGGTCAGGCCGGGTTTGTTAGGGGAGCAGGGTTCGAGGAGTCAGATTGACCGGGATTGCAAAAAAAATAAAATAATAGGAATTTGCGTTCGCACAACGCGCTGCTAACAAACCGCGCCTTAGCTCTGTTGGCCGTAAACCAAGTCTCTGCTCGCCTTCTGGAATTTCCGCTCTGTTATTTTTCCTCTTTCCCTGGAAGCAAGGGCTGGAGAAAAAGCCTCCCCCCCCTTTCTTTTTGCTTTGAGTTCCCCTAAATAAGAATTGCACGCGCCCAAGAACGAGCCGAAACAAATTGCTGGCAAAACGCCGGGCCGTTCCACCGGTCGAGTTTCTCTCCCCGATTGCAACTCGGCGTTTTCCAAATTGGCGCCGTCCAGAAGCGCTGCGCCAGATTACACTTTTCACCAAGCAGCGAGACCAATGATGGGACTTGTAGTCCAGCGCGCATGGAAATTCCTAGTCGAGAGGCCCGACAGAAGGCAAAGGGAGTGCTTGGTTTTAAAGCCGGCCCCAGAAATCCTAAATCACACCGCTTCTGGACCATGGAGGTTCCCATTTAGTTTCTTCTGGCCAGTAACCCCCAACTAACCAACTTTGTCTCCTCCTCCGGGCTCTGAATTCCAATCCCGATTCTCTGCAAAATGTCTCCTCCATTTGGATCTGTCTAGGTTTTTTGGGTGTGTGTGTGTGCAACACGGCCACCTCCGACTGCCACCCCTATGGCTGTTCGGGATCTAGACGTCTGAGCCGGGGCCGGGCTGCCTAACATCGCGTCCCTTAAAACTTTCCAACAAAGGAAATGCATTTGCTAAACGCACCAACGATACGGCGCACAACTTAGGCTACTACGAGGAATGCAGTCAGCTGCCTGGGATCCCGCACAAACGTTTTGGAACCCTCGGGGAAGCCCACCGGGGTGGCTTCGCCCGGCACGCGAGGCTAAAACGCGCGGAGCGACTCCGCGTCTCGAACTCGCCAAGTCCACGGCAAGCCGTTGCAAAAACAGCGCGGCCGCGGACGAAACAGGTGTGCGGAAGGTGTGCGTCCTGCAAAGGTGGGGGGGAGGGCAGGAGAGGACAATGGCTTTTGCGAAGGAGCGTCTTCAAAGAGGCGGGGGCGGGCGGGTTACTTAGCCGACCTTCACGTTACACTCCCCCTCCTCAGACCCCAGTCTCTCCGCCGCTTTCCAAGTCGGGGGCGGCCAGCGCGCCACCAGCGCCAGCTCGCCTCTCCAAGGAAGCGCGCGAAGCTCTCCAGCCCCAGCAAGTGGCGGCGCGTCAAGGGGACGGCGGGGTGGGTGAGGGGGGGGGAGAAGGAGGGAGAGGACTGGAGAGACGGAAACATCCGGGCCCTTTTGCACATGCCTGTTCCTCCCCCCTCGCCTCTCCCCCCGAACCCACCCCGCCGGTTTCTAGCCCCTTTGCAGCCGCCGCCACCACAGCCGGCAGGGAAGGAGACGCGCGCGCAAAGGCAGCCAAGCCAAGCCACCTCCGGCTGCCGCCGCTCAACTTCCGCGCCGGCAGGTGCTGTTCCCGCGCCTGCCAAGCGTTCTACCCTCGCCTCCCGGGCAGCTGCTGTCACCGCTCCGAAGGGTGGGCAGCCAACCGGCCGGCCGCCAAATCCGCCAGCTTTGTCCCCGGGAGCCGCTGGCTAGAAGCAGCAGCAGCGGCGGCGTAAGGAAGGAAAGAAGGAGCCGCGCCGCTTGGAGGCGCGCCACGACGACTGAGGCGCTGCGCTCCCGCCGAGGGTAGCCAGGAGAAGGCGAGCCGAAAGGAGCCTCCCGCAGCCTCGGAACCGGCTCGCCCGCCAGGTGGGTGCCGTGGCCTTTTCCTCCTCCTCCTCAGGTCTCCTCAGGTCTCTCGCCGCCGGTCGCCGACAGCTGCTGAGGGGCTGCTTCTTCTGGCGCCGCCGACGCCGTTGTTGCGCGCTTCTAGCCACCGCGGGAGGCGGCCGGTTGAAGCCGCTGTGGCGACCCGCTGCCGGGCAGAGGTTGTCGGACCGGGAAAGAAGGAAAGAAGGAAGGCCGAGTGGACGGGCGGGCGTCGCGCCGAGCGGCCAGGTGTTTCCCTCTCGGCGGGCGGGGAAGTTCCCGGCGCGAGAGTTTCCGCGGGGGAACCCGGTTGCGCACCGCTTTGCTGGCTGCGCTTGGCCGAGATCGCCTTCTGCCTTCGGTTTTAATTTGCGAGGACGTTGCGGATTGGCGGAGGGCGCCGGCTAATGGGGAAGCCGCTACTTTTCGAGCTGGGTTCGGCGGCGTTTAAACTTTTTATTTTTCTCCTCTCCGTTTCTTAACGGCGGGGAGCGGCCATTCCCAGGGACCGGGGGTTGAGGGCGGCGGTAGATGTCCCCACCCGGCTTCTCAAACGGGCGGCAGCCCTGCGAGGTAGGCTGGCTTGGGAATTTGAACCTCGCACTTCCTCCCTCCCGGGATCGCGTCCCTTGCCGTTGTCCGGAGCTGGGTTTCCCCAACCTCAATGGTTCATTGGGTGAATTCGGCAAACCATGCCTGGGTTAACTTTGGGTTGGTTGGTTTTTCAAGGAGCAGCTGGACTTTTCTGGTTATTTTTGCAGGAAGTTTTTTTTCCTTCCCTGTGTCCCTTCACTGTTGAACCCAGGCGCAGGCTGTTGGGGATGGAGTCTGTGCTGCCTGCATCTCAAACTGAAGCGCAAAGGGTTCCCGTAATCTGCATTTTTTTTCTGGGAATCCGTTCATACCTCCCTCATCATGGGAAGGGTGTTCATCCCAAAGTGCATGGCTAAAATGTCGATGGAGGTTCTGGGTCATCCAGATCGTGGTTGTCCCAAAAGTGCTTTTTTGAAGAGGCCACTGGACTTTCTGAGAATCTCCATAGATATTTAGCTTCACCAGAAAGTCCAGTGGCCTCTTGCAAAAAGCATCTTTGGGACAACCATGACCTGGATGACCGAGAATCTACATAGACACTTGGGTTGGTGGATTGCTCATTTATTTATTAAATTTATATGCCGCCCATTTCGCTGTTGAGCAACTTGTTGGGTTAGCTTGTCGTGCAAATGCAATCCGGGTATGAAACCCTGAGCATGCATTCATGGGACATTTTCCCAAGTTAGTGGGCACTGGATTAGGTTGCAGCCAAGCGGAAAATTTCCCATCTTTGCTTGTCTGGAATTTCAAGACAAACCAGGTTTTTTTCCCTACCTTCCAGATGTACCGATCTACAAAAGCCCTAATCTCCAGTAGGATGGGCACCCTGGGATACTACTGCCGGGGTGGGTGGGTGGGGAACGGGACGAACAGAATTGAAATAGTTCAAAGCTCGCCTCTCAAGGAGATCTTAAAGAAAGATCTAACAAATCCTGATGAAAATTTAATAAGAGACTCTAGGGCTGTGATGGCGAACTTATGGCATGCGTGCCGGAAGTGGCACGTAGAGCCATCTCTGCTGGCACGTGAGCCGTAGCCCCAGATCAGGTCCACTGCACATGCGTGCACTTCTCCCGCCAGCCAGCTGATTGTCGGATATCTGCCATGCATGTGTGGGGGGCGGGGCGCATGTAGGGGGTTGCGCATGCATGCACAGGGGATGGGGGGAGCATGGGGCCCCTGCACAGGGGCACAGTGTGCGTGCTCATGCATTGCATTATGGGTGCAGGGACGCGTGTGCACACATTGTATTATGGGTGCAGGCACATGTGCGCGCAGACACGTGCATGGGTGCACTTTCAGCACGTGAACTACCATTTGGGTAAAAATCCTGAGGTGATAAACTGATAGGCAAAAGGTTCTGGAAACTTAGCTCTTTGCTGCCATCTAGTGACTCTCTGGATTGTTACTGTCTCGATCTGGCTGCTAAAAATTTAATTTGTGTGGGCCTATTCTCCAGAGGTGAATCGTCTTCTTAATGTTGGATGCCTTTTAAGCCTTAATAATAGAAGGCTATAAATATGTGTGCAGCAGTAAGTTCTACTGAATTCAGTGGGTTTTGGTCCAAAGGTTACCCTTCAGTCTGAGGGTGGGTTTGCACAACACGCTTTGCACAACACGCCAAGACAAAATGGTTGTGCTTCTGGCTTAACATGTTGCAATGAAGCCAGCAAACCATGGCTTACTGAATGCACCCTTGGTTGGGGAGCCATTGTTTAGTGAGTTATATAGAATAGGAATAGGAATAGATAGAATAGAATTCTTTATTGGCCAAGTGTGATTGGACACACAAGGAATTTGTCTTGGTGCAAATGCTCTCAGTGTACATAAAAGAAAAGATACATTCGTCAAGAGTCAAGAATCATCAGGTACAACACTTAATGATAGTCATAGGGTACAATAAGCAATCAAATCATACTAGGAAACAGCAGTCAAAATAAGACACTGTCTTATATATTTTGGCTCCAAAACACACTAGGTCTATTTTGGGTAGGTCTTATATATTTATGGTGCCAAATAGTGGGTGTGACATTGCTCCTGAAAAGTCTTCCTGGAACTGGAGATTTACACTAGGTCTTATTTTCGGGGTAGGTCTTATATTAGGGCAGGTTTAGAAAATAGTGCTAGGTCTTACTTTCAGGGTAGGTCTTATTTTCGGGGAAACACGGTATAAATCGTAAGGATACAAGCAACAAAGTTACAGTCATACAGTTACAAGTGGTAGGGGATGGGTGATAAGGAATGATGAGAAGGTTAATAGTAATAGTAGTGCGGACTTTGTAAATAGTTGGACAGTGTTGAGGGAATTATTTGTTTAGCAGAGTGATGGCTTTCGGGAAAAAACTGTCCTTGTGTTTAGTTGTTCTGGTGTGCAGTACTCTATAGCATTGTTTTGAGGGAAGGAGTTGAAACAGTTTATGTCCGGGATGTGAGGGGTCTGTAAATTTATTTTTTATTTATTTAATTTATTTGATTAGTCAATTGCTTACAAGATAATATTTTATATTATAAATATTTATAAATTTATAAATATTTTCCCAGCCCTCTTTTTGACTCGTGCAGTATACAGGTCCTCGATTGAAGGCAGGTTGGTAGTAATTGTTTTTTCTGCAGTCCTAATTACTCTCTGAAGTCTGTGTCTGTCCTGTTGGGTTGCAGAACCAAACCAGACAGTTATAGAGGTGCAGATGACAGACTCAATCATTCCTCTGTAGAACTGGATCAGCAGCTCCTTGGGCAGTTTGAGCTTTCTGAGTTGGCGCAGAAAGAACGCAGTCTGTGATTTTGTTCAGTTTGAACAGTTTTTTTTCAATTTGTCTCTTTTGGGAAAGCAATGTTGTTCTGTGAACACAGTCCTAATCTGAAATCTTAGACATGGCAACCTTGAGGGTGACAAGCGTTCTAGTTTTTTGGGTGGAGTAAGTGCATTTGCTGTGATAGCTCACAACATAGATTTGGGCTGTAAATACTTAATCCATTGTTTTGATTTTAAAAAATCCTGTGTTTAGATGGAATAAGGAGTCCTTGGTGCATTCTTGGTTTTTTTCTTGAAGGTACGTTTCATTACCAGACTAGATAATATCATCAGTGCTCGTAGGGAAATGGGGTTGCTTTCAGTTTTCTGACAGTGTTGGTGGGAGCATTCTTAGAGGTTCTTCAGTTGGGCTGTTTACAATTAGCTTGTTTGGCAGCTCCTTGATTAGGATATTGTTTACTTCTTGATTGTTAGTCTGATATTAATCTTGGTGTTAATAATATCTCAACTTGCTAACTCCCACATACCAGAGTTGTATTCCTTCCTTGAGGTTTTATAAATACCCCATTCTTTTACAGTATATACCGACTATTTAGAACTAGTATTAGGCTTCTTCAGTAAGCATATTTGTGGGGAGGAAGAATGCCTTTAAGTCATACTTATTTATTTATTTATTTATTTATAATTGGACTTGTATGCCGCCCCCTCTCTGAAAGGACTCGGGGCAGCTCACAACTAAAATACAACAATAAATATTTAAAAAAGAATTAAACTTAAACAAGCCCAATAACTAGAATTAATTTAAAACTAATTTAACCCCTCCCCCCAAGAGGTCAGTCCAGCCTGGCCTGTTCAAACAGCCAGGTTTTCAAATTGCGGCGGAAAGAGCGGAGATCAGGAGCCAAACGGAGCCCCAGGGTAGTTGGTTCCACAAGGCAGGAGCTGCAACGGAGTAGGCCCTTCCCCGAGGCACTGCCAGCTGACACTGTCTCGCGGACGGCACCCCGAGGAGTCCCCATCTGTGCGTGCGCATAGGGCGATTGGTATTCAATATTGGCAGGAGACACTCCCGCAAATACCCCGGACCCAAGCTGTGAAGGACTTTGAATGTTAATGCCAACACCTTGAATCTGGTGACTTGAATCTCTTAACTTCTGGTGACTTCAAGCACAAATCCATGCTGTCCTCTAGACATATTTGTAAATGTTTCTCTTTTGTCATTGCATTCTTTTTAGGGCTGAGAGAAGTGACTGGCTACTCCAACAGCTTAACCACTAGATCAGATTACCTCTCAACAAATGTGCCAGGAGAAAGATCCTTGGCTTTTCTTTTCTCCAGTAACCTATTTTTCTATGCAGAGAAATGTTCACACCTGAACAGTCAATAGATAATCCACACTTGCAGCTTGATATTATATTGATTTAAGGGGGATTTAATCCTATCTCAGGTTTGAACATACAGGCAGATATTAGGATTGTGGAGTTTTTGGTGCTCTCTGAGTTTGAATGCTTGCTTTGCAGAGGTTTAATTACCCAATTAGGTAGCATCTTCAGGGCTAATGAGAGGGGACCATAACTCACTAGCACTGGGAATGTTACCTAGTCATATAATGGAATGTCTGCAAGCAAACAACCATGCTTAGGGGACACTGAGGACTCCACAGTTCTATCCTGTACTACAGATATTCTCTTCCACTGGAGATACTAGGATGTTAAAGATCAGAAGTATTTGCTTCTTAGTGAGGGATTAGCAACTATGGCCCAACTGTGGATTTCAACTCCCAGAATTCCTGAATCTTGGGAATTCTGGGAATTGTAAGTGTGCAAAACGATCACGTCCCTGAGGGTGGACTCCAGCACAAGCCTGAAAATTCGGAAAACAAAACCTCTGGTCCTGGTAACCAACCAGGATTGGATGCTGCAACATTATCCTGGGACACATATATTCCGTCTTCATTTGGAAAACAATCATAGGAAAACAATCATAAGTCATTTTTTTCAGTGCCGTTGCAATTTTGAGCGGTCACTAAATGAATGGTTGTAAGTCAAGGACTATACTCATTCTGGCACATGTTTTCACTGAAATCAGGGCAGCACTGTTGTGAAGCCTTTCCCTTTACTTGCCTGTTGTTGATGCTTATAAGGATGTAATATTTCTCTTAGCCTGGAGCAAGGTGCATCCTTCCCTTTGTTCCACCTATGTTATCTAGCATCCAGGTGCCTTTTTAAAGCAGTGTGTCAAATTGTCCTAATGCTTCCGGGACAATTATTTTGGGCAAGATGTCTAGAGGGTTACATTTGGTGAATGCTACCTAAATCTCACTCCTGTCTGAAAAATGGTCATCCAGACCATTGATTTTATCTTTTTAAAGCAATTAGCAGAGGTGACCTGGCCTTATCTGAAGGCATCTTTCTAAATCACCTTTATAACTTTCTCTTTCATGAATGCCCTCATATTATCTATCTATCTATCTATCTATCTATCTATCTATCTATCTATCTATCTATCTATGGATGTGTGTATGTGTGTGTGCATTTCAGCATAACTCTGGAATGCCTCAAGCAATTTCAACCAAACTTTCAACTTCAGGTATGTGTGTGTGCCTTAAAATGGCTTCTACTGTACAGCACAGTGGACTTGCCATGGTAATGGCTTCACAGTACTCCAGTACTCCACAAGGGGGCTCCCTCTCAGCCCTCCAAGGAAACGTCAGGCGATTGGCCAAGTGCAATAAAAAAAATGAAACACCAGCGTAGACAAGAAACTCCCGAGGAGAAAAATAGAAGACTTGCGACGCTGCGCGAGAGACAGTACAACAGCGTGAGTCCTGACTACAGGATTTTCCTGTCTAATACAGGATTGGGATACATAAATACCTGGACAATGCTGGGTTATCAGCTAGTAGAAACTAAAGAAAGGCAGAGTTGGGTCAGGTCCATTTGCTCATCTCTCCTGTAGTCTTTGCCTCCTCTGGCTGAAAGCCAACAGGTCTGAAGCCAATGATTTCAGAGCCCCAATTTCCTACCCCCTCAGCTCACTGTTCTTCTGAGAATGATGGGTACCTTTACTGCTTAATAGCTTTGCATGAAGGGAAGAAAAAAATAGGTCCATTGAGAATCTTTTATCTGTAAGGATAAAGTCTTACAGTGCATTGTAGAAATTGCAACCTGTTTTTGATTAAACTTTTGACCGATCTAATAAAGGAAGTGCTCAACTTACAATCATTCATTTAATGACCATCCAAAGTTGCAACAGCACTGGAAGAAGTGACTTACAGCTGGTCCTCACTGTCATAGCATCGCCCCACAATCAAATGTCAAGATTTGGGTGCTTGGCAACCGGCCTGTATTTACAGTGGATGCAGCATCTGCCATCACCATTTCCAGCCGTAGACATTTCCAGATGTAGACTGAGTTTACATTTATCTTTCTTCTTTCTCTCTCTATAAAAGCGAAATACCACTCAAGCATCACAAAATCTCTAGAACCGTAAAGCCTACAAACTTGAAATTTGGCACATATGTTCCTCTTGGCTTCTAAGTGCTCACTAAGAAAGGATTTTTTGAAATGACCATCGGAGAATTAGTATTTCCTATGTTATTATTATTAATACGCTCTGATGCTAAGGAGTTCGACTCCCCTTCCCAACCTGAAAAGAAATCTCTTCCAAATGCGAAACACAAGCAGAGGAAAGGAGTTTCAGTTTCAGTTTCACAGCACCAAGCAGCTTTAGCACAGAACAGTTGAGCTGAGCCACGCCCAGGCTCCTTGCTGTCTCCTTGCTCACACAGCAAATACTGTTTCAGTTTCCAAACAGCCTTCAACTCTCTCACACACTGACAGGATGCTGGGCAGAGGCAGAATTTACCCTTCTTATTTTCCTCCCAAAAAACTAATAGAAACACATAGTTTCATAGCGAAGCACAGGTATCGAGCTAGTATGGGACTATAAAAATCAAATGAGTGCACCCTTCAAATTGAATAATTAGAAGAAGTGTAATTTTGATACAATCCACTCTTCCGTAAGTTATGAGTTTGTATACCTAAAGATGGGAAAATAAGCAGAGAGATTGTAGTGCAAATGGTGGTGGGAAAGTAACGAACAATGTGTGGCCTATGGCAAGGAATTAACCTTTATCCAAAGGAGCAATAATGACTGTATATTAAGAGTGCCTGCCTGCGTAGGTCTTATGTAATAAACCAGGAGAAACTCGAAGGTTGAATGCAATGACACCGGCATCCTTAAGAAGTTTGTATCTCTGTAAAACAAAAAGGGAAGAGATAGGTCAAATGTCAATGGAAGCTGAATGTGGTTTGAATTTATTTGTTTATGTAGTATATGGCAGATACTTATCTAAAAATAGATTTGTGTGTATATTCCCTTTTTATGACCCTGTAATCCCTTAATTCAGGGTAGAGTCAGGGTGACTGGATGGAGCTGAGCGTTTACTGGCCAGATGCCCTTCCTGACGCCTGCATGGAGTTCCCAGCAGATATTTTTTCTAGGAGAGAAATATTTGCTACTACCTAGGATTGAACTCTCAACCTTCCGCGTGGGAGGCGAGTGTTTTCACCTCTGCGTTACCACGTTGTATGTATGTATGTACACACACACATACACCCCCCCCACCCCACACACATTTCACTAAATTAAAACCACAATAAAATATGAATGATAAAAAGATCTATATTCAGATACCAATGTCTACGCCATCTAACCATTGAAGTGTAGCATTGTTTATCTGGGGGTGGAATTCAAATACTGGACTGCTATATGGTTTGAATGAGTAATCCTTATGAATGAAGTCCATTGATATTGATTGGTCATATAGAAAGAATGAATGAAAATCAAATGACATGTGAAGGAAGATTGAATGGCTCAAGAGGAAGAAGAGAACTGAGGAAAGTTTTGGTTGGACTTCGGATGTTCCATGAAAGAAAAAGAAAATAATGGCTATGCCAGGTAATCCACCCAGGGCGTTGGCATCTGCAGGATGGACAAGGGGCACAAGTGATGCCTCCTTGCATGTCACAACATCACTGCAAATGATGACCTCATGATGGTTGTGCAGCATTATTGTGGTTTCTTCTAGAGACCTATGAAGGTTGGGACATCTAGTAATGATCTGGGGTTGACCTCAGAGAGTTCTTTTGATGTCTGACAAAATCCCCCGTTTATTTAGAGGCAAAGTTAGCAGAGCAAGGAAGTATAAAAAAAATATCTGGCAGAAACTTCACATGAAATTCACAGTGCAATTACAGGTTTATAGAGAACAAACAGTGGATCAGAATGGATTTTAGGATGGAAAATGCTGCCTTTGAAGGTGCAGTCTTTTTCTGTACTGGGTATATTTGCAGCTTTGGAATATGAGTGGATTACCTTTCTTTTTTTAAAAAAAATCTAGATGAATAGATTTGAAGTGTGAAGATTTGAACTTGGGAAAAATAAATTTAGCTTAAATTCCTTTGCTCAAGCATTCCTCCTGGCCTAGAAAAAGGGTTTAGTCATTCAAATAACCACAGTTACTAGGGTTTGTCCTGTACACTTGGGTTGCAAAATATGACTGAAAGCTGATACTTCAGCATGCTACCTAGTTGAGTAATGAAACATCTGGAAGAAAACAGCCAAGCTCAGAGAGCATCAAGGATGTCATAGTCCTCCTCCTCTTCCTCTTCCTCCTCTCTACAAACTCCCCTCCCTTCTAGCACTGAGAATGTTACTTAGATGGGTGATGAAAAGTTTGGAAGAAAACAACCAAGCTCAAAGAGCACCAAGACCCACAATCCTCCTCCTCCTCTCTACAAACCCCTTGTTCTTCACTCTAACCAGCACACCCCTCTCCCTTCTGGCACTGATAATGTTACTTAAATCGGTAATGAAAGGTTTGCAAGAAAACAACCAAGCTCAAAGAGCATCAAGGACTCCACAGTTCAACCCTAAGCTACAAATATTCTATTGGTAGCTGGTCCTTCATTGTAATGAAACCCATACTTTTTATTTGCTTCCTCTTCAAAATGACACTGACTTTTTATGAAATACAGATGTAGAAAGTTTGGGAAAGGTTCGGCTGCTCTGGCCTATCATGACAGAGTCAAAAGACACTCAATAAATAAAGCAGAGGAGCCAGATCTAAGTCTGAAGTGATTCAGAGACAGTCCAAGAATGAGATATTGGCCTCCATCTTGACTCACCTTCATCTGTGTTCATAAAACAACACCCTGAATGACACTAGCAAATAATGTTCTAGCTTTGCATGTTGGGCTGGCTTACCCTGTTGAATGAGCTTATTTATTCTGTTTTGCTACATGGAAGTTGGTCTAATTGAATAAGTAGCCTTGGTGGCTCAGGCTGTTAAATGCCTGCTCTTAAGATCCAGCTGTCTACAATTACTGTAGGCTCGAATCCCACCAGGCTCAAGGTTGACTCAGCCTTCCATCCTTTCGGGGTAGGTAAATTGAGGACCCAAGATTGTTGGGGGCAATTAGCTGACCTTGTAAAAATGCTGCTTAGTAATAAGCAGGCATATACAATGGAATGAAGGCTATTGCTGAGCACACTGGGTTGTATCCCAAAAATTGTAAGCCGCCCTGAGTCTTCGGAGAAGGGCGGCATATAAATGTAATTAAAATAAATAAAATAAAAATAAAATAAATAAATGCTGGTTAACTCTAGTGCTTGATGGCGAACCTATGGCATGCGTGCCATAGGTGGCATGCAGAGCCATTTGTGTGGGCATGCGAGCCCCAGCCAAACTTACCTGCACTGCACCTGCGCATGCCTCCCAGCTGATTTTCATCCCGTTTGAGGCCTTTTTTTTGCACTCGCGGAGGCTCAAGGGAAGCCTCTGCAGCCTCAGGAGGCCGAAAAACGAGCCTTCTGGAAATACCAGAAGTGCTGAAACGGGCCCGTTTTCAGCCTCCCGAGGGCTGGGTGGGGGTGTTGTGCGTGCATGCGCAGGGGGCGAGGTGCATTGCATTGTGGGTGCCAGCACGCACACACGCACACTTGTCTCTCTCGCTCTTTCAGCACACCACAACAAAAAGGTTCACCATCACTGCTCTAGTGTGTTGTGTGAACACAACTCTTAGCAAAATGTTGATTGAAAGGACCCTGCTGAGCAAACCTCATTCTTATGATTTTCTTTACACCTTAGTAGCTCTTCCCAGGCCAAAATTGGCTTTCTTTGCACCTTGGTGAGTCCTTGGCTTCCATATTCAACCATAACAATACAAGAGCACACAATGGGTACAAACTCAAGGTTAACCGCACCAAACTTGACTGCAGGAAATACGACTTCACAAAAGAGTGGTCAATGTCTGGAATACTCTACCTGACTCTGTGGTTTCTTCCCCAAACCCCAAAAACTTTAACCTTAGACTTCTTTCTTCTTCTTTCTTCTTCTTCTTTAATTACATTTATATGCCGCCCTTCTCCGAAGACTCAGGGCGGCTTACAATTTTTTGGGATACAACCCAATGCGCTCAGCAATAGCCTTCCTTCCATTGTATATGCCTGCTTATTACTAAGCGGCATTTTTACAAGGTCAGCTTATTGCCCCCAACAATCTTGGGTCCTCACTTTACCTACCCCGAGAGGATGGAAGGCTGAGTCAACCTTGAGCCTGGTGGGATTCGAGCCTGCAGTAATTACAGGCAGCTGGAACTTAAGTGCCAGGCATTTAACAGCCTGCACCACCAAGGCTACTACTGTCTACTATTGACCTCACCCCTTTCCTAAGAGGCCTGTAGGGGGCGTGCATAAGCGCACCAAAATGCCTACCGTCCCTGTCCTATTATTTCTTTTTTTATTTTTCTTACAGGTATCCATTCCATGTATTCATAACTATGTTTTTACTTATACCTATTACCTTGTAAGCGATTGACAAATCAAATAAATCAAATCAATAAATATTGAAGCTACATGCTCCTTTCTTGGACTGTTGCTAGCTAAGTCTAATGCCCTTCATCTTCCTGACCCTGAGCTGCCAACCCCTGCATCGTATCTGGCTGAGGACGCCTACAGGAGGTTCATAGGAATCGGACTCAGGCAGGGTTCGCACTTTGGCAGGAAGCTGCCCTGTCATTTGGGTGTGGACTTTGCCTGTGTGAACCCAGCCATCCACTTGCAAATGTTGGCTAATGGCTTAGCAGTGTTGCTCAGTGCACAACCCATGTAAATCATGCACCCAGTTACTTCTGCCCTATTGAAGGCAGTGTCTTCTTCGTCCTTTTTATTAAAACATTGCAGAGAAAAACCCGAGCCTGGGGGAAGACTGCCACAGTGGCAGGGAAGGCTGCTTTGTTTTCTTCTCGGCTGGCAGCAGGCGGCTGCTGAGAGCATAAGCTTGCCATGTCAGGAGTTAAGCTGCCAGGTGTTTTTTCCATATGCCTTCCGTGCAGGCTTTCCCCTCTTCCAATCCCCTCACCCTGAGGCCAGAAGAGGATCTAATGTGCTCACATGTGCACAGCACACCCAGGAAGGAAATGCACCTAGCTTCCACATAATGCTACAGCCTTTGTGGTTATACCGATTTGTTTTCCTTCCCCTTAAGAATTGGCACAACAGGCAATAGGAAATTGGCGATGAAATTCCAAGTTGGCTGCCTGGTTCCCAGCAGTGGGGTTTTTTTTAAAAAAAGACATGCAAAAACAGGGCAAGGGGGGATTTTTGTACTAAAGTAAGTGGAAGAAGGGGGAAAAAACGGTAGCTACCACTGGTAGCTCTTTTTCTTTTGTTTTGATTAGCACAAATACAGGGAAAGTTAATTTGGGCAGCAAGGAAGCGTCCTTTGAGTTAAATGACTGCTTGTGGGTGAGGCATCATTTTGGTCCTGTAATAAAACTGTCCAGTTGCAATGGATCCCCTTTTCTTCACATACAATCCATTATATTTCTTGTTACAAGAGAGACAGGCAGGCAGAGGAGAAGAGGGGCTGTCACACAGAATGTGTGGTCAACTTATTCTCCAAAGCACCTGAAGGCTGGACAAGCAGCCATCAAAGAGCGATTCAACCTAGAACTAAGGAGAAATTTCCTCATAGTGAGAACAATTAATCAGTGGAACGGCTGGCGTCAGGATGTGGGTGCTGGACATTTTCAAAAAAAGACTGGACAGCCATATGTCTGGAATGGTATAGGGCAGGGGTCTTCAAACACGACAGCTTTAAGACTTGTGGACTTCAACTCCCAGAATTCCTCCTACAGTCATGTTAGCTCAGGAATTCTGGGAGTTGAAGTCCACAAGTCTTAAAGCTGTCAGGTTTGAAGGCCTTTGGTATAGGATCTAGCAGGATCTAGCAGTGGCTTGGACAGAAGACCTCTCTTACAACCCAATTATTCTGGGTCCTGAGAGATTCAGTTGTAAATTGTAGTCCCAAGAATTCATTGGCCGCAGATGGTGGGATATCCACCACTTCTGTGATCTCAGTTAGCAGTTTTGACTGTAGGGCTTGGCTCTCTAGCATTCCTTTTTCTTGTTAAACTTCATGCTAGGTCAGTGCCTTGGCAAGCTTAAGATGGCGTGGACTTCAACTCCCAGAATTCCCCTAACAGCAAAGCTTTAAATGAGTGGATTAGCAAAGCTGCCTGGGGAATTCTGGGAGTTGAAGTCCACAGATCTTAAGATTGCCCAGGTTAAGAAACACTGGTCCACTCATTTAAACCAGTGCCAAGATTAAATTAATTGCCTATTCTGATGAGTACTGAGGTGACTCTGGGCTAAAGCTGGAGTTGCTTAAGCTCAGACAAGAGAATCCTAGCCAGGAAGCCTGTGATACAACCGCTGTTCTTCTCTCTTTGTGCTTTAGGAGCTGAAGGGTTAATTCTGTCCAGCAAGGAAGAACCTCTTCTAGCGCTTGTCACTGACACCTCTGTGACTTTGGCCCTCTTCCTTATTATCTCTCATCTCTGCCTTCTGGTTGCCTGGCAACACCCATCACCGGTGACAGGCCTTGGTTCTTCCATGTTACTTTTATACCACCCTCTCTTTTTTTTCATTGCTGTAAAAAAAAGAGAGGAAAAATTAAAAGTTGCTCTTTTTAATGGAAGGGTTGGACTGCTTTTGGTAAGATTAAAGGATGCTTATACCCTATGGAGAAGGGGGGCTTGAATTGCATCCAACTTCTGTGAGCAAATCACTTTCTCCTGAAAGGAAGATGACCCTGAATTGAAGATGATGCCACCCACAAAGGAAGATTAGATGGGGAAAAACACTTGTTTTCATTACTGTTTTCCTCAGAAATCTAAAATGATGTTTCTGTTTTAAAAATAAATCATTTCAGGAGGGAAATCTATATCCAGAGGATGAGTGGGTCACACTGAATTAAAAATATAAGAGAGCTAAGCTGTGTTCATGCATGCCTTTAGATGGGTTGTTTATCGTCAACATAGCTTATTGTGGTTTATTCTGTAGGCAAAGGTGAAGAAATCTGTAGCTTAGCATTAGGTCTCAAAACTGGCTAGGAGACAATTTGTGTTTAGATTAAGGAGAGACATAATGGATCTCTGGGTACTGAGTTCTATTATGGTTTGGATAATTAGAATCATTTTGTAGGAGAAGAAATATAATGGCAGTACCAGGAGGTGAGGTGAAAAGAGGGATCAGTTAGAATCCCTATGTAGCCACAAACAAACTAAGCCCAACTCCTCTTTGAGTGCCACTGACCCTTAAATAGCTCTAAATAAGTGCTGACCATTAGTTGAGAAGATTCCTGTACATAGGCTTTTAGCAATAAACCAGCTTGATGGAACCTGCACGTACGAACCTGGTCTTTCTCGCCTGATGATTTTGTAACTGCAGAAATGGTTTGAAGTGTTATGAAATGTAAAGCAAAAAGTTGATGTTGTATTATTTTTGCAATCTACTGCACCAAAGAAAGTCAGAAGATCATTACTACTCCCCCCCCCCTTTGCACTTCTCTCTCTTCTTTTCTTACTCTTGTTTCTTTTTTATTTTTACCTTATAATGAAACTTAATAAAAAAAATTACAACTATCCTATCATGAATTGTGCTGAGAGTGGAGTTCAACAGCATCTGGGGAATGGTGTTAATAAAGCCAGCCGTGTGTTACAGCTGCCAGAAGAGCCGATGCAAGCTTGAGCTGCATCCACAGAGTGTCAAGTTCAGAAACAGTCACTGCATAGGCAGTCCTCGACTTACAACTGCTATTGAGCCCAAAATTTCTGTTGCTAAATGAGATGATAGTTATGTTTTCTCTATTTTATGAACTTTCTTGCCACAATTGTTCAGTGAATCACTGCTGTTGTTAAGTGAGTAACATGGTTGTTAAGTGAAGCTGGATTCCCCGTTGACTTTGATTGTCAGAAGGTTGCAAAAGGGGATCACATGATCCTAGGACACTGCAACCATCATAAATATAAGCCAATTGACAAGCATCCAAATTTTGAACACATGACTATGGGGATGTTGCAACGGCCATAAGTGTGAAAAACGGACGCAAGTCACTTTTCTCAGTGATGTTGTAACTTTGAATGATTGCTAATTGAACGGTTGTGAGTCAAGGATTGCCTGTACTGCTCTCAGTTCTCTTGGTCAGATGACACCTGGAATATTATGTCTAGTATTATGTACTGGAAATTTTTAAGAAGAGACTGGATAACTATTTGTCTGAAATGGTGTAGGGTTTTCTGCCTAAGCAGGGGGTTGGACTAGAAGACCTCCAAGGTCCCTCCTAATTCTGTTATTCTGTTCTATTCCTATTCCATTCCATTCCCTATTTTCAGTTCTGTTCTGTTCCATTCCGTTCCGTTCCATTCCATATTTTCTGTTCTATTCTATTCTATTCTATTCTATTCTATTCTATTCTATTCCATCCCATCCCATCCTCCCATCCCATCCCATCCCATCCCATCCCATCCCATCCTATTATTTCTTATGGCCACAATCCAGAAAGAAACCTGGAAAGGGTCCAGGGAAGAGTGACAAGGATGGTGAGAGTTTTGGAGGATAAATCCTTATAAAGAGCCAACGGAAGGAATTTGAGATGTTTATCCTGAAGAAGATACGATTAAAAGATCTACAAGAATGGCTTTCTAGTACATGAATGAATACCATAAGGCAGAAGGAATGGATTTATCCTTCATAGCACCGGAGAGTAAGGCAAGAACCAATATGTGGAAGCTCTTCACAGACAGATCCAAACTCCAAATAAAGAATAATCTGACTGTGAAGGCTATTAAGCAGTGGAGCAGCCTGCCTCTGGAAGGTGTGGCTCCTCCCATCACCGGAGGCTTTCAAGAAAAGATTGGACAACCATTTATATGAAATGGTGTGCAGATCCCTGGCTTGGGTATTGGGAGGTGGAGCAATTTCTCTAACCTTTTGGCTCCATGGACCAGTGGTGGGGGAAAGAGTGGGGATGGTTGCAAATGCAGCTTCATGCCCTTACCTGCTGCTTGTGTGGCCTGGTTTCGCACATGCCATGGCCCAGTTCCGGGCCACGGACCGGGGGTTCCAATATCCCTTCCAGCCCATAGGGTGGAGAAATTAGGTGAATATTAGATGGCAGCAAAATAGTTTTCTTTTATCTCTTTACTGCCATGTACTGTCTGGATTTGGGTAGTACAAATACAGTAACCCCATGTAATAGACTAATGGGCACTAGGATGGAGAAGGAAAAAAATATTTAATATGAATCATTTTTCAGATATTTAGTGTGAATCGTCAAAAAATGTATAATGGTTTAACTTATGTTGGAAGAAATATCCTTCTGGGTTCAGTTCCAAGTGGGGAAAATGACACTGGAAACATGGAGGCTGTTTGGAAAGATGGTTTAATGGTGGACAGGACCACATGGCTTGGAGCTCCAAAGTGAAAAGGACAATCACATGCTTCAAGATGTTGGGTGAAGGAAAGAAAAGGAGCAAGATGCTGAGAGACCTTAGTTATATACCCTCTGTTGGGCCCCACCCTAGTGCTTCCTGTTCCTGTGTAAGAAATGTATCCCATTGGCTGTCAGACTCCCAGGGGCGGGGGTCTTAGCTAACTTTGTAGGCTTTGTCTGGACCACATGACTTCACCTGAGTGCTGGCTGATGCAGTCTTCCCAGGCCAGGTGGTGAGATGGGTAGAGGCCTTTGTCATGTAGAATACTCTGGCCCAGGCCTTAATGGCCCGCCCATTAACAAAGGTGGGGGCGAGCTTCTGCTTCTGTGGTGAGTTTCTGCTTCTGAGTTTCTACTTCTCTTTTTCGGGGAAATATTCTGCCTTTTAAATAATTCCTAGGATATTTCAGTTTTCTAGGAGAGGGGTGGGTGCTAACTTCCTACACTTACTTATGGATTACTGTCTCTGCTATAATTTGTTTTGGCTTTATAAGGTGCATTGTAAGCCCTCAAGACCCGACATCAAAATATACAGCAGTCTATATTCTGGATTTTGTACAACAGGCAGGATGGGACAGATGGCAGATTGCTACCTAACCTAAGCTGGCAGAGACTGGACGTCGTGAGGCTATAGTTGGAAATTGCTTATTGAATAATTCAGATATAATTCTGAATCTTGGTTTGATTTGAGATGGAGAAATCCAAGGGGCCTTGGTGGCTCAGGCTGTTAAATGCCTGCATTTAAGTTCCAGCTGCCTGCAATTACTGCAGGCTCGAATCCCACCAGGCTCAAGGTTGACTCAGCCTTCCATCCTCTCAGGGTAGGTAAATTGAGGACCCAAGATTGTTGGGGGCAATAAGCTGACTTTGTAAAAATGCCGCTTGGTAATAAGCAGGCATATACAATGGAAGGAAGGCTATTGCTGAGCACACTGGGTTGTATCCCAAAAATTGTAAGCCGCCCTGAGTCTTCGGAGAAGGGCAGCATATAAATGTAATTAAAAAAAAAATCTCTCTGGTTTGGTTAATCATTGCTTAAGAAAAAATGGAGGAGGAGCTTTGTGTAATGTGTATGTCAACTTAAATTTATGGAAGAAAGGCAAGAAATCATAATACAGATCATCCTCAACGTACAACCATAATTGAGCCCAAAATTTATGTTGTTAAGTGAGACAGTTGTTAAGTGAATTTTGTTCCATTTTATCACCTTTCTTGCAACAGTCGTTAAATGAATCACTGCAATTGTTAAATTATTAACATGGCTGTTAAGTGAATCTGGCTTCCTCATTGACTTTGCTTGTCAGAAGGTCACAAAGGGGGCTCACATGACACTGCAACAGTCATAAATATGAGTCAATTGCCAAGTGCATTTTGATCACATCATGGGGATGCTACAATGGTCATAAATATGAAAAATGGTGAAAGTCACTTTTTTCAGTGCCGTTGTAACTTTGAAATGTCAGTTGACGACTACCTGTAAATAAACAATTTTCATCCTGGCTTAGATCAAACTTTAATTTGTCACTTTATATTAGTTGATAAATATGGATTATGCTAGCTGGACAAAACAAGAATAGCTAACCAAGTTTCAGTGTGGCTTGCTGAGCATCGAGCATATTTTGAATACCATAGAGATGCACGGCTTAACCTGAACAAGGAAGTAACTTAAGTAGATGAGTTGGAAGCAGCTCAATAACTTATTCTGTATCCTAAAGTTGATTGCATAGCAACTAACTCATGGATCTGAGTTACAGCTGAATTGATTCTTTATTTTGCTAAAAAAAGCAGAGAAAGACCAATCTAGCATTAGAGCAAAAAGTGGGATGAAAGATTGAATAATATGCAGCTTTTTAAACATTCTTCCCATTTAAAATCCTTATGGATCAGCCGTTCATTCCAAAATTCCCAGCTGGTATCTGGAGAACATGAAATTAGGGAAAGGTGTTATAAATTGCACCAAATCAATGACTGCAGATGTTTTAAAACATAAAATTATATCATGTTCACCCTTTATGGTTTTTGCTAGTGGTTTTTTTTTTGGAAAGTATGTCTGTGTTCATGTAAGTCATTGAAACTGTTTATTGAAGTAATACATCTATTTTTTTCACCATTCCACCTAAATAACACTGGACAGTTTACAAATAAAAGTTGAATCGTACCATCAAGCAGGCGAGGTTCCCACAAGTTAAGTAGCAGAAATCCTGTCCAAGATTAAATTCAGTCACATTTAGCAGACAGCCCCCAGAATTTTACCTAGCCTTGTTAAATGTTCTGTAACCCAACCAGTGTTTTAAGTAGGTTCCTCTCAGCCCATTTGACTAGCTAAGGATGTTGGCTTCCTCTTTAGAAATGCATTAATCGATTGAACTTCATGTTATCTATTTTGAAGTCTTTGACATTGTCTATCATCTCTAAAATGAGGGAGGAGTCAGGGAGAGTTGGCAGCACTTAGCCAGTTTCAGCTGATCTGAAAAGCAGGGCTAGATATAATTTTCTAGTTGGATGGGACACCACCAGGAAGTCCTAGGCTATAGACTGGACTGCAAAGTTGGAAAAACATTCCAGAAAATGTAGATTATCCTGCCTTTATTTTATTTTTTCAAATAACTCAAAGCGGCAAATATACCTAATGCTCCTTTCTCTTCCTATTTTTCACACAATGATAACCCTATTAGGTGGGTTGGGCTGAGAAACAGTCACTCATCCTAAGTCACATAAGAGCTGTGGTGGCGCAGTGGTTAGAATGCAGTACTGAAGGCTAACTTCTGCTGACTGCCGGCTGCCAGCAGTTCGATGGTTCGATTCTCACCGGCTCAAGATTGACTCCTTCCAAAGTGGTAAAATGAGGACCCAGATTATTGGGGGCAATACGCTGATTCGTTAAACTGCTTAGAGAGGCCTGTAAAGCACTCTGAAGTGGTATATAAGTCGCTATTGCCTTTCATGACTAAGGTAGGACTAGAACTCACAGATCCTTGGTGATTGGCTTAAAACCACCTAGCCAGCTGTCATGCCTATGGTAGAACTAGAACTCACAGTCTCCAGGTTTAAAATCTTAGGCCTTACCCACAATCTGGCTCTGGTTCCTCTAAAAGTATGTGATAGAAGACCATTTTAGAATATTTGGCACTGCAGACTAACTGCAGTGACCTAAACCAATTCAGGTGGTCCTCAACTTACAACAGTTCATTCAGTGACCGTTCAGTGCTGTTGCCTACTTCAAATGGTCACTAAATGAATGATCGAGGACTACCTGTAACTGCAATCTAATCTTTGAGTTATGAAGTCCATTTAGTGGCCATTCGAAGTTACAACAGCAGTGAAAAAAGTGACTTTATGACCATTTTTCAGACTTATGACAGTTGCAGCATCCCCATGGTCACATGATCAAAATTCAGGAGCTTGGCAGCTGACTCATAATTAGGACTGCAGTGTCCCAGGTTGTGTGATCCCCTTTTGTGATCTTCTGACGAGTAAAGTCAATGGAGAAGCCAGATGTGTTTAACAACCGTGTGTCTTAATTTAACAACTGCAATGATTCAGTTAACAAATGGGGCAAGAAAATGGGCCGTAAAGTGGGGCAAGACTCACTTAAATGTCTCACTTAGCAACAGAAATTTTGGGCTCAACTGTGGTTGTAAGCCGAGGACTACCTGCAGTTAGGATTAAAATCAACGTAGTGAACTCTCGATTTAATGAACCGATGGGGGGAAAGGGGTATATGTTAAAGCTGTTTGAACCCGTTTCTCTGAGGCTGATGGAGCTTACGTTGTTTTGCATCCATTTCCTTTACTTGCAGAATGACATCATTGAAGACACTAAATTATTTGCCATTAATCAAATGAAGCCAATGAGTGCAAATAAACAATTCAATTATGTAATTACATGAATGATGTAAACAAATACCTACCAACATGGATTGTCTGAATTGTCCTGTTTTAGAAGCAACAGATTTTGTCCAGTGTTTAAAATGATGTTCAAAGCAACATTCTGCCCACTGAACTGGAGTCTGGAGAATTAAGGGTTTTGCTGTATTATAGATAGGGGTGGGAGCCCCCATAAATCTATGCCTTTTTTGTAACTAGTGCATAATACAATCATAGGTTAATCAGCCCTTAAATGCCAAAATGAGTGATATTTTTTATTTATTTTTTATTTTATTTTTATTCATATTTATATGCTGCCCTTCTCCGGAGACTCAGGGCGGCTTACAATTTTTGGAGTGCAACCCAATGCACTCAGCAATAGCCTTCATTCCATTGTATATGCCTGCTTATTACTAAGCGGCATTTTTACAAAGTCATCTAATTGCCCCCAACAATCTTGGGTCCTCAATTTACCTACCGAGAGATGGAAGGCTGAGTCAACCTTGAGCCTGGTGGGATTCGAGCCTGCAGTAATTACAGGCAGCTGGAATTAAGTGCTAGGCATTTAACAGCCTGCACCACCAAGGCCCAGATATAATTTTTGTTTTTGCTTTTTTTTAAAAAAAGGAAATACAAAATAAAAGTCTCAAAGCTCACAAACTTATAAACCTTTTGCACTTTTAAAAGTCCTGTTTCCCAATGCCAAACTTACAACAAGGTGCAAAAATTCCCCAGCTTGCCCTTTGTAGCTTCTGTAAGTTAGGAAAACAGGAGAAAATGTGGTTCTTAGGTTTCTTCTCTTGTAAGACAGGACTGTAGCAGCTGGATCAGTGGTCTGGCTTCAGATCTGTGAACTGCTGAATAAGAAAACAGTTCATTTTTTGCACATCCTAAAATCTTATCGGTGTGGATGTAGCATTGATGGAGTTTCATGTTAATATGGTAAATCACTACAAAACATGGATGGACAGCATGTATTAAAGAAGGTGTTTTAATACAGTAGGCAAAAATGGTTTCTTAAGACTTGGGGAGGTTTAAATCCATTTATTCCCTATAAAAATCAGTGAGAGTTCCTAGCCCTCCCTACATTTGGACAACGCCTTTGACATGCTGTGCAAATTCCAGAATGAGCCTTGAGCTGATAGAACTGGAACACACCCTGCCTTACATGGTGACCTACCATGCCTCCAAGGACAAAGAAAAAACTGTGTTGCTAAGCCATGCACATGGATTGTGTTTGCATAATTTAACCAGGTTAGTTACTTTCACCTCAGCATAATGTGCAAAGCTTGGTTAGTTTTAATTTTGATTAGGGTCCCTCTTTCTCCCCTTCTTTCTCTCTCTCTCTCTCTGTCTCTCAATATTCTGGTCCACATACTGTGCAAAACCAAAATGTATCTAGATTTACAGCATGTATGGTACCTTGCGTGTTTGAAATTGCTTTTTCGGTGTGTGTTTGCTCCTGCAGTTCTGAATTACATGCCTTCTAGGCAGTTGAGTGTGACATTTGGGAAGGCACCACACTTTTCTTTGGCTGCAAATTCTCAGCAATGTGCTGCTGACCATGTTCTTTGTTAATTAAAACCCCAAAGATAAGCAACTTCTCCGATGATAAGGGGAAAAGGAAGGTCACACACCAGTTGCTGCTTACCCAGGAGAGACATAATCAGGTGCTGTTGCTCTTGGCTGCCAGTCTCTGATAGTTATACACTACTAATTTATCCTGGCAGCCAACAACCGTTACCATCATGTTGCTGATAGAAATATCGAGATGTACAGCTATGAAACTAGACGCTGACAAATGTCCTGCTGCCTGGCATTTTATGATGAGCTGTAATGGCTGGGAGGAAGCAGTCTACTTCAACATTGGGGGCCTTCAGACGTTCTTCGTAACAGCACACACCATGTCAAGAGTAACTGGATGTGTCCCTGAGGATGACAGAAATTTTGGTGCACCTAGAGGGCTCCTGGTTCAGGAAGGGTGCTTTAGAGAGGCTGATAGGATATGGAACCAGAGTTATGCCCACTTTGAAAATGATTTGGAAGAAACATTTCAGATCTCCGATGGATACATCTGTGAGGGATACTCTCTGAGCAGGGGTCCCCAAACTTGGCAACTTTAAGGCTTTATTATTATTATTATTATTTATTAGATTTATATCCCGCCTCTCTTCCCCCATCGGGGAACTCGAGGCGGCGACTTGTGGACTTCAACTCCCAGAATTCCTCAGACAACCACCTCTGTCCTATACCATTGCAGATGAATGGTGTCCAATCTCTTCTTAAAAACTTCCAATGTTGGAGCTCCCACAACTTCTAAAGCAGTGGTGGTATTCTACCAGTTCAGCCTGGTTCTGCAGAGCCAGTAGCAGCGATGAGCAGCGGAGACCAAACCGGTTCTCTCCGCTGCTCTGGTGTTAGGCCCGCCCGCCTGCCCGGGCTCCAATTTGAAGCGCAGCTGCTTTGCGCGGCACAGAAGAGTGTTGCGTGGCAGCTGCTGAAGCAACTGGGATTGTGCAGGCTTGCAGGAGGTGAATTAGAATGCCTCTGCGCCTGCACAAAGTGTGCGTTTGGCACATGTGTGCATGCAAAGTGTGTGCATGTGCACAAAGTACACCCACCAATCCACGCCCACCGAACCGGTGGTAAAAATATTTGAATCCCACCACTGTTCTAAAGGCAAGTCGTTCCACTGATTAATTGTTTTGTCAGGACATTTTTCCTTAGTTCTTGGTTGGTTCTCTCCTTCATTTGCACTGATGATGTTACTTGGTTTGTGTACTGAAATGTCTGCAAGAAAACAAATAAACTCATGAACCGACTCTTAAAAATATCTGCTTCTTTTTTCCAGGCTGGTATAGGTAGTCCTCAAGTTACGACTGCAACTGAGGCCAGAATTTATATTGCTAAGTGAGAAAAAAATGACTTATGACCATTTTTCACACTTAACGACTATTGCAGCATCTCCATGGTCACATGATCAAAATTTAGATGCTTAGCAACTGGTTCATATTTATGATGGTGGCAGTGTCCTGCGGTCCTGTGATCAAGCTTTTGCGTTCTTCTGACAAGCAAAGTCAATGGGGAAGCCAGATTCACTTAACAACCAGGTTACTAAACAAATGCAATGATTCACTTAACAACTAGTCCGCTGCCCTTGCGGACTACACGGAGGCTTCAGCTGGTGCAAAATGCGGCTGCGCGGGTGGTGATGGGAGCGGCCCGATTCTCCCATGTGACACGCCTCCTGCACGGTCTGCATTGGTTGCCGGTTGCCCTCTGTATAAGATTCAAGGTGCTGGTATTAACCTATAAAGCCCTTCATGGCTTGGGTCTGGGGTACTTGCAGGAACGCCTCCTACCAGCATCGAGGTCCAAACATGGAGTGCGCTCCCACAGGCAGGCCCTCCTGTTGGTGCCGTTGGCCAGACAATGTCGGTTGGCGGTCCCCCGGGGGAGGGCCTTCTCTGTGGGGGCGCGCACCCTTTGAAACCAGCTGCCCCTGGGGCTGTGGTTGGCTCCTGACCTACGTTCCTTCTGCCGCGATCTAAAGACCTGGCTGTTTTTACAGGCCGGCCTGGATTGAGAGGGATTGGGTTTTTTTAATTGGGTATTTTAGTATAATTGAATTTTCTATTTGGATTGGATTAATATTTTTACCTATTTTTGTAGGCATATCTTTGTGTGAGCCGCCCCGAGTCCCCCCCCTGAGATGGGGCGGCATATAAATCCAAATAAATAAATAAATAAATAAATAAATAAATAAGAAAGTTGTCAAATAGGGGAAAACTCACTTAACAATGTTTCACTTAGCAACATAAATTTGGGGTCCAATTGTGGCCATAAATAAAGGACTGCCTGTACATGATTGGGGAAAGAATTTGGGAAGCTGTGTGATGGTTGGATTGTCTTCTGGCAAGATACCACAGGAGTAAAGACCTCTATAAGCTGAACTTGATTGTGTTGGTTTAATGGCCATTTAATTTTTTTGCTAACAGTGAAAAGATTACTTGCCATTGGCTTCTTTTGGGATATTTTTATTTGGTCTACAGTTGGGATTTTAGTCTCCCATCCAAGATCCCTAACCAGGCCTGATCATACTTTTTTGCTGATGAGTCTTTGGTGCTTCCTGAGTTTGATGTGGTTTTCTTGGGTTTCGTTACCCAACTAGGTAACATCATCAGTGCTAGAAGGGGGTTGGGTTTGCCCTCTGTTTATATATACACTGACTTGCCCTGTCGGTTTTGGTGGGACTGTTGTTTTCCTCTTGGTAGTTCCTTGATTTGGCTGTTGTTTGTCTTGAGTTGGTAGTTCCTTGACTGGGGTATTATGTACCACTTGATTATTGGTCTGGTATTAATCCCTACATATCTGGGTGTTGAATGCTGGCGAGGAAGTGTCTGAGGTCACAAAAAAAGAAGCAAAATGTTTTCGTTTGCTGAGGCTCTCCTCTTCCTTGTTCCTTTTCAATACGCAAGGCCATCCTTCATTTTTTTTCCCTCAGTAAAATTTGGTAAGAATCAGTTCCATGGATTTTAATGAATTTGGGGGGTACCCATCTCCAGTAAAATGGGAGCGATCTACTTTAAATATGTATTGTAAGGAATAAAGAGAGCAAGTTTGGTCTCTTGGTTAAGGCATCAGATTATAAACCAGGAGACTGAGTTCTAGTCCTGCCTTAGAAAGCCAGCTGGGTGACTTGGGCCAATCACCAAGAGACTGTGAGTTCTAGTCTCGCCTTGGGGATGAATGCCAGTTGGGTAACTTTGAGCCAATCACCAGGAGACTACAAGTTCTTGTCCCGCCTTAGGCATGAAAGCCGGCTGGCGGAGTTTGGACCAGCCCTACACTCTCACCTCACCAAACCTACCTCACAGGGTTGTTGTTGTGGGAAAAATAGGTGTGATGATCCAGGGTGTGGCACAAAAATAACAAAGGCATAAAAGTAGATGAATTCCCTTTTAATACCTCCAACTTGGCCCCCAGTGTCCAGTTATCCTCAGCTGGTGATCAAACTCTTCCAAAAACAGTCTACAAAGGGAAGAAATGCAGTCCAAACCCAAAGTACAGAGAAATTAGAAATAAAAAAACGAACACAAACCACGCTGAAGTAATTAACACGACAGGCCAGGATAATAGATTGCAGACTTCCAAAAGATAACGAAGCACACACAGTTGGGAGAACGCCAAACCCAGATAAGCCTCTACAAAGATAATGCGCATTTTGCTTCCAGCAAGGTGCTGTGTGCAAACGCCCTTCTTATATCCTGTTCTCCCAGCTGCAACTAATGAAAGGGATCAGGGCCCTTTTCTCTCCCTTAAGCCATGTTGCTCCCTTCTCCGTTCCTTCCTGCATGCCCTAGGATGAAGAGAGGGTGGGCCTGGGTCTTCCTCTGAATTTCCTCTTCCTTGCTTTACCTCTCCCCTGCTCTGCCCAGCCGAACTGTGCCCTTTCCCCGTTTCTTCCACAGCCACCGAAGCCACACTCCCACTCCCTGTCAGCTGCTCAATCTCCCCCTCAGAATCAGACTCCAACAAGGGCATGACAATAGGTGGAAGGTGTGTTGCATATGCTTGCCTCCTTGAGTTATTTGTAAAAGCAATAAAGGTGAGAAGATAAATAAATCTTGCCTCATGTTTTCAAAATAATGTTTTGTATGCTTAAACATTTTGACATAAGGTGGATGGAAAGAAGCATACGTGACATATATGGTATCTCCATTACTAAATGCCATGCAGGGTGTGACTAGATGAGAGAGAGAGAGAGAGAAAAAAATACCAACCAGCTTTCTTAACTAAACATTCTATTAATTCCTCTTTATATCTTGCAAATCACAACGGCGTCATTACTTTTTTTAATAGCAAACATGTGCATTTGGTTGCTTATTGGTGGCATCTTGCCAGCGGATGTACTTCCATTTGCCGAGAAGGGTTATTGCCTTGTAAATCAACATGAGGTTATTGCTAATGCCTTTTAATTAAAAATCTAATAATCGGCTCCCTTTGTTTTAAACTCTTAAAGGGAGCACGAAGGAGCAAAGGTCTTAACCGTGTGGAGAAAGGGGCACACAAGTTGCTACTCGCTGTTCCAGGAAACAAGGAAAAAAAATATTTTAATATTTTCTCCTCTGCTCTCTAGTTCAGTGAAAGGTGGGTGCCAATGGAAGTATATGGCTTTAAAGCAGGGGTGTTGAACTGTGGCAACTCTAAGACCTTTGGACTTCAACTCCCAGAATTCCTCAGACAGCCATGGTGGCTGGGGAATTCTGGGAGTTGAAGTCTCTAAGACAAAGTGACTCCAGGCTATAATGCTTTGTAAAAATGCCTAATGGTAAAGCCTATTAATTGAGGGAGTGTGGAAAATAAATATTAATGGGATTGATGGCCAGTTTTTATTCAGGGCTGGCCAAATGGGCAATCCCATAAATTTTTAATAATAAATAAAAAAATAAAGAGGATTTGCTTCTTTAAAAACACTGACGCTTTTTAAAGAAGAGATTGGTTAACTATTTGTCTGAAATGGCATAGTTGAACAGGGGGTTAGACTAGAACAGGGGTCTCCAACCTTAGCCACTTTAAGACTTGCGGACTTCAACTCCCAGAATTCTGGGAGTTGAAGTCCTAATCTTAACCAGGGCAACCTAATAAAACCTCCAACATGGAAAAAAAATATCAATATTTAATTCTGCATATCATAACTGCAGCCAGAATAATCTACGCACAAAACTGGAAACTGTCTACCATTCCTTCAGAGGATATGGTGATTAAAAAAAAATATGAATGCACTGAGATGGATACCCTAACCATACTGTTAAAAAATAAACAAGATAGTGACTATTTGGTATGAGTGGTTAAAGAAAAGATAATATTTGATATTTGGATAAGGTATGGAAAAGACAGGAGACGTGCATTTAATTACAAACTATATAGAGAAATTAAAACATTAAAAGAACGAAGGAGTTATTGTAACAAGGCAGATCACGTCAATGATAAAGAAAAAAAAATTAACCATTGTTCAATATATGCTGTAAAATGTATATATATGTGTGTGTGTGTGTGTGTGTATTTCTCTCTCTCTATCTATCTATCTATCTATCTATCTATCTATCTATCTATCTCTATATATCTATATATATCTATATATCTGCAGGTCTTGGTGTGTTCGGGTATTTTCCCATGTAAGATTGAGAGTATCATCTTGGCGTCGTCAATCACCATCTTCAGGCTCTGCTTTGCTGCGTTTTGCTGCTTTCGCCTGACAACACCAGCAGATGGAGTGGGACAGTATCGCCAGACTCCTCTCAATCTCAGAAAAAAACCCCACAAACCTCCCTCCTAACACCGTGAAAATCTACGAAAACAATATACATACATACATACATACATACATACATACATTGATTTGTCTGTTTTAAATGTATGCCAAATAAATGTTTTTTCTAGAATAAAAATTAATAAAAATTAATAATAAAAAAAGAAGACCTTCAAGGTCCCTTCCAACTCTGTTATTCCTTCCTACTCAACCTAACCAGATCAGAGTGAGGAACAATTCCTAGAACTCCATAAATTCTAATATTTTCTTTCAAGAGCATTTGTTTTTGGTAGAGAAGGATATTTCCTTCTTTGGCTTCACAGCTGAAACCTTACAATATCCAAGTGCTTCATCAACTGTCTCTGAGATCTCTTTAGCCTAGCAGCCTTCAACTTTTATTATGAAATCGCTCTACATTATTATATGCAACTTAATTATGATTGCCATGCCTATTAATCATAATTTCCAAGGTGGCTGAGGAGAGCATTAAAAGAACCATCCTTGACTTGTCTAATCCAGAAGAAATTCCAGTGTCATCACAGGAGCAACAATAAATAAATAAGGGAAGAAGGAAAGAACAGAAAGTTCCTATCAAATTAAAAGCACATCTCTTTGTAACAAGATTAAAACAAGCACCATCAATGCAATTGAAAACCGTCAGAGCTGATTCAGTATCCGAGGAAGTGATAGTATTTTCAGCAGAATATTATCAAGGAGGTGTTTTAATAGTTGGGTAGGGAAGAGAGATCCATAGACAGTGTGTTACCAAGGAAAAGCTCCAGCTCTTGTACAGGTAGTCCTCGGCTTACGACCACAATTGAGTCAAAAAGTTACGTTGCTAAGTGAGACATTTAAGTGAAGACAGATAAATGAATCACTCTAGGTGTTAAGTTAGTAACATGGTTATTAGCAATAGCACTTAGACTTATATACTGCTTTATACTGCTTTACTCTAAGCTGGCTTACAGAGTCAGCATATTGCCTCCAACCATCTGGGCCCTCATTTTAACCCCCTTGGAAGGAGGGAAGGCTGAGTCAACCTTGAGCCTGGTGGGATTCGATCTGCCAAATTTCAGGCAGCTGGCTGCAGCAGAAGTAGCTTGCAGTACTGCACTCTAACCACGGCGCCACCGAGGCTCTTATTAAGTGAAACTGTCTACCTCATTGACTTTACTTGTCAGAAGGCCGCAAAAGGTGATCACATGACCTTAGCATATGGCAACCATCATAAATGTGAGTCAAATGCCAAGCGCCTGAATTTTGATCTCATGACCATGGGGATGCTGCAGTGGTCATAAGTGAAAAATGGTCATAAAAGTCACTTTTTTCACCGCTGTTGCAACTTCGAACAGTCACTGAATGAACTGTTGTAAGTCAAAGATTAGATTGCAGTTACAGGTAGCCCTCGATTTGCAACTATTAATTTTAGTGACCATTTGAAGTTACAACAGCACTTAAAAAGTGACTTATGACCATTTTTCACCCTTTAACTGATGCAGCATCCCCTTGGTCACATGATCAGAATTCAGAGGCTTTGTAACTAAGGGTTGCAGTGTCCCAGGGTTATGGGATCATCTTTTTATGACCTGACAAGGTCAATAGGGAAGCGAGATTCACCTAACATCCATGTTATTAACTTAACAGCTGCAGTGCTTCACAACTGTGGCAAGACGCTGTAAAATGAGGTAAAGCTCAGTTAACAACTGTCTTGCTTAGCAAAATAAATGTTCTCATATCAAACTACCTAAGCGCCAGAGCTCACTGTAACAGCATTGCCAAAAGGCAAATCTAATCTTATGAAGCTTCTCCTCTGGAAATATCTAAGTGCTAACTAGGGCATACAAAACCTTTGCTAGACCAATACTTGAATACAGCTCATCTGTCTGGAATCCACACTGTATATCGAACATTAATACAATTGAATGAGTCCAGAAGTATTTCACGAGAACAGTTCTTCTCTGCTTGCAACAGAATACCCTATATCACCAGGCTTGAGATTTTGGGCTGGGACAACCTTGAACTACGCCGCCTATGGTTAAATTTAAGCGTAGCACACCTGCTACAATGACCAGTCAATGACTACTTCAGCTTCAACCACAATAATACAAGAGCACACAACAGATACAAACTCAATGTAAACCGCTTCAAACTTGATTGCATGAAGTATGACTTCAGCAACAGAGTGGTCAATGCCTGGAATGTACTACCTGACTCTGTTGTTACATCCTCTAACCCCCACTCCTTTAACCTCAAACTATCCACTATTGACCTCACCCCATTCCTAAGAGGTCTGTAAGGGGCATGCATAAGTGCACCATCGTGCCTACTGTCCCTGTCCGGTCCCCATTTATTCATACCTATTTCCTGTATTCTTATGTTTTTACTTATACCTATTATCTTGTAAGCGATTGACAATTCAAATAAATAAAAATAAATAAACTAAATGTTGATCTCAATTGTGGTCATATGTTGAGGACTAGCTGTAATTCTTGATGGACTCTGGTATCCATGGGGAACCAGCTTGGTCTTCCTTAGTAAAGCAATGTTTCTCAACCTTGGCCATTTGAAGATGTGTGAACTTCCAATTCCTAGATTTCCCTAGCCAGCATGCTAGAGTTGAAGTCCACACAATCTCAATTGGCCAAGATTGAAAAGATTGCTCTAGAGGACTTGCAAATGGTTCCAAGTATGGAATTTGTTCAGCTTTCTTTCGACTCTTTCAGTGAGGATGACAAAGGATACATACCATCCTGAACTTCAAGATTTCATGGCTGAAGTGGGTCATCTGAAGAAGTGGAATAAAGATGATGCAAGCTCATGTGGTTTTTGTTACTGAGGAAACAAAATGTAGAATACTGTAGAATAATATATACCCAAGGGCATAGTATTCTTGTGTGAAAAGAAAGCTAGAATTACAGCTGAGAAATGCTGTTACCCAGTGTTAAGTCCAAAGGGGGCACATGGCTAGGCTGATGGGAATTGTAGTACTGATGTGTTAAGGTATTTAGATTTAAGAGCTGACCAGTTGCTGTAATGCTGACGCAATGTAAGGCTGATGCAATGTAAGGCTGATGCAATAAGGATGAATCAGCATAGCATGAGTATTGCTCTTTTAAGATGAAGTATGGGTCCACAAAAGTCTTTACCTTTTAAAGAGGTGTCTATATAAAGGCAGCCATTAGAAGGCATGTTCTTTCTCCTTGTGTCCTGTCTTCATTGCAGTTCTCCGTGTAGAGTTAAGAAGATTGATTGCTTGTTGGGTATTTGCCTACCATGTATATTTCTGTATATGTTTCATATATAAATCACTGTTAAATGTCTAAGTCTCTGTGTGCTGTGTTTCTCCTCCATGCTGCTATGAGAATCCAGGACTTTTGGGGGAGAGAGAGAAACCATGAAGTTGATAGTTGCATCATGGAACCTCAATTGCCAGTGATATGTTTGAATAAACTCAATTAAAACACTGGGAGACAACAGATATTGGTGCCATATTGATTTCCAGTGTCAAAAGTGAAAGTTCTGATTGAAAGCTTTTTTCCTTCAAAGACCTCCCTTCACTAATTTTTGTTTCCATTTCTGAAGTGGTGTTTTTTTTTCTGGTTATATTTAAGGATTCTTCATTCGAATGGTCTCTTTCTAAAGAACACCCATCAAGCTCCAGGGATGGGGTTGCAGGCTAATTTTATAAACAGCAGAGAGGAGTAGAGATTCTTCCTGATTGTAGCTTAAAAAGCGGTTAATTTGAAAAATGGCTTCATGTTACTCTTTTGTTGTAATGTTTTCTTTATTAAACCTTCCCTTCTTCTGTTCCTCCCCTGCATTTTTTAAAAAAACAAACAGTTTAGTGCAGGGGTGTCAAAACATGGCAACTTTAAGACTTTGGGATTTCAATTCCCAGAATTCCCCAGCCAATATTCTTCAAACTTGGCAACTTTAAGACTTGTGGACTTCAACTCCCAGAATTCCCCAGCAAGCCAAGTCTTAAAGTTGCCAAATTTGGAGACCCCTGGTTTAGTGGTTTCTTGTATATTGTTGACATACTGAGTTAGAAATCAATTAAAATGGTCTTTTCTGCTGTCCTGACTTAATTGCTCCTAAAGATTAGAAAAAGAGGCACTGAGTAAGCCATAACTGTGTACAAGAGAATCCCCTTAAAGGTTAAGTTATCCAGGCAAATGCCATATTCTTGAAGTTCTCTTGGCATTTCCGTGAATGACCTTCTCTCCTCCCGAAGTAATGATTATTGCTTAAGAAAAACTGATTAAGGAGAACCTGAAGAAGTGTTTAGGAGTAGTTTTTCTAAATGTTACCTTTGCCCTTTGAATATGGAAGGTTTCTACAGCTCCATTTTTGGTGTCTCGGCAAACTTTCTGGGAAAAAAGAGAGAGCAACCTTGCTTTCTCTTTATTTCCCAGAATGTTTGCTGAGACTTTTTGGCTGGAGTTTTGGGACTCCAAAATATGCCTTTGTACACAATGCCTTGGTAAGACCACTCTTGGAATAATACTGCATCCAGTTTTGGTCACCATCGATGACATAAAAAAAATATTGAGACTAGACCAGGGGTATCAAACTCGATTTCATTGAGGGCCGCATCAGGGTCATGTTTGACCTTGGAGGGCCAGGGGCTGAGGGTGTGGCTGGGTGGTAGCTGACATCACCTGTCGGCACCTGTGGCCATATACAGGGCTTCCTGAGATTCTCCCTCACAATCATAATCTTCCTTCCTTCCTTCCTTCCTTCCTTCCTTCCTTCCTCTTCCTTCCTTCCTCTTCCTTCCTTTTCCTTCCTTTTCCTTCCTTCTCCTTATTTTCATTCCTTTCTTCCTTCTTCCCTTTTTCTTTTCTCTTTCTCCTTTCCTGTCCCTTCTTAGACCAAGCAGGAAATATTTTGTTTTGTTTTTAGTTTGTTTTGATAGCCCTCTGCCAGCGAAAATGGATGTGCCTCCCGAGCTCTGTTTTCACTGGCAGTGGCACTGCAGGCCAGTCCTTTGGTCAGCGTTCCAACTAAAAAACTCCAAACCAATAAAGTCCAAGACAAGCATTTCCTCAAAGTTCCATTTTATTAGAGTTATCATATTGGCACATCTGGGAAAATCTGAATCTGAGAGTTCCGGGTTTTCCCTTCCCAAAAGAAAATCAAAAATCCCTCCCCTGCACCCACCAGCCCATCATATGGTCCGATCAAACATCAAACCACCTGGAGACCTTCCTCCATACACTCCTATCCAGGTGCAGGGGAACGTGACCTTGACTCTGTGAGAGAATATGGCTTCCAAGGCTGACACCTTTGCTGTTTCCAGGCTGGCCCAGTGGGCCAGATCTAAGCACCCCACAGGCCGGATCCAGCCCACGGGCCTTGACACCCCTGCTCTAGAAACAGTGCAGTGAAGAGCAACCAAGTTGACTAGAGGGGTGGAGGCTAAAACATATGAAGAACGATTGCAGGAATTGATATGTCTAGATTAATGAAAAGAAGATCTAGGGGCGACGATACGAATATTTGAGGAATTGATATCTAGATTAATGAAAAGAAGATCTTACCATAGTGAGGTTCTATAATCCATGTGCAGATCTTTCTGCCTTGTCTTGTAATACCGAGCATGCATCTTTTCATGGCTCGCCCTTCCTTCCTCCCTTCCTTCCTTCCTTCCTTCCTTCCTTCCTTCCTTCCTTCCTTCCTTCTGTCAATCGCTTACAAGATAATAAGTGTAAGGATAAACGTAGTTGTGAATACATGAAATGAATACATATAAGAAAAATAAAAGAAACAATAGGACAGGGACGGTAGGCACGTTGGTGCACTTATGCACGCCCCCTACAGATCTCTTAGGAAAGGGGTGAGGTCAATAGTAGACAGTCTAAGGTTAAAGTTTGTGGGGTTTGGGGAAGAAACCACAGAGTCAGGCAGAGTATTCCAGACATTGACCACTCTGTTGCTGAAGTCGTATTTCCTGCAATCAAGTTTGGTGGGGTTAACCTTGAGTTTGTATCTATTCTGTGCTCTTGTTATGGTTGAAGCTGAAGTATTCATTGACAGGTAGGACAGGTAGGACATTGCAGTGTATGATTTTATATACTAAGATCAGACCGAAGGCAGCATAGTTTTAGGTTTTCTAGCTCTAGAATTTCAAGTCTGGTGGCATAAGGTATTCTGCAACGAGTAGAGGAGTGTAGAACTCTTCTTGTGAAATATTTCTGGACTTTCTCAACTGTGTTAATATCAGATACATGATGTGGGTTCCAGACTGATGAGCTGTATTCGAGTGTTGGTCTAGCAAATTTTTTGTATGCCCTAGTTAGTAGTGTGACATTACCAGAGAAAAGCTACGTAGGATTAGGTTAACAACTCTTAATGCCTTTTGGCTGTAGTTACAGTGGGCTCTAGCACTTAGATCATTAGAGATGAGTATTCCAAGGTCCTTGACAGAGTTTGGATCATCAGCAAGGTCTTAACTATTCAGCTTGTATTTTATTTTCTGATTTTTTTTTGCCAATATGTAAGACAGAGCATTTATTTGTTGAGATTTGAAGTTGCCATTTGTTTGACCATTCTGATACATAGTCGAGGTCTTTTTGAAGTGTAGCAGTATTGTCTGTGGTGTTGAATAGCTTTACATCATCAGCGAAGAGAATGCAGTTGCTCTTAATATGATCACAGAGGTCATCTATGTAGAGTATGAAGAGAGTTGGTCCTAGAACGCTGCCTTGGGGACACCACTGTTGACAGGTACAGAATTTGATAAGACGCTCCCAATTTTGACCATTTGTTGTCTGTTTGACAGGAATGCATCTATCCAGTTATGCAGGTGTCCGGAGATGCCATAAGATTTTAGTTTTAGGAGTAGTTTGTCATGTACCACTGAATCGAAGGCTTTACAGAAGTCTATGTAGATTATGCCTATTGCTTTGCCCTGATCGAAGTTGTGTAGTCCATATGTTTTTGCAGTGTAAGAGTTGCAGATTACAGGATAGTTTTTTTCTAAAACCATATTGTTTGTTAGAGAGTAGGTTGTTTGTCTCTAAGTGAAGGATAATGGATTGGTTAATAATTGATTCCATGACTTTACAGGTGACGCAGCATAAAGAGATTGTTCTGTAATTTTCAACTAAGCTGGGGTCTCCCTTTTTGAAAATGGGGATGACCATGGCTAGTGACTATAGGTTTGGCAAGGAGCTGGTCCTGAAAGATTTTTCAAAGGTTATGCTTAGAGGTTCGGCTATGGCAACCGATAGCTTTTTTAAGAAGTAGGCACATATTCCATCTGGTCCAGTAGATAGAGATGGTTTTAGATTGCGTAGTGCTTTTTCAACATTGTCTTCTGTAAAATCGATATGTATTAGATCATTGTAGTTGTCTGTGGTTCAACTAGGAAATACTGGGCATGAGCCATTGCTGTTTACAAATACTGAGCCAAAGAATGTGTTAAAGAGGTTGGCTTTAATGGTGTCATTGTTGCAGTCTGTACCATTAGGTCCTTTCAGGGGTGGGATGGATCTTGAGTCTTTTAGTTTGTTGTTTACAAAATTGTAGAAAGCGCAGGTGGAATTGGTGCGTAGAAGGTTTTCCTCTTGTTTAATGTGATGTTGCACCACTCTAGCTTCCATCTTTCCCCCTTCTCCCTCCCTCCCTCCCTCCCCCCCTCTAATCTATATATCTATATATCTAACTATATATCTATATATACAGGTGAAACTCGAAAAATTAGAATATCGTGCAAAAGTTCATTTATTTCAGTAATGCAACTTAAAAGGTGAAACTAATGTATGAGATAGACTCATTACATGCAAAGCAAGACAGTTCAAGTCGTGATTTGTCATAATTGTGATGATTATGGCTTACAGTCATGAAAACCCCAAATGCACAATCTCAGAATAGAATATTGTGAAAAGGTGCAATATTCTAGGCTCAAAGTGTCCCATTCTAATCAGCTAATTAAACTGCAAAGGGTTCCTGAGCCTTTAAATGGTCTCTCAGTCTGGTTTAGTAGGAATCACAATCATGGGAAAGACTGCTGACCTGACAGTTGTGCAGAAAACCGTCATTGACACTCTCCATAAGGAGGGAAAGCCTCAAAAGGTAATTGCAAAAGAAGTTGGATGTTCCCAAAGTGCTGTATCAAAGCACATTAGTAGAAAGTTATGTGGAAGGAAAAAGTGTGGAAGAAAAAGGTGCACAAGCAGCAGGGATGACTGCAGCGTGGAGGGGATTGTCAGAAAAAGGCCATTCAAAAGTGTTGGGGACTTTCACAAGGAGTGGACTGAGGCTGGAGTCAGTGCATCAAGAGCCACCACACACAGATGGATCCTGGACATGGGCTTCAAATGTCGTATTCCTCTTGTCAAGCCGCTCCTGAACAACAAACAACATCAGAAGCGTCTTACCTGGGCTAAAGAAAAACAGACCTGGTCTGCTGCCCAGTGGTCCAAAGTCCTCTTTTCTGATGAGAGCAACTTTTGCATCTCATTTGGAAACCAAGGACCCAGAGAATGGAGGAAGAATGGAGAGGCACATACTGCAAGATGCTTGAAGTCCAGTGTGAAGTTTCCACAGTCTGTGTTGATTTGGGGAGCCATGTCATCTGCTGGTTTTGGTCCACTGTGCTTCATTAAGTCCAGGGTCAACACAGCCATCTACCAGGAGATTTTGGAGCACTTCATGCTTCCTTCCGCAGACGAGCTTTATGGGGATGCTGACTTCATTTTGCAGCAGGACTTGACACCTGCCCACACTGCCAAAAGCCCTAAAACTTGGTTCAATGACCGTGGGATTACTGTGCTTGATTGGCCAGCAAACTCGCCTGACCTGAACCCCATAGAGAATCTATGGGGCATTGCCAAGAGAAAGATGAGAGACATGAGACCGAACAATGCAGAAGAGCTGAAGGCCGCTATTGAAGCATCCTGGTCTTCCATAACACCTCAGCAGTGCCACAGGCTGATAGCTTCCATGCCATGCCACATTGAGGCAGTAATTGCTGCAAAAGGGGCCCAAACCAAGTACTGAGTACATACGCATGCTTATACTTTTCAGAGGTCCGATATTGTTCTATGTACAATGCTTGTTTTATTGATTGCATGTCATATTCTAATTTTCTGAGATTGTGGATTTGGGGTTTCATGAGCTGTAAGCCATAATCATCACAATTATGACAAATCACGGCTTGAACTATCTTGCTTTGCATGTAATGAGTCTATCTCATGTATTAGTTTCACCTTTTAAGTTGCATTACTGAAATAAATGAACTTTTGCATGATATTCTGATTTTTCGAGTTTCACCTGTATATTGCTTGAACAAATAAGGGGAATGCATGCAGCTTTGTTGCATTCTTTTGTCATCCTGGAACCAGTCTGTTCACCATGTTGTCTGGATTGGCTTTCTGACTTTTAAATTTCTCATGGGGACAGAACAATTTGTAGACTCTAGCTCCCAGAAAATAAACCGTTATGCACAAAGCAGGAATAGGCAAATTTATTTCACCGAGAATCCTATTGAGCCAGGAACTGCACTGCTACAAACGATGAGGAGGTCAGATAACAACTAACCTCGATTCAACTTCATGTACATTAATTATATTAATTTCGATTCAGTGTGGCTGTTCTTTAATTCAGTTGCTTTAAAAGAAATCACTTTGCATTAAAAACGCTATGGATTGGTAGCAACTTTTGGAGGCTGTTGTGGGTTGCACCCCAGGGTTTTCCAGGATGGAAGAGGACTTGGGGACTCAGGCTATTAAGCCATGAATCATGGTTCATAAACCACAAGGCTGTAATCACACAGCTTTCTAAACAAATTCAGGAATCATAGCTTGACATGGCATTGGGATTATCTAGCATGTTTTTTCATGTTATTCTGAAGGATGCCTGTATGTCTCTCGGGCATACACATTTCTGTTACAGTACTCTATACAGGTAGTCCTTGACTTACAACTGTTTATGTCATTTAGCGACAGTTCAAAGTTACGACAGCACTGAAAAAAAAGACTTATGACCAGTCCTCACCCTTATGACCATTGCAGCATTCCCCACGGTCACATGATCAAAATTCAGGTACTAGGCAACTGGCATGCATTTTTTGGGGGTAGTATCCTGGAGTCATGTGATCACATTTGCAACCTTCCCAGTTGTCTTCTGACAAGCAAAGTCAATGAGAGAAGCCAGATTGGCTTAACAACGGCATGATTCGCTTAATAACGATGGCAGAAAGAAGCACGTAAAATCAAGCATGACTTGCTTAACAACTGCCTTGCTTGGTCTTGAGAAAGTTATGGGTGTTAACAATACATAAGGTAACATAAAATAGGTGGTAAGCTGAAAATGGAAATAATAGGGGATAAAGAATTGAAAATATATGTGAGGATGAAATGATTTTGATATTGAATTAATGAATTGAAATATTAAAGGGAAATTTATCGAAAGATTAGTTGAATGGCTAATAATTGGAAGTGATATTAATTAAGGAAGTTGAAAGTGTAATTATGACTATGTATAAATATTGTAATCTGGAATCACATTGCTCACGTGAAGAGATGTGCAAAAAATAAATTAAAAAAACTTTGGGAAAAAAAAACAACTGCCTTGCTTAGCAATGGAAATCCTGGTCCCAATTTTGGTCATAATTGGAGGACTAACTATTATAATAAAAGTAGAGTTCTAATAGTTGATGCCGCTTCCTTCCTGACCTGGCCTACCTCGGCTCAAAACCTTGACGGCCTCTGGAGGTTTTTAAGAGGAGATTGGACACCATTTTGTCTGACATTGTAGAGGGTCTTCTGCATGAGGAGGGGGTTAAAGATCTTCAGGGCCAGTGGTGGGATTCAAATTTTTTTACCACTGGTTTGGTGGGCGTGGCTTGGTGGGCGTGCTTTGCCTAACGCCCGCACGCAGCTTTCCCCACACCAGCTGAGACCTGCAGCGCCAATCAGCTGAGAGGATAAGAGAAAAATGCAGGGGCCAGTGGGAGGGCCAGTCCTGTGCGTTTCTCTTTCCTCTCGGCTGATGTTGGCTGTTTTTTACTACCCGTTCAATTGAACTGGTCTAAACCGGTAGCATACCACCACTGTTCAGGGTCCCTTCCAACTCAGTTATTATTCTATTATGGAATTTGAGGCCTAGGTTTCTGTTGCTAAGCGAGACAGATGTTCAGTGAGTTTTGCCCTTTTTTTACCACCTTTCCTGCCACCGTTGTTAAGTGAATCACTGCAGTTGTGAAGTTAGCAACACGGTTGTTAAATCAGTCTGGCTCCCCCATTGACTTTGCTTGTCTCAAAAGGGGTTCCCATGACCCGGGATACTGCATCCGTCACAGGTATGAGTCACTTGCCAAGCATCTGAAATTTGATCATGTGACCGTGGGAAAGCTGCAGAGATTGTAAGTGTGAGAAACGGTCATAAGACACTTTTGTCAGTGCCACTGTAACTTTGAATGGTCACTAAATGAACTGTTGTAAGTCGAGGACTACCTGTATTCTGTAGCTAGGCCTGTGTAGATTTCTCAGCTCAGAGGGAGCTGCAAGA
>CM019149.1:298176967-298239716 GCA_009733165.1 Naja naja
TTCTCCCTCCTCGTTGTTCTTCCTTCCTTCCTTCCTCCCTCCCTCTCCTCCCTCCCTCCCTCCCTCCTCCCTTCCTTCCTTCCTTCCTTCCTTCCTTCCTTCCTTCCTTCCTTCCTATCTTTCCCTCCCCCTCCCTTCCTGGTTTTGGAGTTTCCAATTGTGAGTTGTAGGTTCTCAAAACTACAGCCAAACTCTAACCATGGAGCCTTTTATTTCCTCCTTCCAGACCTTTGACTTGAACTCCTTCCAAGCCTAGGACCTAAATGGACCACCCGCCATGAGCTGTTTCAAACACAGACCTCTCTCCTTCTCCTCAAGGCCATTATCTCTGCTTTGCATTCCCCCAGGACTCTCTCTCTCTCTCTCCCAGCCCTCCCTGCCTCTGCTCCCCCGCATCAGGTCCAGAGGAGCTGACGGGCCTGGTTCTTCTTTTCAGGTTATGGAGCAGGGCTGCTGCTAAGCAGAAGGTGAAGCTTTGATGAGCTCGCCCAGAGCCCAAGGGACCCCCAAGCCTGTTTTATTAATGAGATTTGCCACTGCTGGCTTGCTCTGGTGGAGGAGGAAGAGAAAGGTCAGGCAGGTGAGCGCCGAGTCTCATTCGTAACTCAAGCTCCCTGGGCTGCCCCTGCATCGTCTTGCCTGCAGGGTTTGGGAGCAAATGAGACGGGTTGATGGGGGAGAGGACGCGGGGAGGAGGAGAAGGCGGCTGGAGACGTGTTTTCTTGGCTGCATACAGCCCAGGCCTTCCACCCATTTCTATTTTATTGCAGCTGGTCCAGGAATGGATCTTGCCTTCTCCCAAAAGAGGGCTTATCAGGTGCTCTTCCTTTGGTGCCGTGGTATTCAGCAGGTTCTGACCAGTTCTGGAGAATGGGTAGCAGACATTTTGAGTAGTTTGGAGAACTGGCAAATGCCACTGCTGACTGGCCCCGCCCACATCTATTCTCTGCCTCCCACTGAGTCCCAGCTGATTGGCTGGGTCTTCTTTTGTTGCCCTGCACAGGAGAACGGAGCTGGAAAGCAGGTTAGTGAGGTGGGGAGCGAATGGGATTTTGCAGTAACCTTCCCCAGGACTGGGGAGGGAATGGAGATTTTACAGTATCTCTCACTGTTCAGTTGAGTTCCGGCAAAATGAAGCCACTGAAGCTGTTCATGAAGTGTATCTTTATTTGTCCATACACTGCTCCGGACTCGAGCAACAACAAATAGCTATATAACATTGAAGCCAGCTCTGGCACTCACCACAGCCAGAGCTGTATTATACACAAGGTAATGACTCAATTAGGTTATCCACCGGATGGAGGCTACCGGGCAATATCCGGCTGTTACTTGCTATCCTAGTTGCTGCGCATTCCACACCCCGCCGTAAATCCTAGTGCCCCATTCCTGAGGTTTTCCCCAATAATTACCCCTGAGCATCCGCGCGCAATATTCCACACCCCACCGTAGCTCCCAGTGCCTCGTTCTTGCGGCTTTCCCCCATAATTAACATCTCCTCATAGTGAAACGTCCACATCCCTTTCCGCCTCTTGTGACAGCTCAGCATTCGACGCCTTGGGAATCGTCAGGTCGACCCCCTTATCAGTTACGTATCTAGGCACTCCCTGGTGTTCGGATGAACGCTGGTGTCACGGCGCCAGGCATGCCATGGGGACGTGACAGTATCCTTCCCTGCCACACCCACCAAGCCACGTCACGTCCACCAAGTCACGGCCACAGAACCGGTAGTAAATTGTTTTGATCCCATCACTGCTTTGGGGGCTACGTCTCCTGGTTACAACATGGCCCTTAGCTCAGTTAATGAAACAACTCACTGCGTTACAGATAGTCCTCGGCTTGTGGCCAGAGTTTAGCCCAGTATTTCTGTTGCTAAGCGGGATGGTTATTAAGTGAATGTTGCCCCATTTTATGACCTTTCTTGCCAAGTGAATGACTGCCTTTGTTAAGTGAATAACATGGTTGTTAAGTGAATCTGGCTTCCCTGTTGACTTGAAGTTTGCAAAAGGTGATTATATGACCTGGGAAACTGAAACCGTTGTAAGTATGAGTCAGTTGCCAAGTGTCTGAATTTTGGTCTTGTGAGCATCCCCATGGAGATGCTTTCAGTGGTTGTGAAAATGGTCATAAGTCACCTTTTTCGGTTGTATCTTTGAATGGTCACTAAACAAACTGTTGTAAGTCAAGGATTACCTGCACATTTATATCCCACATTTCCTCAACTGATCTATAGGGTTTTCCCTTTCTCCCTTGCTCTGTCAGGTTTTGTGGAGAAATTCTGCATTTGCTAGTGAATTTCATAGCTTTAGTGGGGATAAGCATTACCTGATTCTAGACCTTCTCGGGTTGTATCCACCGTAGTAATGAAGATTGAGAAGATTAAGAGTATGCAGAGGTCACTTTTGATTTTCTTTTACAGCAGTTATAAATATAACCTCTTACTCGATGTTTACATCATTTTATACATTTTCTCTATAATTTTATTATATTTTTGTTCTAATCCTCAAAAACTTATATTATGACTTCACTTCCCCCCTATTTTCTGCAAAAAGTCAATAAGGGTTTCCAGTAATTTAAGTTAAACAATGTTCTATCTCTAATTAAAGCAGTCAATTTGTTTCTCAGCAAGTTCCATCATCATCTTTATCCATCTAATTTCTATACTTCTATACTTTTGTCTTTGGTCCTTCCTTCCTTCCTTCCTTCCTTCCTTCCTTCCTTCCTTCCTTCCTTCCTTCCTTCCTTCCTTGTTCTAAATATTACTTATTGTTACTTTTTATTCAGTATTTTAAATGTTAATAAAATTTTGTTTTAAAAAAGATTGTCAGAGGAAGTGATCCAATTTTAATCTCATATATACATATATACATACACATACACATGCATACACACACACAGACTCCCACACACTCCCACACACATATATAAGACTGCAGCTGCAAAGATGGTATAGATTTTTTTTTTCTGGAGTCCAGTTGTGGTTCTGTTTCTTCCGATGAAAATGAATCCAGTCCAGGATTTATACTGTGTTTACAGTCTATTGTATTGCAAAGGTGGAAGGTATTTGAAAGGTCACTGAATCTAGTCTTGCAACTTGTCTCCTGTTTCCATTCCACCCCCTCCCAAATTTATTAATTGCACGCTTTCCCTCACATCTGTCTAGGATGCAGTGCCAGCATTAATTGTGTGGTGGTTCACGCCTTTCTAAGCATGCAACCTTTGCTGCAAATGCATGCTGGGAACTTTTTTTCCCCTTTTTTTTCCTGGCACTGATCCTGTGGTCGCTGATAAACAGGGTTATTTGTTTCTCTTTCTAATTCAGGGTCAGTGGCTTCTCCAGGCTGGAGCACCATATGTGATTCTCCCATGATGTTGCAAGCATCAGAAAACTTTTTTTTTTAAAGTGACCTGAATTTTGTGGAATTTCAGGGCAGAATGCTAACATCTCAGCAGCTTCCAGTTATCTTGCTTGAAATCTTACAGGATCTGTGCAAAAGCATCAGGTTCTTGCAAGACAGACTTAATGAGAATTTGGATGGATTTCAAATGTAATTTTTATCAGTTGGATTTCTAGAAGATCTCTTTTGTGCTGGTCCTGTATTCAGAAGAGAGGTAGCCATTCAAAACTCAGTTGTGATCTTTTCCTGTCATATTCAAATCACCAAACTTTGGAACCATTTCAATTAATTAGTGTTTCTATTATATAAGACACTTTTGTTTTCCAATGCATAGAAGCTACAGTCATTCTCAGATGGCCATTAAAACGAGTGTGGAGAAAATGATAAATGCAACAAGAGAATGCTCTTCTTGGAAGTCAGCCAGACATCAAAGTAGTAAAATAAAGTTCTTGTAGCCAGTAAGCCCCCCCACCGCCCCAAAAAGAACTTCTGGTCTCTGAAAGTTTTCAGGAATTTGGGATGTTTATTTATTTATTTGATTTGTCAAACGCTTACAGGATAATAAGTATAAGGGTAAACATAGTTATGAATACATGAAATGAATACATATAAGAAAAAGAAAAAATAAAAGAAACAATAGGACAGGGACAGTAGGCACCTTGGTGCGCTTATGCACGCCCCCTACAGACCTCTTAGGAAAGGGGTGAGGTCAATAGTAGACAGTCTAAGGTTAAAGTTTTTGGGGTTTGGGGAAGAAACCGCAGAGTCAGGTAGAGTATTCCAGACATTGACCACTCTGTTGCTGAAGTCGTATTTCCTGCAATCAAGTTTGGTGGGGTTAACCTTGAGTTTGTATCTATTGTGTGCTCTTGTATTGTTATGGTTGAAGCTGAAGTATTCATTGACCGGAAGGACATTGCAATGTATGATTTTATATACTATACTTAGATCGGACCGAAGATGGCGTAGTTCTAGGTTTTCTAGGTCTAGAATTTCAAGTCTGGTGGCATAAGGTATTCTGCAACGAATAGAGGCGTGTAGAACTCTTCTTGTGAAATATTTCTGGACTTTCTCAACTGTGTTAATATCAGATACATGATATGGGTTCCAGACTGATGAGCTGTCTCCTCAGATATCTGATGGATCTGGACTTAATCCTGAGACATAAATGTTTTTTTTTAAATTCATATTTATATGCCGCCCTTCTCCGGAGACTCAGGGCGGCTTACAATTTTTGGAGCGCAACCCAGTGCGCTCAGCAATAGCCTTCATTCCATTGTATATGCCTGTTTATTACTAAGCGGCATTTTTACAAAGTCAGCTTATTGCCCCCAACAATCTTGGGTCCTCAATTTACCTACCCCAAGAGGATGGAAGGCTGAGTCAACCTTGAGCCTGGTGGGATTCAAGCCTGCACTAATTGCAGACAGCTGGAATTAAGTGCTAGGCATTTAACAGCCTGTACCACCAAGGCTCTTTTAAACTGATTAGAAAAAAACAATCATTTTGATCGCCTTTTACCCGAGCTACAAATATTCACCACTATTGCAATAATCATTTTGCTATAATCTTAGCATGGATGTGAATGTTTACTGCAAAATTCCAGCATAATTAGAGGAGCACCTGCCCCCCCCCAAATTGAGAAGGATGCCAAAATGTTCATTAATGCTTGGAGGTTATGCAAAGCCATATACAGGTAGTCCTTGACTTACAGCCATTCATTTAGTGGCCATTCAAAGTTACAATGGCACTGAAAAAAGACACAACCATTTTTCACACAATTATTGCAGCATCCCCAAGGTCACGTAATCAAAATTCAGACGCTTGGCAACAGTTTCATATTTATGACAGTTGAAATGTCCTGGGATCAGTGTTTGTATTTTGAGATCTTCTGACAAGCAAAACATAAGTACCAAACCGGTAGTAACACCGGTTGAATCCCACCCCTGGTTGTAAGTCAAGGAGTTCCTATAGGTAGCCCTCAATTTATGATCACAGTTGGGGCTAAAATGCCTGTCACTAAGTGAAGCAATTATTAAACTGAGTCTCATCCAATTTTGTGACCTTTTTCTGCGACATCATTAAGGAAATCACCATGGTTGTTAAGAGAACCTGTCATTTTCTGTCCTTCTGGAAGCTCTTGGAAACGTCACAAATGGTGATCATGTGACCCCAGGATGCTTCAGTTGTTGTACAGGTAGCCCTTGAGTTAGGACCACAAGTGAGCCTGAAATTTATGTTGTTCAGTGAAACATTTGTTAAGTGAGTTTTGCCCCATTTTACAACCTTTCTTGCCACAGTTGTTAAGTGAATCAACTGCAGTTGATAAATTAGTAACCCGGTTGTTAAGTGAATTAAGGCCGCTAAAGAGACAGAGTACCATGAAATTTGGAATTTATGGTATAATTGGTTGCAAGCTAGACACAAAATAGAGAGATGGATGAAAGGTTATGGTGGAAATGAAATAATATGGTATGAATAAACATAAGTATGTATAATTATGTATAAATATGTAAATAATTATGTATAAATATGTAAATAATTATGTAAATGTATTAAAATATACAAATCGAAAGTAAAATAATTATAATATTTAGCAATACTCTACATACTTAGGAATATGTCAAAGTGAGTGAACGTTACTACAAATGCGTTGCACTGAATAGAAATATCTTTTTAATTGTTTTTAATTGTAGAATTTGTTTAATAAAGATTTTTTTTAAAAGGCTGCTAAAGGTGATCGTGTGACCCTGGGACACAGCAATGGTCATAATTATTAACCAGTTGCCAAGGGGATGAATTTTGATCACATGACTATGGGGATGCTGCAAGGGTCCTGTGAAAGAACAGACCTAAATTATCTCCCCCCAAGGTAATCACTTGTTTAATTCTCAGCTGAAACATGTCATATGTGCTGCCTTGGGACCAAAAGGCCTGATTGATTCTCCACTTCAGTGCTGAGTTTCTCAAGTCAGAGTTCTCTTTTCGTAGGATATATTTATTTATTTATCCAGCCTGTATTATTTTTAAAAATAATTCAAGATGGCAAACATCTCCAAGACACCTTCCATCTCCTATTTTCTCCACAACAGCCCTGTGAGGTGGATTGGGCTGACAGAATGACTGGCCCAGTTGCTCAGCTGGTTTTCATAGCTAAGACAAGACATGTACTCCTGCTTTCTAGCCTGGTGCCTATATACACACAGAAAGTTATCTTTTTCAATGCCATTGTAACTTTGAACAGTCATTAAATGAACTGTTGTAAGTCGAGGACTATGTATAAATACATCCCAGTTGCCTACAGCCTGAATTTTGATTATGTAACCATGGGGCTGTTGCCAGATTGTGTGAGGACTAGTTGCAAGTCACTTTTTTCACTGCCTTTGTAACTTTGAATGGTTGTTAAAGAAATGGAGATAAGCCAAGGACTACCTGTAATAAGACAACTGAACTAGCATGAATACACTTAAAAGCCAAAAGGTTAATGGGCAGGATCAGAGATGCCATTAGAGAGAGGAGAGTTTCTGACCCAAAAGACGAAAATAGAAATGGATATAGACTCTTGGTAAAGATTATGATTAGTTGATAAAACACTCACAACAGAGAGAGACTTTGAGCAACACCTGGAAGGAAATTAAAACAAGGAAATAATAGGAGTAGTTCAGAGGTCTCCAAACTTGGCAATGTTAAGACTTGTGGACTTTTAATGTAAGCCTCTCCATCTGGGCACATTCATAGGTTTTTTGTATAACTACTTGAATCGGGAGCACCTCTGGATTCTTCCAATATTGTGCGAGTGCAATTCTTACATTAAAAATCAATGAAAAAGAGGATACAGACTATTATAGGATATGGAACAAATGGTATAATTGGGCAGAACAAAAAGAGTAATCCAAAACTAGTTAATATAAAAGAACAAAGGAAACTGATTGTGACGAGCTATCAAGGGTAAAGTTTATAAGAAATAGTTAACGGTATCTTGTTATCTAATGGTTTCTTTTATACTTTCTTCAATACAACCTCTATTTTGCACTATTTTCAGTTCTGTGTTATATTTGATATATACTATGAAGGTAATATTTAATCAGTTATATATTTAAAATAACATTAGAAATTTGCTAGTTGTTAGTTGTTTAGTATGATGATGTGTTTAATATGAAGAATAACAGAAGTATTTATTTTAATAGTTACAACAAAAATAGAATACTATTGTGTTATATTGCGCTTTTTGGTAGATAAATATTTGAATGTCAAGGAAGACGCGCCAGAATTTGATTTAAATGTGTACCAGGACCACTCTACTTCAATATAAAATGTAATCAGTGATGTTTGTTTTTTAATAATTTTTAAAGTTTGTATGTCTTTTTTTTTCAATATATGTAAATAAAGTTTGTTTTTTAAAAAAGAGAATAGATATAACCATGTAGTGGGATAATAATAATTTTAAAAAAAGACTTGTGGACTTCAACTCCCAGAATTCCCCAGCCAGCATGGCTGGTTGGGGAATTCTGGAAGTCCATAAGTCTTAAATTGCCAAGTTTGGAGGTCCCTGGAGCAGTGTATGCTACTGGGTTATTTTAGAGTGGGATTTAATGAAGAATAGGGAATTAGCACACTCTTGTTTCTGACGATATAGGACACATATCCTTTCCTAAGTTTGCTTTTTCAGGAAGATGTTCAAACAAGCTAAAACATAGAGGTAATGAAAATGAAGTTATAAGCCATGCAATGAACAAAGAAACCACACAAAATAAAGTTATAAGAAAAAGTGAGCAAGTCTCTTGCGTCCAGAAAATATCTACCTAAAAGTTCTTAAAGAACCTAAAACCATATGTGCTCATCTTTTCACAAAACATTGGCAAATTTCCTGTAATATGCACACACCTGTTCCTGAGGACTGGAAAATAACCAGGGCGACCCTGAGTGAAATATGCTAAAAATAACATTAGACCAGTTAGTTTAACATCTGTTCTGAGGAAAAGGTCTGAGAACATTGCTGAAGAGAAAAGAAGCAAAAATGTAAAAAGGCTTTACTGAAAAGAAATCCCATGGCTTCTAAACTTTTTAAAGAACATCCCTAAGTGTGTAGACAAGAAAAACTTAATAAATATTGTATATTTGGTTTTTCAAAGGCCTTTGACAGAGTCCCTCACCCATAGCTCCTGAACATGTTGATGAGACGAGAGGAAAGGAACCTGTAAATTGTTTTTTAAACCCCATAAAATAGAGGCGAATAGAGTGACAGTTTGGTGTAGTGGTTAAAGCAGCAGGCTTTTAGTCCTACCTCAGTCATGAAATCAACTACGTGTCCTTGGGCCAGGTTTTTTTTAATTTAAAAAAAATTGTTTATTTGTATCTTGCCTTCATTATTTTTACAAATAACTCAAGGTGGTGAATATATCCAACACACCTTCCTTCTCCTATTTTCCTCACAACAATGACCCTGTGAGGTAGGTTGGGCTGAGAGAGACTGACTGGCCCAAAGTCACCCATCCAGCTTTTGTGCCTAAGGCGGGACTAGAACTCACAATCTCTGGTTGTCCCAAAGATGCTTTTTCAAAAGGGAACTGGATTTTGTTTTTCCTTGAAGGCATTTCACTTCTCATCCAAGAAGTTTCTTCAGTTCTGGGCCAGATTTTGGCGGAATTTTTTTTTTAACATAAAGTGACTTATTGAAGTTAAATCCAGGGTCTATCAGAAGAAAATGTTATATTTACAAAGTGCAGAGTCAAATGCTGGAATTCACAGCCAACAGAAGTACTGACAGCTGAGGTGGATGGTTTTAGAATGAGTCTGAAAGGTTATAGAAGATTAGGCTTTGAGTAACTGCTAATATTGATGGCTTTTTCCTACTTCCTGAACCATAAGTAGTAGCCTTTCGTGTGAGTTGCTGGGAAATGATACCAGGAGGAGGTTTTCTTTTAATCCTTCTGTCTAGGCATTTGGGTTGCCCAGATGTAGCCAGTTGTTATGAACAGACCTCTTGACTCTTTCAATGTGGGACCAATGGGCTTCAGCATTTTGATGGAGACTTAGTTTTTAATTTTTAATTTATTTGTTTCCCACCTTTATTATTTTTATAAATAACTCAAGATGACAAACACATCCAACACACCTCTCCTCCTTCTATTTCCCCCACAACAACTATCCTGTGATAGTCCTATCACAGGGACTATCCTGGGCTGCGAGAGAGTGATTGGCCCAAAGTCACCCAATTGGCCGTCATGGCTAAGGTGGGACTAGAACTCTCATTCTCCTGGTGATTGGTTGAAAGTCACCAAGCTGGCTTTCATGGCTAAGGTGGGACTTGAACTCATGGTCTCCTGCTTTCTAGCCTGGTGCTTAACTATTAGGCCAGGGGTATCAAACTTGCATTGTCACGGTGGTGTCACGTGACGTATCACAACTTTTTCCCCCTTCGCTAAACTGGGCATGGGTGTGGCCAGCGCATGACACATCCGGTCCATGGGCTGCGAGTTTGACAGCCCTGCACTAGACCAAACTGGGCCTCCAACTACTGGTAGTTGGCTTCATCTGTGGTCAAGTTGCCATTCTTTGCACCTATTTATTTAAAACATTGATATGGCTGACCTACGCTCTGGGCAATGTGCCAAAACACAAAATCAACAAAGACAAAAGCAACACGTATAATTAAAACCTAATAAACAACAATGACCAATTACTTAGCTATATTCGTTCTGGTATCATTTCCCAGCAACCCATATTAAAGCTGCTACTTCTGGTTGAAGAAATAGGAAATAGACAAAATTAATTTGCACCTTCTTGGTGCACTTGACTTCTCTGTTTTCATCTTCTGGTTAATGGTCCCAGAGCTTCTTGCTTAGTGGGCTCTTTTTACAGAGTTCGTTTAATCGTGTTTTATGCCAAAAATAGCACTTTGGATTCAGAGGTAGGATGTTTGTGTGTCAAACTGTCTTTCTCGAAGCTGCTTCCTACATCTTCTGTTGTTGTGGCTAATTTTGGTTGTTTGGTAACCAATACTTGGCACTGTTTCTTTATTCCATTTGTATACCACCAAATCTACCAGACGCTCCCAGTGTTTTGCAATATCAGTTATAATTAAAATGTAATTAAAGCCATCATAAACATTGGTATAAAATCATCCAATAACAATAATAATAATTAACATAAGTCAATTGCAAAATCTTACAGCTTACAAAAGATTGTAAAATTGTGTCGGTTATGTGATGACCTGCTTTATAACTGTCATTTAAAAATTTTGATTATAATATAAAATGCAAAAAATGCAAAGACAAAGTAGGAAAAACGGGAAGGGAAGGGGAAAGGAAGAGTGCAGAAAAGAAGGGAAAAAGAAAGAAAAAGGATTGATTTCCAACTCCCCTTGGTGCAGTATAATAAAACAGCAACATCCAACCTCAACTTTTTACTTTTCCGTAGTAGTATAAACTAGCCATTTCTGTACCAACAATCTATTTAATCGGTAAAACCCCAAATCAAAGTTTCATTTTTTCCACTTCAAGCACAAAATCCAGAAGCAGTTTCCAAGTAGAAACAAAAGTACTTATATATTTTTTCTTTCATCAAAGCAGTCGATTTAGCCATCTCTGCTAACTCCATTCTTCCATTGTGGGGATCGAAGTGTCCTTCCATTTTTGCTGCTTTACAACTGTCATGACTTAGGCCCAAAATGGGTAGCTTCATTACCGTTATAAGTTGAGGATTACCTGTAGCTTCTGTAGTTAGGTCTTCGCATATATGATAATTTTGATAATATATGATAATTTTGAGTCTTGAGTAAGAGCAAACTTTGCATTTAGAGCAGGGGTCTTCAAACTTGACAGCTTTAGGACTTGTGGACTTCAACTCCCAGAATTCCTCCTCCAGTCATGTTAGCTCAGGAATTCTGGGAGTTGAAGTCCACAAGTCTTAAACTTGCCGAGTTTGAAGACCCTTGATTTAGAAGATCCTTTGGAGACTGCTCTGCACAAACCTCAGTCACTATAGGTAGTCCTTGATTTACCACCATTTGTTTAGTGACTATTCAATGCTACAGTGGCACTGAAAAGTGACTTATGACCATTTTTCACACTTACGACCATTATATATCACCCCTATGGTCATGTGATCAACATTTGGATGATTGGCAACTTGTTCATATTTATGACGGTTGTAGTATCCTGGACCTTTTGTGACTTTCTAACACTGATGGAGAACCTATGGCACATGTGCCACGTGAGCTGCAGGCAGATTTACCTCATTGGGCATGCATGTGCCTCACAGCTGATTTTCGGCTGGTTTGAGGCCTTTTTCAGCCTCCAAAAGGCTTGAGGAAGGCTTCTGCAGGCTTTGAAGGCCGAAAACTAGCCCCATTTCATCACTTCCTGTTTTTCCAAAAGTACCGGAAATGACGAAACGGGGCTAGTTTTCGGCCTGCAAAGCCTGCAGAAGCCTTCCTCAAGCCTTTGGGAGGTCAAAAAAGGCCTCAAACCGGCCGAAAATCAGCAGTGAGGTGCACTGCAGGTAAGGGGTGGTGGGTGGGGATTATGCACACATGCATAGAGGGTGGTGGAGGCGCACATTGCCTTCCGGGTGCTGGCACACGAGTGCGGGCGTGTAAGCGCACACACAATTTTTGGCACAGGAGCCCAAAAAGATTAGCCACTACTGTTCTCACAAGTAAGGTCATTGGGGAAGCCAGTTTCACTTAACAACCGTGTGACTAACTTAACAACTGCAGTGGTTCACTTAACAACTGTGGCAAGAAAGATCATAAAAGTGGCCCAAACTCACTTAATAACTTTCTCACTTAGCAACAGAAATTTTGGGCACAATTGGTTTGTAAATTGAGGACTGGCACAGTTGCAGTCGTAAGTCAAGAATACCTGTACAACTATCATGCATTTGCAACATTCCTTGTTCCAAATCTGTCAGTCTTAAGAATGCCAATATTTTTATCTGATTTGGTCACTTGGGCAAGGTTCACAAGAGTAGCACCGTCTGAAGAAGAGGCAGTTCAAATAAGACAAGAAGAGCCAGGACAAATTTTAATTAATCATGTTGTTATGTATTAGCATACGTACTTGTGATTGGAGGGTTCTCTGGTGGCGGGAAATTCAATGAGCCGTCACTGGACACAAGCCACGAGCAGCCAGCTATAAAGGCTGCCGCAGTTTCTTCCGCGAGGAGTTCTTTTCCTGTGTTCCTAGCAAGAAATAAAAGCTGTATCAGAATGTTGGTGTCCTGAGTACTTCCACGCAATCCAACACTGGCAACGAAGGTGGGATCTTGAGACATGAAGACCAAAGAGCACGTGGCGACCGAAGAAGTCTGGAACCAAACCGAAACGAAATGGCCGGGACTAACACACCGCCCACACCGTTCGATCCCACAACCGAAGACTGGGAATCGTACGTCAATCGTTTCCAAATGTTCCTTGAAGGGAACGACCTCGCAACAATATCAGAACAAAAAAAGAGAGCAGTCTTCCTGACACACTGTGGGCCCGCTGTTTTTAAAATGGCAAAAGCATTGTCAGCACCAACCAATGTAAAGACGATGGCATGGCCCAACTTAGAGCAACTCCTAAGAGCTCACTATATTCCGCCAGTATCCTGCCTCATCAAACGACACGAGTTCTACCGGCGACACCAAAATGAAGGTGAGAGCATAGGCAATTTTGTTGCAAACCTGAGGGACATCGCCAGGGCATGTTAATACCTGAACATGGAGGAGGCTATGAGAGACCGACTAGTCCTGGGACTGAGAGATTTAACGCTACAAAGCAGACTACTGACAAAGCCTAAGATAACTCTCAAGGAAGCGATGAAGGAGGCGACTGCGGTGGAAGCGACCAAGAATTCGGCAGCCACCATGCTGAAAATGAAAAAGATACCACAAGAATCGACAAAAGACACAACCACCACACACCACACAAAAGAAAAGAGTTTTGTTGTGCCAGATGTGAAGGGAACCTTCCACGACTAGAATGCTATTTCCTAGATGCTATCTGCCTCCATAGCGAGTGGCAGGGACACATTGCACAAGCATGCAGAGCAACAAAGAATTATTCCCCAAGACGAAAACGGAGCCCAAACCCCCGGGACAGAGAGAATAGAACCAGAAGCCGATGGAACCAGGCCACGAGGAACAGGCGAGGGAGAGAGATCACAGGCCGGACTGATGAGACATACCAGACGGTGACCATCGGACACTGCAACACGACAAACGCCCGAAAAGTACATGTCCAAGTCAAAAAAGAGGGACAAACATGTCGGATGGAAGTGGATTCTGGCTCATACTTGTCGATGGTACCCTGGGACACCATAAAAAGACTAATTCCAAGCATAAGCAGGAACCATCTTAAAAAGCAAACCCTGACATTGAAAGACTACCAAGGAAACCAAATTCCCGTATTAGGAATTGGGCAATTCAGAATAGCATTCAAAAACCATTCAAAAATCCTGCCGCTGACTATAGTAGATCGGGACCGGCCAAGTTTGCTGGGACTCGAATGGTTTGAACCATTGGGAATAGAAGTCACCGGAATAAACAGCATCAATGGGACGGATTGGGAGGAGACCCTGATGGAAGAATTCCAAGAGGTATTTGACGAAAGACTAGGCAAGTACTTGGGGTCCCCAATCTCCTTTAATCTAGACCCAACCATAACTCCTATAAGGTTAAAAGCGAGGTGGGTCCCCTTCGCACTCAAAACTAAAATAGATGAACAACTAGATAAACTTATCACCCAAGGGGTTTTGGAACCAGTTGACCATGCAAAGTGGGAAACCCCTATTGTCACACCAATAAAACTGGATGGGTCTGTGTGAATCTGCGGGGACTACAAGGCAACCCTGAACCACGCGCTACAACAGAGCGCATACCCTGTCCCCGTAGTACACCACCTATTGCACTCCCTGGGGGGGGGGGAAGTCTTCACTAAGCTAGATCTCGCACAGGCCTACCAACAACTACCAGTAGACCCCGAGACGGCAGAAGCCCAAACGATCGTGACACACAGAGGGGCATTCAAATGCAACAGATTACAGTTCGGGGTCAGCGTTGCTCCAGGGATATTCCAGAGTTTGATGGAACGATTACTGCAAGGGATTAAAGGGGTGGTGCCATATTTTGATGATGTCCTTGTATCAGCCAAAGACAAAAGACAATTATATGACCGCCTGAGGGAAGTTCTACGTACATTCAAGGAACTGGGGCTCAAGGTAAATTAGCAGCCAGCATGGTCGAATTCTTAGATACCTGATAGACAGTGAAGGGATCCACCTCACTAAGAGCAAAGTCAAAGCAATCAAGGAAGCCCCCAGACCTGCCAATAAAACTGACCTACAAGCATTCCTAGGACTTATTAACTTTTATAATATGTTCTTACCGCAGAAAGCGACAATTGCGGAACCACTACACAGATTGCTTGACAAAAAAGCAACCTGGTCCTGGGGGCAACGGGAGGAAACTGCATTCCGGGAAATAAAAAACCTGATTACATCAGACTGCATACTAATATAATACAGCGAAATGCTTCCAATAATCCTAACCTGTGATGCATCACCTTTCGGCATAGGCGCTGTCCTCAGCCACGAGTTACCCAATGGAAAAGAAGCCCCTATAGCATTCTACTCAAAGACTCTTATCAAAACCAGAATGGAACTACAGCCAACTGGACAAGGAGGCACTAGCCACTGTCACCGCAATCAAGAGATTCCATGAATACATCTACGGAAGAAGTTTCACCTTAGTAATGGACCACAAGCCTCTTCTGGGCATCATCGCAGGGAATAAAGCCATGCCAAACATACTATCCCCCCAAATGACAAGGTGGTCCGAATTCCTAGCCACATACAACTACAAACTAATTTACCAACCCGGAAAGGACATAAACCATGCAGATGGACTAAGCTGCTGCCCCCTACCAAACATAGAAGAAGATCCAGCACCCACCACGTCCACTCTCTTAATGGAGACATTAGAAAATCTACTGGCGACAGCAGCAGACATTGTGAGGGAAACAATGAGAGACAGACTCCTGGTGCGAATATTAAACTGGGTAGGGAAAGGTTGGCCAGAGACTGAAATTACCGAAGCTGCCAAACCTTTCAAAAACAAACAGAACTTTCAATTATTAAGAGATGCATACTCTGGGGGGACCGGGTAGTTATACCTGAAGTATTAAGAGAAAGCGTACTAGAAATGCTACATGCAGGGCACCCGGGTATTGTAAAAATGAAATCCTTGGCTAGAAGTTATGTGTGGTGGCCAAGGATGGATAAGGAAATAGGAGACTGGGTGGCAACTTGCAAAAGCTGCCAAGAATCTAGGCCGACACCTTCCACAGCACCTAAACACGAATGGGAAACACCAAGGGGACCTTGGTCGAGACTACACATTGATTTTGCAGGCCCAACTATTTATTTATTATTTATTTATTTATTTTATTTAGACTTGTATGCTGCCCTCTTTCCCAAGGACTCAGGGCGGCTAACAATGTAAAACTCATACAAATTTACAATAAAAACAATTAAACCAACTACAAGCCTAAATGTTAAAATTCAATTAAAATTTAAAACCCTCTCAAAGCAAACCCACCCCACCCCCCTTGGCTAGTCCAGACTGGCCTGTTTAAAGAGCCAGGTCTTAAGGTCATGGCGGAAGGAGCGGAGATCGGGGGCCAGACAAAGGCTCAAGGGGAGTTGGTTCCACAGGGTGGGCGCTCTCACAGAGAAGGCCCTACCCCTGGGCACCGCCAACCGACAATGTCTGGCCGACGGTATCTTAAGGAGGCCCTGTCTGTGTGAGCGTACAGGGCGATCGGAGCGCGATGCCGGCAGGAGACGCTCCCACAAGTACCCCGGACCCAAGCCATGTAGGACTTTAAAAGTTGTTACCAACACCTTGAATCTCACCCGGAAGGCAACCGGCAACCAATGCAGGCCATGCAGAAGGGGTGTAATATGGGAGTATCGGGACACCCCCATCACAACCCACGCTGCCACATTCTGCACCAGCTGCAACATCCGGGTGGTCCGCAAGGGAAGTCCCATATAGAGGGCATTGCAGTAATTGAGTCAGGAGGTGACGAGTGCATGAGTGACTGTACGTAGGGCATCTCGGCTCAGGTAAGGGCGCAGCTGGTGAACCAGTCGCACCTGGGCAAATATCCCCCTGGACACAGCTCCCACCTGGTCCTCTAAACTGAGCTGTGCATCCCGGAGGACACCCAGATTGTGCGCCCTGTCCACAGGGGGCAACACCTCTCCCTCCATGACCATAGATGGTATATCCTGTGTAATCCGAGATGCTGGCACGTACAGCCACTCAGTCTTTACTGAGGACATACTAAAGGACATACATTCCTGATAGTCGTGGTGCTTACTCCAAATGGTTAGAAGTAAGCATCATGAAATCCACCACCACAGAAGCCGTCATTAGACAGCTCAGGAGGCTTTTCGCAACACAAGGGTTGCCAGATTTAATTGTATCCGACAACGGGCCCCAATTCACGGCAACACAATTCGAGGGATTTTTAGCACAAAATGGAATAAGGCACGCACTAACAGCCCTGGGACACTGTCGATGAACGGACGGGCGGAACGGATGGTAAGATATACAAAGGAAAAATTACAACAACTAGGGCCAGGGGATACACAAGAGAAAGACAAAATATTAAGCATACAGCATATAACTCCCAGTGCAACAACAAACAAGAGTCCAGCCAAACTACTAATGTGGAGAAAACTTAGGTCACACCTAGACAGGTTACACCGCACATACAACCCAGAAAGACCAGTAGACTCCTCTAGCAGAACCCAAACATTCCAAACAGGGGACCTAGTATGTGCAAAAAACCTCACAGGGGACCCTTTGTGGATACCTGCAAAAATAACCCAGATAACGGGGCCCTGGTCATACAGGGTGGAAACAACTGACGGTATAAACTGGAAAAGACACACAGACCAGCTCAGATTCAGGGCTATGAGAGATAACAAAAAGGGAGAAGAGTGGGGAGACCCCTCACACAGACATAGCATAACCAAGGAAGCAGGAGGAGACCCCGTGCACACACGAAACGGAACCGGAGTGGAAGTGGGAGACTCTTCAAATAGACAAAATATAAACAGAAAAGGGGGAGACCCCTCAAACAGATACAACACAACCTGGGAAGAAGGGGAAGACCCCTCACAAGAATATTGGGCCTTGGTGATGCAGGCTGCTAAATGCCTAGCACTTAAGTTCCAGCTGCCTGCAATTATTGCAGGCTCGAATCCCACCAGGCTCAAGGTTGACTCAGCCTTCCATCCTCTCGGGGTAGGTAAATTGAGGACCCAAGATTGTTGGGGGCAATAAGCTGACTTTGTAAAAATGCCGCTTAGTAATAAGCAGGCATATACAATGGAATGAAGGCTATTGCTGAGCACACTGGGTTGTATCCCAAAAATTGTAAGCCGCCCTGAGTCTTTGGAGAAGGGCGGCATATAAATGTAATATATATATATATATATATCACAAGTAAAGGGGGAGAGGGAGACTCTGCACATACAAGAACACAACCAGAACAAATCCTAACTACTAAAAACACACAAAACTCACTAAGAAGTATAGCCCCAGTTGGAAAGTGCAGACACATGCCTGAAACCGAGGATCAAGGCAGCAGAAGCAGGCCGGAACAAATCGGGGAAGCGGGCCCTGGCGGGAGCGGCATAGCCAACTCAACCTTCCAGGAGGTTCCAAGGGAAAGGATGAGAGCAGCGATAGATCCACCCGAACATCTCGAAGTCCAGCCCGCAACTGAGCTGCGCAGGTACAGTCGTGCCCATAGAAGCCCCGCCTACTTACGTGATTACATACAGTAGGCAAGACCAGATTGGGTGAACCAGACCAGGTGGGGAGGGGTGTTATGTATTAGCATACTTACTTGTGATTGGAGGGTTCCCTGGCAGTGGGAAATTCAACGAGCCATCACTGGACACAAGCCGCGAGCAGCCAGCTATAAAGGCTACCGCGGTTTCTTCCATGAGGAATTCTTTTCCTATGTTCCTGGCAAGAAATAAAAGCTGTATCAGAATGTTGGTGTCCTGAGTACTTCCATGCGATCCAACATGCATGTTACTTCATTTAATTGCAGTTAGCTTAATTGCAGTTAGCATAATTGCAACCCATACATTCCACATTCAGTGACTTAAAAATGTTTGGTGGCCCCATTTTAGAAGCATCCCTTCCGAGGTTTTTGGGAGGCTGGTGGGAGCTCCGGAGGGGGAAATATGGATGAGTTAAGAGGTTTTTCAGCCTTTCTCCTGTCGCCTTTCCAGGTTCTTTGTTCTAAGTGCCGTCTTTTCCCTCCGCCTCCTTTCCTCCTGGTTGCTCATTAAATGCGCTTCCAAGTCACACAGAAGACCCTCTGCAGCTGTCGAGCAAACCCCACAGATGACCTGGTTCTGCTTTTCTAATGAACGCCCACCTCTGCCGTGGCGTAGGTATTCTTGTCACGTTGGCACAAGAAATAGTAAAATTACTGAAAAAAGCAAGACCGGCCTTGGGTCTCGGCAAACGAAAAGTGCACCCTAGTAAACCCCCCCCCCGGCTGGAAAAGATGCTCAAATGCTGGGCAGCTTTTGCAGAAGAACCATTAACGTATAACTGTTAGGTGAACGTGTTCAGTCGGGTGGCTGGGTGTAAAAGGAATGAACAAATGAGAGATGTGGATCCTAAGGTCAGGTTCAGCCTGAAAAGTGGAAGAGCAGTGGGTGTGTGCACACATGGATGTCTGTAAAATCACACCGAAACACATTTCTAAGGAGGATGACTTCATAATTTCCAAGTGGTCACTTTTCAGTCTATTATTGTATGTCCAACATCCTGTTCGGCCAGGAGGATTTGCAATATAATATTGCAGCCCTGTTCAAATTCCAAACAAGTTGCAGCTAAGCAGTGTATTCTTTGCTCACTTCTCCTTTTTCTTTCATCTAACAGACTTCCTGTGATAGCAACAGCACTTAGACTTGTATACCGTTTTATAGTGCTTTTCCGCCCTCTGTAAGCAGTTTTACAGAGTCAGCCTACTGCCCCCAACGATCTGGGTCCTCATTTTACCCACCTCAGAAGGACGGAAGGCTGAGCCTGGTAGGATTTGAACTGCCAAATTATAGGCAGCAGAAGTGGCCTGCAGTACAGTACTCTAACCACTGTGCCACTGTGCCACATGATGCTGCTTACGACCGCAACTGAGCCCAAAATTTAGGTGGTAAAATGAGACGTTTGTTCAGTGAGCCCCACTTTGTATTTTGTAAATCCCCTTTTTATTTATTGTATTTATTTATATTTCGTATTTCTTAATTGCGCATTTCTCTCAGAGAAGTGCCCTTATTGAGGACATTGAGAGGTTTATCTTTATTTTTAAATGCGAGTTTATTTATTTTGATAGAGGGATTGGTGATGGTTTGGACTGTTAGTTAGCCAGCACAGAAATGAAGCAAGTAAATAAATAAACAACACTTCTATCAGTCTAGGCTGAACTGCTGCTAAATATGCCATTCTCCCCCAAACCCCACAGACTTCTAGCATCTTACAAAAAAACAACTTTATTATCTTAGAAGCATTTGTGGGTCACAATTCAATTCATTAGTTCTGTGGAGTATAATCCTTGGTGTGATATGTTTTCTCTCTCACATACACGCTTCTGTGTTTAGGAGGAAAAAGGAAAGAAAGAGGAAGAATTTACTAGAGAGAGAATGCAACTGGCCTGCAAATCGGCCCTCTTGTTTTAACCTATGAATTGGGCAACCCCAATTTATATCCAGGGTGCTGAGTTCAGTGAACAAGCCACCATTAAGTTAATCACGGTTGTGTTGTGCAAACATAGCCATCATCACATTACTCCAGGGCAATGCAACTGGCCGTAAATGTGAATCAGTTGCCAAGAGCCGAAAATGCGATCGTGTGACTGTGAGAGGGGCTGGGGCCAAAACTTTGAAACCAGGTCAAAAGTAGCTTTGAATGGTTGCTAAGCAACCGGTCACAAACCTATATCTGATAGTGAATTAAATTCTAACCCTATTTTTTCTCTCTCTCAGGGGTGTCTAGAGAAACAGTGAGTAAAAAACAAAAACTGGTAATTCCAACTGTACAATCCATACTCTGGGAGAGAGAGAGAGAAAACGAGCGAGAGGAGGGCTTTAATTACATCATTGAGGCCACCATCTTGTTTTTTTAAACCAGGGTCTCCAAGCTTGGTAACTTTTAAGGCTTCATGCTGGCTGAGGAATTCTGGGATTTCAAGTCTACAAGCCTTAATGGGAGAACCCTGTTTTAGACCATACAGCAGATACGCCCGCTTGTTGGAAAAAGCTAACCATGGAGCATGCTCTGCCCCTTGGGGGTGGGGGTGGGGGCTGTAGCCCTTACTTTATTACCCCTGTGACTCCAAAATCTGCATTGCAACTCCAGGCTTGCTAATGCTTCCTCTAGCATCCTTGGAGATGTCAGTTTGCTCTTAGTCTCTCTCTTTCTCTCTCTCTCTTTCTCCAGTTTCTTCAGAGGTGGATTTGGCCACCCAGCTTGCCCCTTTCACCTGCCTTTACAGGTGCTCAAAATCCAGGTGCTGAAATGGGAGCGCGTGTTCTTAGGGCTGTAAAAAGTATTTGCCAGTTTAGGGTAGAAATAATCCTGTGCCTGTTTTCAATAGAAGAATGAACTGGCCCCTTTCGAAGCATTTCTTCTCCGACCTCCCAACTCTGTAGGTCTTTGCTGGGCCTCCTAGCTGTTTTTGGCTGCCCAACCCTCTCTCCTTCCGGGGCCTTAGATTTACCTGCTGAGACCTTCGGCAACATTTGTCCTACTTTCAGACACAGCAAGCCAGCATACCTATTTTAGTTCCAGGCCACCATTTCAGGGCACAGATTGTCAATTATTTAGTTTATTATTAGCTTTTCACCCCTGGGAAGTGGGAAGGAAGCCATTTATATGTTACTTTGCCTCAGGCTTCAAGGTATCTGGGGCTGTTTCTGGCCTTAAGCTCAGGTTCCAGGTAGCTGCTGTATTTATAGGCAACGTGACCATGAGTGAAAGGAAGGCAGATGTTAATTTTTATTACTATTATTATTATTATTGGTTAATCTTCAATTTGATTCACAGTCTGGGATTGGTAAAAATGTAACAGTTCAAGTCCTAACCAAAGACCTAAGAGCTGTTAAGGTAACGTTTGAGTAAATATAGGTCAGGGGTGTCAAACTTGCGGTGTCACGATGTCATGTGATGTATCGCGACTTTTCCCCCTTCGTTAAAATGGGGGGTATGGCCAGCACATGACACATCCGGCCCACGGGCCGCAAGCTTGACACCCTGTAGGCAGTTCCTTTTTTTTGCAAAGTCAGAATGTTCAGATCTAATAAGTTCAAAATTTCCGTATTATTATTTGCAGAAATATCATTTAGGAGCTTCTGACCCTGACACAGTGATTATTGATTTTATACTATTACTTTGAGACCATGTTGTCAAAGGAATAAATTCCCTTTGCTACAAAATACAGGTAATCCTTGTTTAGCGACCACAGTTGAGACTGGGAACTTGGTCATTAAGCGAAGTGGTCACCCACTGAAACATGATTATATCTTACTTAAGCCTTCCTTTGTCTTATAGACTGAGAAGATTGTAAATGTGAGGGCTGGTAGCAAAATTACTTTCTCATCACCATCATAATTCTGAAGGGTTGGTAAGTGAGGAAGTCACTAAATGAGGACTACCTGTAAGAACAAAACCAAAATAACCTTTTGTACCAAGTTGATGGGATGGTTTCATACTCTATATCAAACTGTGATATGTTTTAATTCCAGTTTGTTCAATAAACCCACAGATTGGTTTGATGTTGAGACATAAGTGGTGTCTACAGTCCACAGTGGTTGGGTCCATGCTAAGTCAAAACCAAGCAAAGACACTGATGGTTTGTGTGAACTGTGAATCTCTTAAGTTTTTTTCTGGATAAATACCTAAACCTTTATAAATTAAACTACTAAATAACAGAAATAATGGGGATATATAGTGATGGGACTTTGGGGCTCAGACCCTTAGATTTCCTTACTTAAAGCTTCTCTAGGTAAAGGTTTAGTTTCTAGGGGGTGATGCTCATCTCCATTACAAAACGGAAGAGCCAGCGCTGTCCGAAGACGTCTCCATGGTCATGTGGCCGGCATGACTAAACGCCAAAGGCTCACAGAATGCTGTTACCTTCCCACCAAAGTGGTCCCTATTTTTCTACTTGCATTTTTACATGCTTTTGAACTGCTAGGTTGGCAGAAAATGGAGCAAGGAACGGGAGCTCACTCCGTTATACAGCCCTAAGGATTCAAACCGCCGAACTGCCGACCTTTCTGATCGACAAGCTCAGCGTCTTAGCCACTGAACCATCGCGTCCCTTAAAGCTTCTCTATACTTATACAAAACTGGTTTTTGCCAAATCTACTGGTAGGACTTTTGGTGTGTTGGCTTTTTGATCTACAGCCAGGTGATATGTTTGCAGTGTGTACAAGAGGCATTTAACACTTTGGGGTTAATTAGAAATTTGTTCCCATAGTAAATACCGTCTCCCACCAGGTGAGGGCACTCATTCTCTACATGGGGTTGGCACTGCCAAATCTTTTTGGTTAGGCCTTTGAAGGAATAACATTGGCACTTTTGAACTTTGAAGCTGGAGAAGACTCCTGGGAATACCATGAATGGTCAAAATAATAATAAACAAACCAATGGATCACTGAACAAATCAACCCAAGCTCTCGCTTGAGACCCAAATGATGATGCTCAAGTTATCCTATTTCAGACACAAGATGTGAAGACCCAGTTCTCTGGAGAAAGTTCTAATGGTGGAAAGAGTAGAAGGAAAGAGCAGAAGACAACCAGCTGCAAGGTGAATGGAGTCCATTAGAGTTGGAATACCTGGAGGACCAGGATTGGAGACAAATCTTCACGGAGAAAATCCATCAGTGTCAAGGATGTTCAGCCTTGGCCACTTTAAGACTTGTGGACTTCAACTCCCAGAATTCTCCAGCATGGCTGGCTGACTGGGGAATTCTGGGAGTTGAAGTCTACAAGTCTTAAAGTGGCCAAGGTTGGACACGCCTGATCTAGGAGGTTGCTAGTTGACACTGACTTATTGGCAAGTAATTAATTAGTCAACCTCTTAGGGAATTGTAGGACAGACTTCCTCAATCTGAAGGCTACCCACACATCTGAAAGGTCTCCAATTAGACAAATCTAACTGGAGTATTCAAAAGTAATAGTTATAGCCTGTCCTTTAGGAAGACCCTTGAGACTTAGCTCTGAGTGTGTTCCTGTGTGGTCCTTTTAAGCAACAACAATGGTGTAATGCAGCTGATTTGTTTCTGCAAGCCTCCGTTCTTTAAATTGTTTTTTAACCCGCTGCAAGTCTCCCAGAGGCATTGTCAAAGTGGGTGGTCTTAAAAAAAAGATTAAATAAATAAATCATGAATTCAGCCTTGAATACCTTCCTCCCAAGCTTGTGGCCTTCACCAAGAACTCCATTTAAATCAGGATTTAGTCATACCTGGGCTTCTGCAGATGTTTTGGACTACAGTTCCCATCGTTTCTGATCATTCAACATGCTGGCTGGAACTGAATAGAACAGAATAAAATACTTTATTGGCCAAGTTTGATTGGATACACAAGGAATTTGTCTTAGTGTAAATGCTCTCAGTATACATAAAAGATACATTCGTTAAGAATCAAGAATCATAACATACAACACTTAATGATAGCCATAGAGTACAATAAGCAATCAAATCATACTAGGAAACAGTCCATATAAATCGTAAGGATACAAGCGACAAAGTTACAGTCCTACAATCACAAGTGGGAGGGGATGGGTGATAAGGAGTGGTGAGATTAACAGTAATAGTAGTGCAGACTACTATTGGTTCATAATTCTCCATTATGGAGAACACCTTGTTGACTAAAATTCTTCCTATAGTGTTTTCTCTCTGCTTGGAACATGGTCCCTTTTTTCCACCCCCACAGTTGCGTGAATTTTAAATAATGCCTTGCAGTGCCAATTTACTTCATAAACAGTAGATGAATTTTATTTTCAGACCTGGAACCCAATGGCAAAACACTGTTTAGCTGAGATAATATTTATTATGAATCCCTTTAGTTTGATTTTGTACCTGACATATCTCTAAGCTATCTTGGTATCTTAAGAGAAAGCTGGCAGTCCTTTAGGCCTGGATGAAGGGTCTTGCCTTAAGGCAATGACGTGATTTCAGGACTGAGCTATGATTTCAAGCTCACCACTCAGTCTTTTAACTGCTGCTGTAGACACATCATACATTTATAACTTTCAGTGGAGCAGTGTTGCATTTCAGCATGGGCTCTACCTGCTTTTAAACATTAAGCCCCAATTTTACTCTCTTATGCTGCAGTGTCTAAGCCACATTTATAAACTGCAAGAAAATGGAAAGCCAGACTGTCAATCCTCTTAAGGTTGCTTCCTGTGTTTGCTTTGGCACCTCATTCATTTTGCAACCTTATTTTTCTCCTTGCAGCTGCTACAAATCAGGTGCTGGTTGCTGCAAACTTAGTTTCCATGAAATCCATGGGAAAAACACGTCCCCAGAAATCAAGTTAAGCTGGAAAGGAAGTGCTTTTACATCTCATTCCTGATCCTTGGGCAGGAGATGCTTCTCTGTATAGGAAGTCCCTGGTTTACGACCACAATTTCCATTGCTAAGCAAGGTACGGGTAGTCCTCGACTTACAACGGATCATTTAATGACCAAAGTCGCAGTGGCTTTGGAGCAAAACAAATGTCTCACTTAACAACAGAAATATTGGGTTCATTTGTGGTCATACTTTGAGGGATTACCTGTAGTTTTTTAATGAGTTGCACCCAATGTTACGATCTTTCTTGCCTTAATTGTTAAGTAAATCACTGCAGTTGTTGAATTAGTAACACAGTTGTTAAGTGAATCTGGCTTCCTCATTTACTTTGGTTCTTAGGAGGTCACAAAAGGGGATCACATGACCTTGGGACACTGCAACTGCCATAATATGAGTCAATTGCCAAGCGTCTGAATTTTGATCATGTGGCCATAGAGATATTGTGACAACTGTAAATGTGAAAACGGTCACAAGTCACTTCTTTCAGTGCTGTGTAACTTTGAATGGTCATTAAACAAGTGATTGTAAATTGAAGGCTACGTGTACTAAATTGGCACCAGATAAGGGTCAATGGGATTCAAGAAGAGTTGGACTTAGATTGTTTGCAACAACGTATGGATTCTAAGCTTATGGTGTGCTTAACTCCACCCACCAGTTCTTCTCCTACAGAACGTCATTTTGGCCAAGTGCTCTTAATGGGCTCTAAAAATCCCAAATGTAGCATTTGGACCTCAAACTTTGGGGACTCCTGAATTAACGTACAAGTAACTTTTTGTGAAATACATCCATTTGATCAGATAAATGGGGTATAGGTCTGTTGGGTTCAGTGTTCAGCTCCTGGTCTTGTCAAGGAGAAATGCTTGATTAAATTGTTAGGATAGGAAGATGTTAGAAAAATGAAGTGTAGGTAATGCAAACAGTGGGCTTTTCAGCACTGTGGCTTTCAGCTACTTGGAAAGTGGCTGGAAATGAAGCTGGCTTATTAAGAAAACCTTTCCAGATTTCACACTTTTCTCTCTTTTTTTTGGCCACCAAAATGGCTTGAAGTTCTGTCCAAATTATGTTTACCATAGACTCTGATTAGTGGATTCCCCTTTCTACTTGGAAAGGGGGGGGGAGGGAGAGAGAGAGAGAAAGAGAAAAGGAAAGGTAGAAGGAAGGAAAGAGCAAAGAAGGGAGGGAGGAAAGGAAGAAAAGGATGGAAGGAAGGGAGAGAGGGAGGAAAGAAAGAAAGAAAGAAAGGATGGAAGGGAAGGACCAAGTAAGGGAGAGAGAAAGGATGGGAAGGAGGGAGAAGGAAGGAAGGATAGAAGGGAGGAAGGGACAGAAGAGGGATGGGAGGGAAGAAAAGAAGTGAGGAAAGAAAGAAGGAAAGAAAGAAAAGAAAAAAGAAAGAAAAGAGAAAGAAAGAAAGATGGAAGAGAGGGAGGAAGGAAGGAGCATAGTTTTAAAATTCTTCCACAGTCCTGAATTTTAAAAGGAAACTGAAAGGACTCTGGTCAGTTTCACCTGGTTAAAAAAAAAAGGCCCATAGATCACCTTCCCTAGTAGAGCCTATAAAACAAGAAAGAGAAGCCATCTATTAATGTAGTTTTGCCAGTTTTCATACCATTAGGATTAGAAAAAGAAAACAGCAGAATTATTGTCAATTTTACCTGCTTATAAAACATCATTGTTAGGCAAGAAGTTTTCCAAACGGCATCAATTATTGTAATTATGGTTATGCTCCATAATGTAAACTTAGTAAACATTTAGATGGTAGGTTTGCTTACAAGGAACGGAAGTGCAATAAGCGGAACAGTATAAAGGTGAGCTAATACAAGATGAAAAGCGCAAGTTTTGATGTGTTAACCCCAAAGCACAAGTGCCCATTGTATTATTTGCTGGCTGTGCATATGTTACCGATGACTTACGTTCTTGACCTCCAGAAATGGGAGGTGTCTCACGCTGTGCTAAGCTGGAAGTGCGGATCTGCCCAGCGATAATTGCATCTAAATAATTGTCATTTGCAAAGCAGTAATGAGCCACAATGAAGGCATTCTTGCATTGACAGCTGATGCCCAGGGATCTCAATCAGGAATCTCTTAATCCAGGGGAAATAGATTGGATTCGCCCTACTAATGAGATTGAGTCAGCTTTAGGTTGCTGCAATATATAAACCTAGCCCTTAGTGTTTTGTAAGCTACAGATTAGGATAATTTTGTGTACCCAGAAAACCCTGTTTTGTTCGGCAAAATATAATTTAAGCAAACTACAGGTAATCCTTAACGTACAACCAAAATTGAGCCCATGTTGCTAAGTGAGACATTCGTAAAATGAGTTTTGCCTCATTTCATTTGCCACAATCCAGAGGTGGTATTCAGCAGGTTCTGACCAGTTCTGGAGAACCAGTAGCTGAGATTTTGAGTAGTTCGGAGAACCGGCAAATACCACCTCTGACTGGCCCCGCCCCCATCTCTTCTTCGCCTCCCGAGTCCCAGCTGATTGGCTGGGTCTTTCGTTGCCCTGCACAGGAGAATGGAGCTGGAAAGCAGGTTAGTGGTGTAGGGAGGGAATGGGAATTTTGCAATATCCTTCCCCTGGAGTGTGGTGGGAATGGAGATTTTGCAGTATCCTTCTCCTGCCACGCCCACTAAGCAACATCCACCAAGCCACGCCACGCCCACCAAGCCACGCCAACAGAACCGGTAGTAAAATTTTTGAATCCCACCATTGCCGCAGCTGTTAAGTGAATCACTGCAGTCATTAAGTCAGTAACATGGTTGTTAAGTGAATCCGGCTTCCCCATTGACTTTTATGGTCAGGAGGGCCACAAAAAGGGGTCGCATAACCCCGGGACACTGCAACCATCATAAACATGAGTCAGTTGACAAGCGTCTGAATCACGTGACCATGAGGATGGTGCAACGGTCGTAAGTGTGAAAAAATGGTCATAAGTGACTTTTTAGTGCCGTTGTAACTTTGAACTGTGCTGTAAGTCAAGGACTACCAGTATAGCCCATCAAATGCAGGAACAAGTGCCTAATTTTTTTTTAAAAAAAACTTCACTAAATGGCAATTTTTGGCAACCAAGTTTGTCTCTGATTTTGATCCTTGTCCTTATTTTGTGATGGGAACCGGCTGCTCATCAGATTGCTGCCTCTGTTTGTGGGATGTGATAAAACCCACACAAAATGCGTGGGATTCCCTAGTTAATTGCCTTAGGGTTGACTCCATGTTTGGGTGTCTCCACACCTTGTGGGTTGTTGAATTGTGCAAAGAAGGAAATGTATTCTTACTTCTCTAAGCAAATTCTATTTGTGTGACGTTTGCCATTGGTAGCCGTAGGTGGATTAGCTGTTTTTCTAGGCTGCTCTGTTCCAGAGAAACTCTGGGAAAGCTAATTATTTCTTAACAGCAAGTTATTGGAAGCAGTTAAAAGCAGGAAGGGGTGTCAGATATGCTTTTTTGTTTTCTTCCAAACAACAGTGGGAATATTTGTTAATCAAAAGCACTTGAGTGTTTTTTTTAAATCCTGAAAGTGAAAAATATTAAAAAGTATTTCAGGAAAAGATCTTTCAGTGTTTAGCTTTAAAAACGTGGGTTCAAATCTTTGTCAATAATTGTGGGGCTGAATTTGCATTGTCCATCCCATTCTTCTTCTTCCCCCTGCCAGCTGCCTCTTTTTAAACAGTTTCTAGATGAATAGGGTACAGGTCATTCTCCCCATGCTGAAAATAATTGGTCTACAGGTAATCCTCAATTTATGACCAAAGTTTGGAGCAGAATTTCCATTGTTAAGCAAGGCGGTCACATCCAAATTTAGGATCTTTTTTGGCCATGGTGGCTAAGAGAATCACTGCAGTTTTTATGTGAATCATGCAGTCATTCAGCGAAACCGGCTTCCCCAGGGGTGGGCTTCAAAAATTTCAGCAACGAGTTCTCTGCCCAGTTGCTGGGTGGGCATGACCATGGTGGGCGTGGCCTAGTTGGCCTCCTGCAACACGGGCGGGGGAGGGCGTTTCTGCCTTCCCCAGGCTCCGGAGGCCTCTGGGAGGGTGAAAATGGCCGCCCCGGGTTTCGGAGGCCCTCTGGAGGCTGGAAATGGGCCCGTTTTTGGACTTCCGGGAGGCCTGCTTCCGAGCCTCCCCGAGCCTCCGCGCAGACCTTGCACTTACCTTGCATCCAAAACGGGTCGTGTGGAGACTCCTGGAAGCAGCGGGATGGGCGGGGCCAGCCAGGAGTGGGATTTGGCGGTTCTCCAAACCAGCCATAACATTAGCAATGGGTCCTCCCAAACCCAGGAGAACCCGTAGCAGCCCACCCCTGGCCTTCCCCCATTGACTTTGCTTGCAAGATGCCATCTTGGAAAATTGCAACTGGTGATCACATGACCATGGGACAGTACAGCTGTTATAAGTACATGTTAGCACCCAAATTTTGATCACATTGTAGAAAGTTATCACCCACCCCCTCTCCTAGAAAAATGAAGTATTTTAGGAAATATTTAAAAAGGAAGAATATTATATTTCCCTAAAGGAGAAACATGTTTTTCCAGAAAGAAAGCAACCCCCACCTTCCTTATTAGCCCGCAGCGGATGCCAGCACTTAAAAGATAAAGAGCTTATTGAAAGAAGCCAAGTATCTAGGTAGCTCTATTCATAGGCAAATAGCCCTCAGTCAAGATCCAAACCATGACAAAGGCATTAAGCAATAGCACTTAGACTTATATACCGCTTTACAGTGCTTTACGGCCCTCTCTAAGCAGTTTACTGAGTCAGCCTATTGCCCACAACAATCTGGCTCCTCATTTTACTAACCTCAGAAGGATGGAAGGCTGAGTCAACCTTGAGCCTGGTGAGCTTCAATCTGCCAAATTGCAGGCTGCCGGCAGTCAGCAGAAGTAGCCTGCAGTACTGCACTCTAACCACTGTGCCACCACGGTTCTTAATAGGAATTGTCCAACACCCTTTCAGAACACAAGCCCTTTCATTGCATCATCTCAGCAGCAAAGTTCAAGAAACCTGGAGCTCAGACAACCTACAGACTCAGCTATGACCCCTACATAACCCCTACAGCAGCCAATAGAATACATGTTCTTGCCCAGGAACAGGAAGCCCAAGTGCAAAGCCCAAGAGAAGGTATAAAACCCCCTCACTCTCAACTCCATGTGGTCAGCTGCACCAGAACCACAACCCAGGTGGTTCTGCTTCATCAATAAATGGACCCTCTTTACCATCAGCCTCCAGTCTCCATTTTGCTTTAATCGTGGCATGGAACTAAATCAGATGGATATTTCTTCCAACAGCACAACCATGGGGAATGCTGTGATGGTTGTGAGAGGACTAGTGGTAACTCACTTTTTTCAGTGCCATGACTTATGACCACAATTGGGGCTAAAATTTCTGTTGCCAGGAAGTTGTTAGGTGAATCATGCCTAATTCTGTGACCTTTTTTGTCACGGTTGTTGAGTGAATCTGTTAAGTGAATCATGCAGTTGTTAAGTGAATCCGGCTTGCCCCATTGACTTTCCTTGTCAGAAGCTGGCTGAGAAGGTCACAAGATGGTGATCACAGGACTGTGGGACATCGCAACCAGTGGTGGGATTCAGATTTTTTTTTACTACCGGTTCTTTGGGCATGGCTTTGTGGGTGTGGCAGGGAAAGGATACTGCAAAATCCGCATTCCCTCCCCACCCCACCAACCTACTTTCCAGCTCCGTTCTCCTGTGCAGGGCAACAAAAAAAGACTTAGCCAATCAGGTGGGACTTAGGAGGCAGAGAAGAGATGATGGAGGGGCAGGGCCAGTCAGAGGTGGGATTTGCTGGTTCTCCGAACTACTCAAAATTTCGCTACCAGTTACACCTGTCGGATCCCACTCCTGCTTATATGTTTATATGTTCTGTTCATACTTATACTTGTTTTCTCATACATGCTTGACAAATAAAATAAATAAATAAATAAATAAATAAATAAATAAATAAATAAATAAATAAATGTGTATGGCTCCTATTTATGATGGGCCCGGGGTCATATGATCGCCTTCTGACAAGCAAAGACAATCTGGAAGCCAGATTCACTTTACAACTTTTCTTACAGCCACCACAGTGATTCACTTAACAACCATGGCAAGAAATGTCATAAAATGGGGGCAAACTCACATAACAATGGCCTCGCTTAGCAGCAGAAATTTTGGGGCTCTTTTGTGGTCTTAAGTCAAGGACGACCTACACTTGCCATGAACATGTAATTTTCTTTTCCAGATCCTCTTTAATGGTTCTCTCACACAGCAAGGTCATTTTTGAATTCCTTTACAGCCCTCCTCTCTCTCTCTCTCTCTCTCTCCCTCCTCTCCCTCCCTCCCTCCCTCCCCCTCCCTTCCTCCTTTCTCTCTTTCCTCGCTTTCTTCCCATATTTTGTTCTGGTTCATTTCGTTTCTGTTTCGATGAAGTTTTGCCTGTGTGAAATTTCCAACCTGTTTTTATAACCAGTCAAGATCATATTAAATCGCCATTTCTCGCCCACTTTTGTGTCCTCGATATATTGGATTAAGTATTCTTTTCACCTCTCCTTCCAAGTCATTAAAGAAAGTGTGCAAAGCTGAGGAGTGAATCTTGGAACACCTTCCTTCCATACTTCCCTCCAATCTGATGAGACTCATTGATGAATGCCCTTTGAGTATGATTTTCAAGCCAATTATATATCCCTTTAATTGCCACTCATTTCAAACCACTCCAAACTGTCTGGTTAATCAGAATGCCGTGGAGTACTTTGTCAAAGGCATGGCTGATATTAACATGTTATTTTACCTACTACGTTCCCTAATTTACTAAAGAAAGTCGCTAAGCCAGTAATAAGATAAGTTTAGCAGAGTATTGGAAATGGACTGGTGGGATAATTGAAACCCTCACTTGGTTGATTAAGGTAAAGATAAAGGTTCCCCTCGCACATATGTGCTAATCCTTTCTGACTCTAGGGGGCGGTGCTCATCTCCGTTACAAAACCGAAGAGCCAGCGCTGTCCGAAGATGTCTCCATGGTCATGTGGCCGGCATGACTAAATGCCAAAGGCGCATGGAATGCTGTTACCTTCCCCCGCAAGTGGTCCCTATTTTTCTACTTGAATTTTTACATGCTTTCGAATTGCTAGGTTGGCAGAAGCTGGGACAAGTAACGGGAGCTCACTCCGTTATGCAGTGCTAGGGATTCAAACCGCTGAACCGCCGACCTTTCTAATCAACATGCTTAGCGTCTTAGCCACTGGGCCACCATGCCCCTTCACTTGGTTGATTAGGGACCATCAAATCATTTTTGACTCCTAGCAACCATAGATTAGCCTGGTCCTTTCAGGTGTTCCAATGGTGTAGCCCACACCATTATAATCGGATTCATCCACCTCGGTGCTGGTCATCCTTCAATCCTTTTCTTCAATTTCCTTCCACCTTTCTCATCATTAGAGTCTTTTTCAAAAAAAAGCAGGATCTTCACATCTTATAGCCAAAGTAGGACAATTTGAATCTGGTCATTTGTATTTTGAGTGAGAAAACTGGTTTGATTTGTCCAGACAAATCATGGTTAGTTTTCTTGGCCGTCCACCATATTCTCTAACACCAACGTTCAAAAGCATCAATATTCTTCCTATCCTACTTCTTCTTTTTTTAATCTTTCTTTAAAAATTGGTTTTTTATTAAATACATTTCTTAGTGCTTAATGAATATCGTGTTGTCTGGGTAATTATTGCTTAGCATTATCAATTTACATTCTTAATCTCCACCTCTTTTTTTTCCAGCCACTGGTAAAATAGATTCCATGTTTGATAATAATCTGCATCTTCTTTCTGTTTAATTTTCAATGTCAACCTGTCCATTTCTGTCTATCCTACTTCTTTGAAGTCTACTTACATATAGTGTCCCAAGGAACGGCATGGCTTTGCATGATTGTGAAATTTATAGGTGCAGGTAGTCCTTGACATACAACCAAATAGAGCCCAAAATTTCTGTTGCTAAGCAAGTCAGTTAAGTGAGTTTTGCCCCATTTCAAGATCTTTCTTGCCACCCTTGTTAAGTAACATGGTTTGTTAAATGAATCTGGATTCCTCATTGTCTGTCCTTGTCAGAATGTTACAAAAGGGGATCACATAACCCCAGGGTACTGCAACCGTCATAAATAACAGAGAGAGAGAGAGAGAGAGAGAGGGAGGGAGGGAGAGAGAGAGAGAGAGAGAGAGAGAGACCGTCAGCCCTCAAGTGGAGAGTCAACAGCCCCCAGGTTTGGAAGTGGCTGATGAAGAAGAGGAGGAACAGCTGGGTCCAGTGCCTGACACGCAGATACGCAGAATGCAGAGGAGAGGAGAGCAGTGGAAATCTATGGGCGGGTCCTTGGGACGGAAGAGCCACTGCTGCTAGTAAAGCCCCACCCTAGCTCTGGGGATAAAAGGCAGGGGGCGGAGATGAATAGGTGTGGCACACAACTGTTCAACTCCCTACCGGACAGACTTGTTAGCCTGCAGCGAGAGAGAAACTTTTTGCCTGGGCTGCCAGCATTCCTAATAAAGGAATCATTGATTTGACTTCAGAGGGTTTGTCATGTTTGGGGAGATGGGTCAGAACAGGTTTTCCAAACAAAATTAATATGGACAGTCTAATTAAAGTGGTTCCTTATTTGAGCCTGAAAACAATGCTTTGGATTTCAGCACTTGTTCAGCATTCACTCTATTTCCTTATGTGTGGGCTCAGGGATTCTGGGAGTTGAAGTCCACAAATCATAAAGGGCCGTTTCCCCATCCCTGATGTGTGGCTTGAATTGTATGGTGCAATCCTGTCCTCTTGAGACGGCTGAATGAACAGATACATGGGGTTTTGTACCTCAGATTCAGAGCTATAAAAGCTAACACAAACTCATTAAGTATAACTTAAGAGGCAAACAAAAAAAACCCAAATCAGTGTAATAAAATTGATTTATTATGATCGCATGTTCAGGCAGCAAACAGCAGTTTGAGGCCACATTTAAACTAATTTGTGCTTAGATAATTGCTGCTTCTACTCTTTTCTGTAAAAGCTGCCCTAATTCTCTAGAACAGCCTTCCTGAATCTGATGCCCACAAAATGTGCTGAAATGCAGTTTTTATTGCCTTCAGCCAGGCTGGCTCATCAAAGGGCACCTGTTTGTGATTTCCGAATTTCAGGAAAGCTGCTGCAGGAGTTTGGGGAACTTCTAATTTTCCTTTGTAGTTTGTTTAAATGATTCAATGCTGTCGTGTTGCTCTTCAAAGCTTAGGGCATTCTGTGCCTTGGTCAACGCGGCCTGATGAAATTGCATTATTTTGTAAAGTCTTGGTGTTTCTTTTGCTCACCTCCTTGCCCTTCTCATAAATCTCTCTTTCTGTACAATTTGTTTAAAGCCATCTCTTGCTCAGTTTTCCCCAGACCTGCTTACTTCCCTTGGCCCACTGGCAGGTAAGTCTTGCTCCAAGGCGAATGCATATTATGGCGCTCAGCCTCCGGATTGGTTAAAGCCATTGTTGGAAGAAATATCCTTCAGGGTTCAGTTCCAAGTGGGGAAAAAGACACTGGAAACATGGAGGCTGTTTGGAAAGATGGTTTAATGGTGGACAGGATCACATGCCTTGGAGCTCTTGAGCGAAGACAAAGGGAAGAGATGCTGACAGTGCCTGGGTTTTATACCCTCTGTTGGGATTTGAATTTGAGCTTGTATTCTGATTGGTTGTCAGACTCCCATGGGGCCATGCAGAGGCAACTCTGTAGGCTGTCCTTGAGTCCCAGGCTTGGTTGAGCCTTGCTGGGTGATGATGTAATGAAAGGGCTTTGGGCAATTCCTATAGCTGTACCTGGAGATCTTTGTTATGTAAAATAGGCTGGCTTAGGCCAGAGTAATGGCCCATTAGCAAAGGGCGGGGAGGGGCTGAGTTTCTGCTTCTGAGTTTCTACTCTTTTTAGGGGAAATATTCTGCCTTTTTAACATTTCCTAGGATATTTCAATTTTCTAGGAGAGGGCTGGGTTTTAACTTCCAACACCATAAAGCATTTGGGACACTATCTGTTGGGAAAGTTAAAATTCCTTTTTTGTTTGAGTAGAGAGGTAGAAGATGCTTCTCATAAAGCAGGAAAGGGTTTTTTCTGGCACACACTTTTGGAAGAAATGTCCATCTGGGTTCAGTTTCAAGTGGGGAGAAAGACACTGGAAACGTGAAGGCTGATTGGAAAGATGATTTAATGGTGAAGCAGAACCATCAAGCACATGTGATTCTGAGTAGCTGACCACATGGAGAAGAGAGAGAGAGAGAGAGATTTAAACCCTCTCTTGGGCCTTGCCCTCGAGCTTCCTGTTCCTGTGCAAGAAATGTATTCTATTGGTTGTTGTCCAACTCCCATATGGAGTAATGTTTGTCTGAATCAAGTTTGGTTGAACCTTGGGCTGATGTAATATCCCCAGATGCCATGTGGTGAGCTCTGCTGCTAGGTGGGTAGAGGGCTAATCCTATTATGTCCTGAGGGCGAAGGTCTTTTGTCTTGTAGATAGGCTGGCCCAGTCTTTCTGGGGATATTGACAAAGGTGGGGGCTGCTTTCCAAGAGCATGTTTCTCCTTTTCTCACCCAGGGAGGTATAATATTCTGCCTTTTTAATATTTCCTAAAATATTTCATTCTTCTAGGAGAGGGGTGGGTGCTAACTTTCTACATACACACAATAATCTTAGCTCTCCTTTTTGAAATACAGGTAGTCCTCATCTTGCAATAGAGCCCAAAATTTCTGTTGTTAAGCAAAACATTTGTTAAGTGAATTTTGCCTCATTTTAAAATGCCTTTATCTATTCCAAGGCCTTCATGACTGCTGTACCAAGTGTTAGCTTGCTGTATATTTCTTGTCTGTTTGTTTCTTTGCTATTGACAATCCGCATTGGTTCTCCTCCTTTTGAAAAGCAGCTTCCAGTAGCATTACCTGTATGAGTGGGAGTACAGGTAATCCTCGACTTATGACTACAATGGAGCCCAAAAGTTCTGTTGCTAAGTGAGAAATGTGTTAAGTGAGCTTTGCCTCATTTTACAATCTTTCTTGCCACAACCATTAAGTGAATCATTGCAGTTGTTAAGGTAGTAGCATAGTTGTTAAGTGAATCTGGCTTTCCCATTGACTCTGCTTGTCAGAAGGTCACAAAAAGCAATCACATAACCCTAGGACACTGCAGCTGTCATAAAAATGAGACAATTGTCAAGCATCTGAATTTTGATCATAGGACTGTTGGAAGAAATATCCATCTGGTTCAGTTCCAAGTGGGGAGAAAGACAATGGAAACATGGAGGCTGATTGGAAAGATGGTTTATTGAAGAACAGGACCACATGGGTTTGAGGTCCTGAGCAGCTGAACACATGGAGTGGAGAGTGAGAGTTATTTATACCCTTTGTTGGGCTTTGCCCTTTAGCTTCCTGTTCCTGTGCAAGAAATGTATTCTATTGACTGCTATAGGGGTCATGTGCAAATAATAAGAGTTTGTCTGAGATAAGTTTGGTTGAAGCCTGGGCTGATGTAATGTCCTTAGGAAGTTTTGCAATGCAGTGAGCTCTGCTGCTAGTAGGTTATTATTATTAATTATTATTATTTATTACATTTAGGTGCCGCCCTTCTCCGGAGACTCAGGGCAGCTTACAATTTTTGGGATACATCCCATTGTGCTCAGCAATAGCCTTCATTCCATTGTATATGCCTGCTTATTACTAAGCGGCATTTTTACAAAGTCAGCTTATTGCCCCCAACAATCTTGGGTCCTCAATTTACCTACCCCGAGATGATGGAAGGCTGAGTCAACCTTGAGCCTGGTGGGATTCGAGCCTGCAGTAATTGCAGGCAGCTGGAACTTAAGTGCTAGGCATTTAACAGCCTGCACCACCAAGGTTAATCCTATTATGTCCTGAGGGTCATGTCTTAATCCCATCACCCTGGAGCTGAAGGTCATTTGTCTTGTACATAGGCTGCCCCAGTCCTTCTTAATGGGCACCAAATATCTGCTGGATATGCTGGAGCTGGGGCTGAGTTTCTGTCTCTTAAGATTTCCATTTCTCGTTTAGGGGAAATATAATGCTCTGCCTTTTTAATATTTCCTAAAACATTTCACTCTTCTGGGAGGGGTGGGTGCCAATTTTCTACATGACCATGGGAATGCTGCAAGAGTCATAAGTGTGAAAAATGGTCATAAGTCACTTTCTTCAGTGCCATTGTAACTTTGAATGGTCACTAAATGAATTGTTAGTATAAGTCGAAGATTAGCTGTACTCAAAATCAGCAAGATCCAAATCATTCCATATTGCCACAAATTCTTACCTACTGGGAGGCCCTAAGAATGGGCCCTTGGGTCTCACTGACATTTGGTTGCAAATAGCAAAAAACCAAATAAATCTGGTTGCTTAAAAAGGACAGATAAAGTAGCAATGTTTTAATGGAATAAAGCATTTTTCAGCCAAGATGTACTGTGTTTTCAGAATTAAACTGAATGCTTTCTCTCATGGCAGTGGGTGGGAAGGGAAAAGGAACCAGTTGTGAATTACCATTGCAAAGAAACTAATTGTTGCAATCAGACACCGCTGAAGAATCTGATTCCTTTCACATGCATTTAAAAGCCACAGTTCTTTCCCTGAGAAATTCAAAGCAAGCTGCCCAGTTTGCCAAGTGCTTCTGATTTCGGCTTTTGTTAACGTTCCATGTTGGAGGTTTTTCACAACACCATCATAATATCAACATGTTTCCACCTTAATTAGGGAAGCAAGAATTTATAATGGGTACCAGCTGTGCCTACCACACAAAAAAAATCCCCAGAACCAGATTGCAGATTCATAGAAATATCTCTATATGATTGGGATGTTCTTTACCTGTAAGGCCTCTTTATTCCAGATGGAAACTGTCCAATCTAGCCAGGAAAGGATGCTCTATGGCTGGAATATCAGGATTTGGGTGTTCACATAATGGTCTTAGTAGATGATCATTTCTTTATAGCAGGGGTATCAAACTGGATTTTTTTCAAGGGCCAGATCAGGATTGCAGTTCTGCACCCAGCCGCGTGACCTCTGTGTGGCCCTTTTTTGGGAGGGCGTGGAGGCCGAAAATAGCCCCCCCCAGCCCATTTTGGCTGGTAGAGGCACCGCGAGCCAGTCCTTTGATATTTTCAGGACAGCCCTGGGTGCTAGATTTAAGAACCCCATGGACTGGATCCGGCCCACAGGCCTTGAATTTGACACCCCTGCTTCAGGGGTGGGCTTCAAAAATTTCAGCAGCGGGTTCTGTACCCAGTTGTTGGGTGGGTGTGGCCTAGTTGGCCTCCTGCACCGTGGCGGGGGGGCATTTTGCCTACTTAGGCTCTGGAGGTTTTCCTTGAGCCTCTGGAAGGGCAAAAACTGCCTCCCCTGGGCTCTGGAGGCCCTCTGGAGGCCAGAAATGGGCCCGTTTTTGGACTCCCGGAACTTCTGAGAGGCTCATTTTTCTCCTTCCCCAGACTCTGGAGTCTTTCCTTGAACCTCTAGGATGGTGAAAACAGACTCCCCTGGGTTCCAGAGGCCCTCTGGAGGCTGGAAATGGGTCCATTTTTGGACTTCCAGAACTTCCGGGAGGCCCATTTTTCACCTTCCCTGAGCCTTCGCGTGGGCCCTGCACTTACCTTGCATCCAAAATGGGCTGCATGGAGACTCCTGGGAGGAGCAGGATGGGGTGGGGTCAGCTAGGGGTGGGATTTGGTGGTTCGCCAAACCAGCCATAATGTTAGCAACAGGTCCACCCAAACCCGTAGCAGCCCACCCCTGCCCTGCTTTATAGAGTTGCTGTCAGGGCTCCAACAAATCCACCCTCATTCAAATCAAAAGTCTCTAGCCGCATCTTAGAAAAAGTAAATTGGTTTATTAGAAATTGCCATGTTGGTGCATGGCTGGATGCAGCCGATACTAAATCACACCATCCATTTCCCCCTTGACCCTGGTCTTTTCCCCACCCCCGGATGTGACTTCTCCAATGGGACACATCCGTCTCCAGTAACCTTCTTATGCTTCGACAACTTTGGGCTGCCGAGGTGATTATCTAGGCGTTTCAAGAATGCCTTGTTTTCCACCCCTCCCTTTTTCTGGCAGCTAAAAAGACCAAAGGAGTATCTTTTTAGTTGACAGTTACCAGGCTAGACTACAGGTAGTTCTTGATTTACAACCGTTCATTTAATGACCGTTTGAAGTTATAACAGCACTGAAAAAAAGTGACATGACTGTTTTTTACACTTAGGACTGTTTCAGCATCCTCAGGGTCACATGATCAAAATTTGGATGCTCAACAACTGGTTCATATTTATGACTGTTGCAGTGTCCCGGGGGTCATGTGATCAAAATTTGAGTGTTTGGCAAACACAGTTAGGTTTTGATGGTTGCAGGGTCCCAGGATCATGTGTTTATCATTTGCAACTCTTGCAGTTAACTTCCATTAAGCAGAGTCAGTGGGGGCGGGGATCCAGATTTGCTTAATGACCATGTGGCTCACTTAACAACCACAGTGATTCACTTAATTTTTATAGCTAAGCAAAGGTGCTGGTGTTGACCTATAAAGCCCTCCATGGCATTGGACCAGGGTATTTGCGGGAGATCCTGCTGCTGATAACGGTTTCCCGACGTCCCGTGTGCTCCCACGGCAGGGCCTCCTCCGGATGCCATTGGCCAGGCAATGTTGGCTGGTGGCCCCCAGAAGTAGGGCCTTCTCTGTGGGAGTGCCCACCCTATGGAACCAGCTGCCCCTGGAGCTACGGGTGGCCCCTGACCTCCGATCCTTCCGCCATGGCCTAAAAACATGGCTGTTCCAACTTGCCTACTTGGACTAATGGGGGGGGTTTTAGTTGTAGTTTTAATTCTAATGATTTTATGAGATTTTGGGTTTAATAGTTTTTTAATATTTGTATTATTGTTTTTTATCATTGTAAGCCACCCTGAGTCCTCAGGGAGATAGGGCGGCATATAAATCTCATAAATAAATAAATAAAGTAAGTTGTTAGTGGAGTCACATCCAACTTTACTACCTTTTTCACCAACAGCGATTTACTGTGGAAAAGATAGTAAAATTGGATGTGACTCCCATTAACAACTTACGTTGCTTAGCCATGAAAATTCTGATTTCAGTTTTGGTTGTAAGTTAAGGACTACCTATAAAACATAATGCTTTCCTTTTTGGGTATACCGGTAGGAAGTAAGAATAGGCTGCAAATAAAACTACTATATCTCATGGGTGTGCATAATGTGCCAGGTGCACGCACTACTACTGAACATGCAGTGCACTAGAGCATAGCTGTTTTTTTGTTCTACCAATTGTTTGGTGCATCTGTGAATCAGGTTTTAGGACAACTCTTGTTAGTGCTGGAGAGACGCAGGGCTGAAGATTAAAATTCCAGGGATCAGGCATTCCTCTAAAACACGTTTCTTGCTAGAAATCTATAAATTGTTTAGGTGGAGTAGCCCCAAGTTATACTGCTAGATGGTAATATTACAGTAAATATTTCTTGTAGATATGCAGAACATGCTTCTCTTTCTGTTAGCTAACATTACATGTGGCACTGTTCATAACAAACTTTCCCCCTGAAATTGTTATTCCATGTTCTTGACAATTCCATACACTGCCCAGCAGGCAATTATTTTCAAAATGAAGATTGAACCAGCTAAGAGATAAAATTGTTCCCCTTTACCCCAAGAAATCCCTATTAGACTTGTCTTCCTTCCTTTCAGCAATTTTTTTTAGGGAAAACTCCAGGGTTTTTTGTTTGTTTGTTTCTACCTTCAAAATCTGAACATAAAATAATAGAATTGTAAGGGACCTTGGAGGTCTTCTAGTCCAATCCCTGCTCAAGCAGGAGACCCTATACCCGTGATGGCGAACCTATGGCATGCGTGCTGGAAGTGGCACATAGAGCCCTCTCTGTGGGCACATGTGCTGTTGCCAGGTGCTCTTCTGGTTTCTGGTGCGCGCATGCGCCCCGCCCAGCTGGTCTTTGGTTTCTGGCACTCTGGTGCATGCATGCGCGCACGCGTCCAAGTTTGGGCACTTGGTGCCGAAAAGGTTTGCCAGTGCCCTATACCATTCTGGACAAATATATCTATTTTTGGAAATTTCCAGTAATGGAGCACCCACAACTTATGGAGGCAAGCCATTTCACTGAATGGAACATTTCTTCTTAATTCTAGCTTGAATCCCTCTTTGATAAGCTTCCATCTGTTACTTCTTGTCCCGCCTTTAGGTGATATGGAGAATAAATTGACCCCCTCATCTCTGTGGCGGCCCCTCAAATATTTCCTGCTACCATGTTCCCCCGTCCTTCTCTTCATTAGATTAGGCATACCCAGTTTCTGCAACCATCCATCATATGGTTTATTAGCCTTCTAATCATCTTAGTTGTTCTTCCCTGTACGGTTTCTAGGGGTCTCACCATCTGTTTTATATTATGGTGACCAGAACTGGATGCAGTATTCCAAGTGTGGTCTCACCAATGCTGTATGCCAACCAACACTTGGTAAATGTCTCTGTCCAGAGGTGGTATTCAGCAGGTTCTGACCAGTTCTGGAGAACTGGTAGCGGAAATTTTGAGTAGTTGGGAGAACCGGCAAATCCCACCTCTGACTGGCTCCGCCCCCATCTCTTCTCCACCTCCTGAGTCCCAGCTGATTGGCTGAGTCTTCTTTTATTGCCCTGCACAGGAGAACGGAGCTGGAAAGCAGGTTAGTGGGGTGGGGAGGGAATAGGGATTTTGCAGTAACCTTCCCCCAGGAGTGGGGAGGAATGGAGATTTTTGCAGTATCCTTCACCTGCCACGCCCACCAAGCCACACCCACAGAACCGGTAGTAAAATTTTTGAATCCCACCATATTCTCTGTCCTTACTTTTGGAACTGGTGGAATAGTGAGGCTTCCCTTTATAAAGTTAGCAACAACTTCCTTGTAATCTAGATCTTTGTTTGGGCTTCTGGCATAGTTCTTATTATTTTCTCAGCTAGTACAGTGTATACCTGGTCTGTATAGTCTCAAATCACAGCGAGATTGTCAAGGGCCTGAATTTATTTTTTTCATATACTAAACACTCTCCCTGTGAACCCAGAGCATTAGGATGCCAAATAGGCTGAACAAGGATTTTGCCATCTGCTTCTCAAGATGCTTGCAAATTTTGTATTGCAAAGCATTCTGCCTTTTAGTGATTCTAATTTGTCGTTTGAAATGTTGGCGGTCCGATTTGCGTGAAAAGCTGGTTGTAATTATCCTGGAAGCGGTGTCTTATTTTCGCCTTTCCCCTCCTGTTTTGTCGAGTTCCTCACCTAATGGGCATAATTCTGTAAGTTCATACATTTCAACTTTCATAAATAACTACCTGGGGTCTGTTTGGGAGATTATTATTTTTCTACAGTGCTTGAGTCCCAGATTATATATGTTCAAGTAGCCGCGAGCGAGTGTTACCATGGACCTGTCACCTTCCTTTCTTGGTACATTCGTTGCTAACCTTGAGCTTGACAAGTAATTCCAGATTCCTACAGAATTGCAGAGAGCGTCAGGGCAGTGCAGGTGAACAAGACTATTAAAAGGTGTGATGCATTCTTTTTCTAGGGAAGAAATTCATTTTGCATTGCCACCCACCCTTCCCTGGAACAGCAGGGTGCAATTCAATCAGGAAAGGTGCCCATCTCTCCTTGCTTGATGCCCTAGTCCACAAACTCAGATTTCTCTTCAGATCCTATAAATCTTTTGCTTTAGCCTACATATAAGGCAGGCCAGGAGTGTCAGCATTTGCACAGAGATGCCTTGGGGTGAAGGTGAGGAAGGAAATACCAGGAAACCAGCCCCCCCCCTTTTATTTATTTTTTGCTGAAGGGACTGCAAGAGATGCTGGATTTTTCACCACAGAAAGAAGGAGCAGAGAAGAAGAAAATAATGTGAAAGGAGTTTTTGTTATTAATGCTCTCTTCTTCCAGGACTTACCATTTCAAACACTGATTTTTATATTGTGTAGACATCAGTCTCCTATTGGCTCAGAGTATTTTAGAGCAAAAGTACTTCCCATTAAGTTATAATAGCAATAGCACTATATCACTTAGACTTATATACAACTTCATGGTGCTTTATAGCCTTCTCTAAGCGGTTTACAGAGTCCACCCATCGCCCCCAACAATTTGGGTCTCGTTTTATCAACCTTGGAAGGATGGAGGTCCATCCTTCCAAGGTTGGTAAAACTTTGAGCCAGTCTGGATCGAGATCCTGGAGTGAGCAGTGAGTTAACCTGCTATACTGCAATCTAATGGCTGCGCCATCACGGCTCTTAACAACATGTGTTTTGATGAGCTTTTGGCATTTGATTACTGTACTGATGTTTTTATTATGTTAGTCAGAGTCAGGTTAGGTGAGACAGGCAGCCATATAAAAATAATAAAATGAAAAGAACATTTTATTTGCTGGGGCATCTCAGGTCATGTGAATGTAGGAATAGTAGCTGATTAATCTAATGTTAAGAGTTGGGTGTTTTGCGAGATGCCAGAACTTCTCTCTCAGTAGAATTCACACAATGTAGAGCAGGGGCGTCAAACTCGATTTCATTGAGAGCCACATCAGGGTTGTGTTTGACCTCGGGGGGGCAGGGTGGGTGTGGCCAGCATGATGTCACTTGTGTTGGGGGGCACCTGTGGCGGCCGCAGAGTTCTGCCAGTGAAAACGGGCTCCTGAGCTCCGTTTTCAGCTGAGACAGCCTCCTGCAACCCTCTGCCAGGAAAAACAGGAGGGCCACACCTGGCCTTTGCAAGCTCTGTTTTCACTGGCAGAGGCACCACAGGCTGGTCCTTCGCTATTTCTAGGGCGGCCCTGTGGGCCAGATCTAAACACCCCACGGGCCAGATCCGGCCCCCGGACCTTGAGTTTGACACCCCTGATGTAAAGCAACATTTCTCAACTGTGGCAACTTTAAGTTGGTGGACTTCAACTCCCAGAATTCCCCAGCCACCCAGCTGTTTGGGGAATTCCAGGAATTGAAGTCCACAAATCTTTAAAAGTTGGCAACAGTAGTGATATTCAAAAAATTTTTATTACCAGTTCTGTGGGCATGGCTTGGTGGGCATGGCAGGGGAACAATACTGTACCATTTCCACCCCACTCCAGGAGAAGGATATACTGCAATATCCCCATTCGCTCACCACCCCACTAGCCTACTTTCCAGCTCCATTCTCCTGTGCAGGGCAACCAAAGAAGACCCAGCCGATCAGCTGGGACTCAGGAGGCAGAGAATAGATGTGGGCAGGGCCAGTCAGGGGTTGTATTTGCCAGTTCTCCGAACTAAAAATTTCCACTACCGGTTCTCTGGTCAGAACTGGCTGAATACCACCTCTGGTTGGCAAGGTTGAGAAACATTGACTAGACAGATGCCCTGTTCATCAGCAATCCCTCACGTGGAGGTGTTTTTAAAGTGTTGCCAGAAACTTGCGCCACAGACCTTCAAGATGGATTAAGATTAAGGCATCTAAAGATTGGGAGTCAGATGGGACTAGAAAAATGATGAAAGGAAAAATCAAGAAGGAAGTAGTTTGAATATATAGCCTCTGTGGGATGTATTTGCATAGAGGATCTCAGGTGACAAAAACAGGAGATTTTTCCTGGTCAAACTTGAGTATTAATTCAGAAAAGCCAGAAAAATGGTTGCTGCCTTTAAGAAGGGCAAAAGACAGTAACATTGAAATCGTCAGACAATTCCAAAATGGCACAATGGACAAAATGGCTCCCCCAAAATATCCAAAGACTAGAAGAAGCCAAATTCTAAGCCGGAAAAACATAATGGAAGGAACATTCTCAACTTCCAGGCTTGGAAAGGGTTAATATTTAATGAAGTTTTCATAAATATGCCTCTACTGTAGAGCTCATAACCAGAGTCTTCCCACAAAGTGCTATATTCCTTCTAAATCAAAGCAGGAAAGAAAGGCCCTGACTCTCTTTACTGCTACTATAAAGCAGAAAATTAAAAAATACAAACTTGGGAATAGTGGTGTTCTCTAGGGGCTTGAAGGGAGTCAAAAGGTCCAAAGTCATTGCATGAGGATATTAAAGCCAATAAATCAAAAGAGAGACTTGCCTTCCTTGAGTGTTTGTAAAAGCAGCTAGAGAAATAACGCTTTTCCTTCTGACAAACAAACATCAACAGATACCGTGATACAATAATGCACAGCCCCCAGTCCATGGACCAATAATAACCCCCAGTCCATGGACCGTCATCCGTCCATGGCATGCTAGAAACCGGACCGCGTAAACAAGCGAAGCCCCCTCCGTGGGATACAGGAGGCATGCAAAACCATGCCCCATCCGGTCTGTGGAAAAACTACTTCCCATGGAACTGGTCCCTGGTGCCCAAAAAGTTGGGGGCCGCTGCAATAATAGCTCAAGACCCTTTGGGATTGTATTTTGTCCCACAATAAATGCAGCCAACTTGAATAGGAGCTTAAATTCAGTCAGGGTCTGTCTCTCTCTCTCTCTCTCTCTCTCTCTCTCTCTCTCTCTCTCTCTCTCATCTTTCCATTGGCTGAAGGATTTGTTCACACCAGTGGCCACTTGCTTGCCGTCAGATGTGGAGACAACCACCAGTTTTAACAAAGAGGATGAACAATCGGGCTGTTACTTGTACTGTTGTCACGGTTAACAACTACTGGGAATCTGTTTAGTTAGCACCTTCTGGTGTTTTGGAAAATAGGTTGACCCCTTCTTCTTTGTGGCAGCCCCTCAAATATTGGAACACCGCTTATCACGTAACACATGGTCCTTCTCTTCACTAGACTAGACAAACCCAATTCCTGCAACCACTCTTCATATGTTTTAACTCCAGCACCCTAATAATTTTCTTGCTCTTCTCTGCATTCTTTCCAGTGTCTCTACATCCTTTTTATAATATGGTGACCCAAGCTGGATGCAGAATTCTAACCGTGGTCTTATTAAAGCTTTATAAAGCGGTGCTAACACTTCATGTAATCTTGATTCTATCCCTCTGTTAATGCAACCTAGTATTGCATTGGGGTTTTTTTGGCTGCTACCATATACTGCTTGGCTCATATTTAAGTGGTTGTCTGCTAGGACTCTAGTTACTGCTGTTGAGCCAGGTTTCACCTAACCTGTACCTGTATATTTGGTTTTTCTTGCCTAAGTGTAAAACCTTACTTTTCTGTACACAGATTTTGTTACCAGTAGATAGGGCCCAGTGTTGAAATCTGTCGAGATCCTAGTGGATCTTGAGCTTATCTTTTTAGAGTATTGACTATCCCTGCCAGTTCATGTGATCAAAATTTGGGGCGCATGGTGACTGGCATGTATTTATGAAGGTTGTACTGTTTCAAACTCACGGGATTGCCATTTGCGATTTTCCCAACTGGCTTCTGACAAACAATGGGGAAAACCAGATTCCCTTATCTATCACATGTTTACTTAACTACTGTTGGAAGAAATATCCATCTGGTTCAGCTCCAGGTGGGAAGAAATACACTGGAAACATGGAGGCTGATTTGGAAACATGGTTTATTGATGAACAGGACCACATGGGTTTGAGGTCCTGGGCAGCTGACCACATGGAGTGGAGAAATGAGGGTTATTTATACCCTCTTTTGGGCCTTGCCCTTGAGCTTCCTGTTCCTGTGGCAAGAGCATGTATTCTATTGGTTGTTGTGGGGGGTCATAGCTAACTTTGTAGGTGCTGATGCAACGAAGGGGCTTGTTGTGCAATTCCTATTGTGGCTGAAGGCTAACCCAACCTTTGTTTAGAGCCAGGCCTTAGTGTAGACAGTAATGGATTACCAAATCTGCATTTCTAAAACTGCCCCAGCTCAGTACCTGCTTGGGGAAGGAGGGGCAGGGAGGTGAGACTCTAAGTTTCTGTCTCTCTTAAGATTTCTATTTCTCTTTTAGGGGAAATATTTTATCCTGCCTTCTTAATATTTCTCAGAATATTTCATTTTTCTAGGAGAGGAGTGGGTGCTAACTTTCTACACTACTGAAGTTATTTGCTTAACAACCAAGTTCATAAAATCACTTAACAACCGCCTTGCTTAGCAACAGAAATGCCTGGCTCTATTGTGGTCATAAGGTGAGGACTACCTTCAGTTCCATATTTAAAAATACAAAAAGCACACTGCGGCTAAACAGAGCTCAGATTTTACAGCTGCCTGAAAGAAACACAACTTCTGGTTTGGGGCATAATCCTCCTTTGCTATGCTTGTACGATTTCTAATTATTTTGTCCTCAAACCCCCGGGGTTGATGGATGTTTATACTTTCCCTGCTATGGAGGGACTAGTAAAGTGTCCTAAAGTGACTGATAATTTCCCATTGTTAATACTCAATAATAAAGAAATTATCAGGTAGCATCCATTGTTTTTTAAACGAGCCCAATTAAAAAGAACAGGGTTAGATATCTGCAGAAATTCCTAATCTAGAGGCAACATAACATTAGCATCGCCTCCCCTTGAAAAAGTAGTTAAAAAGCCATAAATCCATTATCCAGATACAGATCACTCAATCATTTAATGTCTTTAGCTTGGCATGCTTCCCAGTACAAATTCCCTTTATCTGCCATTATTTCCAGGTTATAACAAATTGAGGAACAGGCAGCAGGACTGAAATCTTGAAGAGAGAGAGACAATCATTACGAGTTCTGAATGGAGCCATCTCTTTGATGCGTTCAAGTGTTCCATTAAGAGACAGAAATAGTCGTGGACTGGAAAGGAATGGAAGACAAGAGTGAACAGAACTTCTGATGTTGCTTTCTATTCAGTCCAAAATTGCCATTCCCACCCACCCGTTTGTTTTTCGAGTGGACAGTTTGTTAGCGGGAAGATAACAGATTTTCCCAGCCTGGGCTAGAAAGCAGCTATTTTCCAAGTATGCCTGGAATACAAACCGTCTTTTTGTGTGTGATACAACTTCAGTTTGTAGTTGTATCACACTATCCCCAATGAAAGGGGAAAAATAGACATTGTTATGATAGAATATCCATTCTATCCTACATTCGTCTTAACTGCATAATAATAGGTAGTCCTTGCCTTATGACCACAATTGAGCCCAAAATTCTGTTGCGAAGCAAGACAGTTGCTAAGTGAATTTTGCTCGGTTTTATGCGCTTTCCTGCTGGAATTATTAAGTGAAATCACTGCATTTTTTAAGTTAGTAACGTGGTTGTCAAAGGCACTTGGCTCCCCCACTGACTTTACAGATAATAGATACAGATTAACAGAGTTGGAAGGGACCTTGTAGGTCATCTAGTCCAACCCACACCCAAGCACTTTGCTTGTCATAAAGTCATGTTGGAAGAAATATCCTTCTGGGTTCAGTTCCAAGTGGGGGAAAAGACACTGGAAACATGGAGGCTGTTAGGAAAGATGGTTTAATGATGGACAGCAGGACCACATGGCTTGAAGCTCCAAAGAAGGATGATCACATGCTCCAAGGTGAAGGAAAAGAGAAGGAAGGACTGAGGTGCTGAGAGTGCCTGGGTTTTATAACCTTTGTTGGAATTTGAATTAGAGCTTGTATTCTGATTGGTTGTCAGACTCCCATGAGGCCATGCAGGGGCAACTCTGTAGGCTGTCCTGAGTTCCAGGCTTGGTTGAGCCTTGCTGGATGATGATGCACTGACTTTTGGCAATTGCTATAGCTTTACCTGGAGATCTTTGTTATGTAAAGTATTCTGGCCCAGGCCTTAATGGCCCACCCATTAACAAAGTTGGGGGTGAGCTTCTACTTCTGAGGTGAGTTTCTGCTTCTGAGTTTCTACTCTTTTTAGAGGAAATATTCTGCCTTTTTAATATTTCCTAGGATATTTCAATTTTCTAGGAGAGGGGTGGGTGCTAACTTCCTACAGTCACAAAAAGCGATCACATGATCCAGGGACACTGCAAAAAAAGTCATAAAAACCTGCCAGTTGCTAAGAATCCCAATTTTGATCACATGACCATGGGGGGATGCTGCAATGAACCACTGCCATTGTTAAGTTAGTAACACGGTTGTTAAGTGAATCTAGCAAAAGGTGATCACATGACCTGTGATGACCCAGGGCGTGGCACAAAGGCAGCAGAGCCAGATAATAAGTATGGGTTCCTTTATTAGCTCCAACTTTGCCCCCCAGTGTCCCGGTTACCTTCCGGTCTGGAGAAAAACTCTCCCAGGAACTTGCACCAGCCTTTGGCTGCAGATAAAGCAGTCCAAAACGTTGTAAACAGAGAATTATAAATCCAACAAGGCAAGATAAGGTAATAAATCCGGCAGGGCAAGATAAGGAATTCCAGGAGTGAAATAACACGGCAGTAAATCAAACCAGTTGGGAGGATGTCAGGAGCTCAGACAACAGCAGCCAACATTAGATAAACTCAAGGTTTGTTCCTGATGAACACCCCTCCCAACTGCCTCTCCTTTCAACTCCCTCCCAGGTGTGTCTTGTGAAGGGAATCAGGGCCCTTTCCTCCCTTGTAAGCCATGCAACCCACGTTGCTCTCTTCTCTGTTCTTTCCTGCATGCCCTAGGATGAAGAGGGGGTGGGCCTTGATCTTCCTCTGAACCCCCTTTCCCTTCTTCTACCTCTTCCCTGCTCTGCCCAGCCTGACTTTGCCCTTCCCCAGTGTCCTCCACAGCTAAAGGAGCCTCTCTCCTGCTCCCTGACAGCTGTTCATCTTCCTCCTCAGATTCAGACTCCGATGGGGACAACACATGACCATTAACAGGACATGGCAACCATAATAAATACACGCCATACATGCCAAGCATCCGAATTTTGATAATGCGACCACAGGGATGCTGCAATGGTTGTAAGTGTGAAGAACAGTCATAGGTCACTTTTTTCGGTGCCGTTCACTTTGAACAGTTACTAAACAAATGGTTGTAAGCCAAGGACTACCTGCATGTTGTAATCTTCTCAAATGTTACTGGTGTACATAGAGGGCACAACCGTTTCTACACTGTGGAGTTCCGCTTGGGCTTAGCGAAGGGATAAGACTAAACTCTAAACAGAGAATGTCTATGGAGATTTTCAGTCATCCAGGTTGGTTGTCCCAAAGGTGCTGTTTCAAGAGGCAACTGGACTTTCTGGTTTTTTTTCTCTGAGCTGAAGAAGCTTTTTGGATAAGAAGTGAAATGTCTTCAAAGAAAAACAAGATAGTCCAGTTGCGTCTAAAAATAGAAGGATAAGGACAGGCCTGAAGCTCACTTTGATTTCCATTACCCATAATTAAACACTGAAAAGGGTAGTTTATGAGCAGGAATTAAACATGGGAGAGACTAAAGCAAACATTACAAGACGGTCTAAGATAAAAGAGATAACATCAGGAAAAGAGAGAGAAGGAAATAATTTTAAAAAAAACCAGCATAGAAAGGGGAGAAAATTTGATGTTGTACAGCTGACAGAATCAGGGTTGATCCATTGCAGTGGTATAATCCAATTGTTTTCAGCAGACCTCAAAGCATCTCCTTTATAGAACCAAAGTTTTTTTCAAGAAGCAACTGAACTTTCTGGTTTTTCTTTATAGACATTTTGCTTCTCATCCAAGATGAGTTCAGTTGCCTCTTGAAAAAGCACCTTTGGGACAACCATGACCTGGATGACAGAATCAGACAAGACAGATGGCAGTCCAATCTCTTCTTGAAAGCCTCCAGTGATGAAACTCCCACAACTTCCAAAGGCAACTTCTGTTCCATGGGTTGATAGTTCTCCCTGTCAGAAAATTTCTCCTTATTTCCAGGTTGAATCCCTCCTTGTTCAGTTTCCATCCATTATTACTTGTCTGGCCTTCGGGTGCTTTGGAAAATAGGTTGACCCCTTCTTCTCTGTGGCACCCCTCAAATATTGGAAGACTGCTATCCTGTCTCCCCTGGTCCTTCTCTTCACTAGACTAGACATACCCAGTTTCTGCAACTGTTCTTCATATGTTTTAGCCTCCAGTCCACTAATCATCCTGGTTGCTCTTCTCTGCAATCTTTCTAGAGTCTCAACATCTTTTTTATAGTGTGGCGACCAAAACTGGATGCAGTACTCTAGGTGTGGTCTTACTAAGGCTTTCTAGAGTGGCATTAGTACCTCCCTTGATCTTGATTGTATCCCTCTGTTAATGCAATTTAGGATTGTATTGGTTTTATAATTTTATAAAAACTATAAAAGTAGTCCTTTACAGTTTTCGTCCTCACTTTTTAAAATCTACCGCAAGAAGAAAGTTTGATCTCTCCTAGCAAAAAGTAAAGAGTCCCAGGCACTGTAAGGACTTATTTATTGTGGCTTTCTCTGTTGCGGACGACAGACCACTTGAAGGGAGACACATGAATCAACCTTTTTCAGCCCGGCGTTACCTGATGTCCTTTAGAGGAATTAGATTTGCTGGTTGGGAAGTCCTGTCCATCGTGATCATAAGATATGATGGTCATAAAACAGGCAGGTCACCTGACCAACCCATTTTTATCCCTTTTTTGTGGTGGTCATTAAACTAACACTGAGGTTTGTTAACTGGACCCATGGACATGGTTTTGCTGAAAACTAGAAATGTATGCTGGTTTTTGGCAAAACCGTTGTATGGCCCGCTGCCAAATGCCTGAAGTTTGGTCATGTGACCAAGTGGTGACCATGGGAACTTAGAATCTGAGTTGTAAATAGGTCCCAGGAAGGCTTGTTACAATTTCAGCCACTCTTTAAGCAACTAATCGTAAGTCAAGGACTACGTATATGTTCTAATTTAATTTTTAAATGCCTCTAAATGGGCATAGAAAATCTACGTCAAACAAAAACCCCTAACTTGTCTTTCAGAAAGTAATAAAGACCAAACTTTTCTAGGGGGATTTGAGTGAATTGTTCAGAACAGAGGTTTTTTTTCTGTTCATTTATTGGTTTTGTGTATTATTTACTGTTGTGTTTTATTCTGACCTGTAATACTGCAGCTGTTTTATTATGTTTTATGTTGTCATTATGTTTATGCTGTACGTCTGCTACAATTTGGCGCTATGTTCAGGTTTGATGCCGTAAATAGCTTTGACGAACTGTAGTAGGTAATCAAATTTGGCTGTAGTTACCCAAAGGGCAGTTTTTAGCAAGCTACTAGATCAGTTCACATATTGCTTCATTTTGGTTTGTATCGGGAGTTGGCTCAGCCATTCATTCGATAGGCTAGTTTCAACCAAACTGTAGCTTAATATAATGTATTCATCCAGATGTTGTGGAGTGTTGAGTAATTGTGACAGCAACAATGGTCAATAAAATTGTGTACCCTGGTCCTGTAGTAGAGTGAATGGCAAGGATCTAATCTGTTTTGTTTGAATTCAACCCTAAACACAGCTAAAGAAAACAACAGCAAAAGATATAGATTTAGAATTTGGCACCCCCAAAATGAACAGAAATCCCCAACTTTCCAGGCAGAAAACCCTTTCTTCTTCTCCCAAGGATGGTTAAGTATTCAGTGTGTCCTAAAGTAACATCTTTACTTGTTTAATTACTTTCCTAGGCGAAAATTACCATTCTTTGCAATTTCTGAATTCTGAATGAATTGCTCATTACTCACTGGTCCCCAAAGAATCCTGCCCTAAGCTAGACACAGTTCTTTCATCCTAGGTTTCCAGCATCCCAAACAGGATGGTTAAAAAACAGCATTTTGTATTTTGCTCCAAAAAAAAAAAAGGCACCCCATTTTTCAAACTTCAGGACAGGTAACAAAGCGTAGTTTTTCAGTGCCAGGAAGATTTTTCTTTTTTCAAACTTTTGATTGGCATCTTGGCTAGGAAGAAGGGAGGCAGCAGTAGGCCAAAGCAACCAGCAGGATCAAAGTTTTATTTTATTTATTTATTTTGTCAAGCAGGTTTTAGATAACAGATATAATTGAAACATGATTAAGAGTACAGGGATGGTAGGCACGTTGGTGCTCTTACGCATGCCCCTTACAGACCTCTTAGGAATGGGGTGAGGTCAACAGGCAGGAGACTCCAACCGAGGCAACTTTAAGACTTGTGGACTTCAGCTTCCAGAATTCCTCAGCCAGCTTTGCAAATCTGGCTGAGGAATTCTGGGAGTTGAAGTCCACAAGTCTTAAGGTTGCCAAGGTTGGAGACCCCTGGTCTAAGGTTAACGTTTCGGGGGTTTGGGGAAGAGACCACAGAGTCACGTAGTACATTCTAGGCATTGACCACTCTGCTGTTGAAGTCGTATTTTCTGCAATTGAGTTTGGAGTGGTTTACCTTAAGTTTGCATCTATTGTGTGCTTGTGTGTTGTTGTGGTTGAAGGTGAAGTAGTCATTGACAGGTAGGACATTGTAGCCGATAATTTTATGTACTTATGCTTAGGTCAGACCGAAGGCAGCGTAGTTCTAAGTTGTCTAAGCCCAAAATTTCAAGTCTGGTGGCATAAGGTATTCAGGTCTCCGTAACCTGTCTCTGAAATTGAGCACAATGGATGGCAATGAACCCCATGCCTCTGTGGGGAGGGCACTCATCTTTTCTTAGTGCCCTTGGCAAAAAGTTTTTAAAGCAGGGCTTCCTGCCAGAGAGGAAAACTGCCTGCCCCACCCTGTGAAGGATCACACAAATCTGTCAGCCAGGGAGGGTGGGAGCTGGCAGCTGAGGCTCATTAAGGAAGTCACCTTTTGGTGAGGAAGGGCTGGCGGCCTGGGCTCTCAAGGCAGGGCGTTGGCTGGACGGCAACCGGGCCCTTTGCCTGCTTGCCAAACAGGTTGGAGGAGGGTAAGATGGGCTGGTGTGGAAGGAAAGCTGACCAGGAACCACTTCTGGGCATGTTGCTCTGGCTCTTGAGATGGTGGGGTTCAGTTGATAGAAAGAGTGCAGAGAAGAGTAACCAAGATGATTAGGGGACTGGAAGCTAAAAAATAGGAAGAACGGTTGCAGGAACTGGGAATGGCTAGTCTAGTGAAGAGAAGGAGCAGGGGAGACAGGATAGCAGTCTTCCAATATTTGAGGGGCAGCCACAGAGAGGAAGGAGTCAAGCTATTTTCCAAAGCACCTGAAGGCCAGACAAGGAATGATGGTTGAAAACTGATCAAGGAGAAATTCAACCTGGAAATAAGGAGAAACTTTCTGACAGTGAGAACAATCAACCAATGCCTTCAGGAGTTGTGGGAGCTTCATCACTGGAGGCTTTCAAGAAGAGACTGCACGGCCATCTGTCAGAAATAGTGTAGGGTTTCCTGCTTGGGCAGAGGGTTGGACTAGATGACCTACAAGGTCCCTTCCAACTCTGTTAATCTGCAGATACTCTAGACTTATCCTTTCAGACAGCACCAAGTTTCCGGTCAAATTCAGGTAGCTAGACTTGTTGGAAGACATGAGGTTTATGGTGGTTGGTCATGGTTAGGAATTCAAAGGAAGTCTTCCATGCAGGTAGTAGATCTGAGTATTGAATTGCAAAAGGACCTGTGGCAAGGCACACACTAACCAGAATGAAACCCAGTTAGTATTTGGGTTTCCCTGGAAGTAGTGGGATGGATAAAGATTGTACGGGTAGTCCTCAACTTACAACAACAGTTCGTTTAATGACCCTTTGAAGTTTCATTGTCACTAAAAAAAGGGACATGGAGGTTTTTCACACTTACAACTGTTGCAACATTCCTGTGGACACTTGATCAAAATTCAGATGCTTGGCCACTGACTCATATTTATGACAGTTGCAGTCTCCCAGGGTCATGTGATCCCCTTTTGCAACCTTCTGACAAGCCAAATCAATGGGGAAGCCAGATTCTTTTAACAACCACCTTACTAACTTAACAATGGCAGTGATCCACTTAACAACTGGGGCAAGAATGGTCCTAAAAACTCACTTAAGGAATGTTTCCCCCTTAGCAACATCAATTTTGGGCTCAATCGTGATCATAAGCCGGGGACTACCATACTCAACTTTCTAAACTTTGCAGTGCTACAGGTTAGTCCTCGGCCTGCAATCATTCATTATCGTTAAGTGAATCATGCGGTTGTTAAAGCGAATCTCTTGTTTTTGCATGTCGGAAGCCAGTAGGTGGCGATCCCAGGATCCCAGGATGCTACAGCCATTGTAAGTACATGCCAATTTGCCACCCCCACCCCCAAATTTGGACCACATGATTGTGGGGACACTGTGATGGTTGTAATTGAGAGTTCTAGTCACTTTAAGTCACTTTTTCACTGGTGTTGCAAATTCAAACGGTCACTATATGAGTAGTTGTGAGTCGAGGATTACCTGAATAAATTTCTCAATCTGGTGTGACACCCATCCACAACCAGACTTTCTCTCCTGTCTTCATCCATTACTTATTACTTACATATCCATCCATGTATGCATCCAAACTAGACTGTGTTGTTTCTCTGGTCGTAATGTGGATATAGTGCAGCGCACACACACACACACTTTGATCTTGATCTGTCTGTCTGTCATTCATTCAGCTTCCTTTCTTCATTCCTTCCTTTCCTTCCTTCCTTTCTTTTTTCTTTCTTTTCCTTCATTCCTTCCTTCATTCATTCATCCTTCATTCATTCATTCATTCATTCCCTCCTTCCTTTCCATTCCCTCTTTTCCTTCCTCTTTCTCTTTCCTTTTTCCTTTCCTTCATTTTATTCTTTCCTTCCTTCCTTCCTATTCCTTCATTCTTCTTTCTTTCCTTCATTCCTTCCCTCAGCTTCCTTTCATTCATTCATTCCATTTCTTTCTTCTTCATTCCTTCCTTTCTCTTTATTCCTTCCTTCCTCTTTCTCCTTCTTTCTTTTCTTTCCTTCCTTTTCCTTTCATTCCTTTTCCTTCATTCATTCCTTCATTTCCTTCCTTTTCTTCTTTTCCTCCCTCCTCCTCCTCCCTCCTTTTTGTCATGTTTATGAAGTGTATATTAGAGGTCGTGCCTTTGAGAGCTGCATGCAACGAAATCTCACTTTAATGTATGCCGATTAATGTACAAAGTGACAATAAAGTCTAAGTCTACTTTTTGATTAAAAACAGGAAACAGATGAAAATATCACGGCTACACTACAAATGTTTGCTCACCGTTCAAGTTTTAACTTTGTTCTTCAATTAAATCTGAAGCACTTTTGTGACTTGGCTTGGAATTTTATGGGTTTCAGGTGTGACCTGACAACTTTGGGTGGACATTTTCATTCTTGGGTCACCTTCCCCATGGGTGACGTTATTTAGCCATTTAGCTGTGAGACTTTTGCTGTGATGTAGAATTATATATCAGAAGAATTATACCAATTATGACCGACAGGAAGCAATTCTGCCTGTCAAGAAAAAGGATAAAGAGAGCTTGCTTATAGCTTTAAATCCAGTCGGTTTCAACTTCTTGGACAAATGACAAAATTAGCTGGAAGCACTTAGTTTCTGCTTCTGAAATAGCCATAGAGCAGGGATGGGCAGATGTGGCTCCTTTACGACTGGTGGACTTTAACTCCCAGAATTCCTGAGCCAGGCTGCCTCAGGAATTCTGGGAGTTGAACTCCGCAGGTCATAAAGGAGGCCATATTTGCTCACCCCTGCCATAGAGCTGCTGTTTTTATCTTACTTAGCAATTTAGCTCCTTTGAATAACATTACATAGATCAGTGATTATGAACATCAGAAACTTTAAGATGGGTGATTCCATCTGTGGAGGTAGTCCTTGACTTACAGCCATTTGTTTAGTGAAACAATACTTTCACTTTGCTTGTCAGGAGGTCACAAAAGAGAATCACGACCTCAGGTCACTGCAACTGTCATAAAGACATGCCAGTTGCCAAGCATCTGGATTTTAATCACGTGACCATGGAGATTTTGCAATGGTCGTAAGTGTGAAAAATGGTCATAAGTCACAGCTATAACTTTGAAGAGTCGGTAAATGAATAGCTGTAACTCAAAGGCTACCTGTGCTTTTTTTATTGAACCTGCCTGCCTACACACTCTTGAACTGCAAATAATAATAATAATAATAATAATAATAATAATAATAATAATCCCGAATTTATCAGAGTTGAATACCCTGATTCTACAAAAAACCACCCTACTTGGAACAGCTTATATCCTCCAACACTACCTGAACAGTTCCTAGGTCCTTGGGTAGGACTTGAGCTGTTGAGCTACCAATCAGCCCCAAAGGCTGTGAATCTCACTAAAGATTAAATAATAATGATGATATTATTATTATTATTATTATTATTATTATTATTATTATTATTATTATTCAGCCACCTCCATCTCCCAACAACTTTTGAAGCAGCTGAGATCCCTGTCTGTGGATTATTTATTGCCTCACATTATGTCTTTGGAGATTCTCAGTCAACCAAGTCAAAAAGGTGGGTTTTTTTTCCTTCTAAAAGGCAATTGGACTTCCTCAGGAAAAAAAACACAGTCCAGTTGCCTTTTGGGAAAAAAAAACACCTTGGAGATTCTTCACATTATCTTCAGAAACCCCCCACTGGATGGTCCCATGTTTGATATAAATTGGAGGGTATATTTATCTGGAATAGCCCACTTCCAAAATATGCCTCCTGAGAGCCCTTGCTTGGCACGTGCTTAATGCCGCAGGTTGTGATTTTTCTCGGCTCTGTAATATTTTAGATTTTTTTAAAATATCAGTCAGAGTTGGAAGGGATCTTGGAGGTCTTCTAGTCCAGCCCCCTGCCCCAGCAGAAGATTCAATACCATTTCAGACAGGTGGCTGTCCAGTCTCTTCTTAAAATCACCCAGTGATGAAGCTCCTACAAGACAAACTGTTCTACTGGCTAATTGTCCTCACTGTTAGTAAGTTTCTCCTTAATTCCACGTTGCTTCTCTCCTTGATGAGTTTCCATCCATGGTTTCTTGTCTTGCCTTCTGGTGCTTTGGAAAATAAGTTGACCCCCCTCTTCTTTGTGGCAGCCCCTCAAATATTGGGCTACTGCTATTATGTCACCCTTAGACCTTCTTTTCTCTAGACTAGCCATGCCCAATTCCTGCAATGCTTCTTCATATGTGTTTGTCTCTAGGCCTTCAATCCTCTTAGTTGCTCTTCTTTGCACTTTTCCCAAACTCTCAACATCTTTTTTTTAAATGGTTAAATTCAATAGCTGCCAGCTCTATGCTAGAATGTGGCTCTTATGTATTGGAGATATTCAATTATTTCTATAGTATAATATATAACAGAGTGTCCTGTGCATTATCTATTGTATTTTTACGGTATTTGTTTGCAATCTTCTCAAGAACTTTGAAGCAGATTAAAAGTATAAATACACAAAGCTGGTTAAGGAAAAACACCACCAGATAAAACAGGCATCTAGAATGAATGCCAATGTATGGGATCAGATAAAGCCCCCCAACTGAATTTGGTTGTGATAGGACAACAATAAGGGAGAAATGCACCCACACCCTACAATTGAGATATTTCCAGACAAAGAAAGGGCAAAGCAATTCCCATTTACTTACTTTACAATTTTTTTTAAAGTGTAGGCACTAATAAAATATTCACTCCACAGGATTAAGGCTCGTTCTGTGAAAATTCATTAACAGCATGAAAAAAATAGGAGGGGATAGTTATCTAAGCGGACAAAACAGAGTACAAAAAGGTTTTTATCTATCATTTGTGTGAATGAATAGATTTCTTTCCACAGGAGAGGCGGAGGAAAAGGATGGGTGGAAAATGTTCTATATTATCTGCCCAGGCATTTTATTGTACAAACAAGTGTGCGTTCTTCTAAAGAAAGATCAGATGATGTCCAAACAATGAATGCAAAAACTTCTTTTCTTTAATGAACTGAAAGTGGCGGAGCACTTGAGGAAATACAGCTGCCCTTGATATCCTCATTGCAAATAAAACGTTCTTCATATATAAGTTGAGTAAAGGACATTGTAGAGGAACCTGATTGATGCACCCACTATAAATCCTGTGCTTTTATGTGGCGGTAAACTATTTCTTTCCTAAGAAAGGAATTTTTAAAGAAGAGATTGGGCAGCCATTTGTCTGGTATGATAAGAAGCATCTCCTGCTTCTTGGGCAGGTAGTTGGGCTAAAAGACCTCCAAAGGTCCAAATTCCAACTCTCATTCAATCTGTATTCTGGAATATTCCTGCTGGGCTGTTCCATCAACCATTCAGGCCATATTGTGAATCACAACCACACAGGTCATCTTACCACCACCATCGGAACCAGAATTTCTGTTGCTAAGCAGGGCAATTGTTAAGTCAGTCGCACCCAATATTATAGCCCTGTTTTTGGGGTGCGGTTGCAAAGAAGGGGTTGTAAAATGGCTTTTTGTAACGGCAAAGGGTCACTAATCAAGTCAGCCACTAAGCAAGGACTACCTGGACTAGTTGTGTAGAATTTTGTACAGGGAACCCGGTGCGGCTGTGAGCTCTCTCTGCCACAGAAGAGGGGGCCTGTGACACTGGGGAGGTCTTGTGCGCCCATAACACACAGACGTGTTTTTGGAGTTGCCTCGAGAAAATTTGCATTATTAGCTCAAGGGTGGGAAGCGAGAACTACCTGTAGAAAATATCTGTCAGCTTTGAAAATATGGCAGCTTTGGTGCCATATTAGCACCAGATACTTCCACACTGCTACTTCCTTGAGCCTGGGAAAATGGGACGGGGGCATTTCTTGGAGTGTATGTGGTTAGACATAATAGCATTCTTTTTCTAAGACAAGGTCATGTTATATCTGCACCTGGTCGAGAGGACGTCTCAAGCTGGGACAGATGGTGACTGGGGCATGTGATGCAATGAGGGGCGCAGAGGGTAGAATTGTAGTTTTTACTTATTGCAATTGTTGGAAGCAATAACCTTCTGGGTTCAGTTCCAAGTGAGGAAGAAGACACTGGAAACATGGAGGCTGTTTAGAAAGAATGTTTAATGGTGGACAGGATCACATGCCCCGGAGCTCCTGGGCGAAAAGGGAAGGGAAGCTGAGAATCCCTTGTTTTCATACCCTCTTTTGGGCCCCACCTTAGTGTTTCCTGTTCCTGTGTAAGAAATGTATCCCATTGGCTGTCAGACTTCCAGGGGCGGGGGTCTTAGCTAACTTTGTAGACTTTGTCTGGACCACATGGCTTCACCTGAGTGCTGGCGAATTTAATCTTCCCAGGTGCCATGTGGTGAGATGGGTAATCCTATCATTTCCTGAGGGCCATGTCTTAATCCCATCACCCTGGAGCTGAAGTGGGGGCAGGGAGCTTCAGGAAGCTGCTTTGTCTTTAAAACATGTTTCTCCTTTTCTTCATCCAGGGAAATATAATATTCTGCCTTTTTAATATCTCCTAGAATATTTCATTCTTCTAGGAGAGGGGTGGGTGCTAACTTTCTACACAAGGAAATCCAGAACTTTCAGATTCGGGATTTCCCAGATGTGCCAGTATACTACTCTTAACAAAAAGAACTTTGGAGAGGATGTCTGCCTCCGAGTTATTTGTTTGGAGTGGAGGTTTTCTGGAATGCTGACATTCTGACAAATATCGTTTTGCACCTCCCGAAGGTGTGAGCTTCTGAGGTGGGCCTCAGAAGCTGTGAATGCACCTGCAAGCTGTGTAGTAATTCATTAGCGGAAGGGAGAGGGCCGGAAAACATCTCCCCTTTCATCACGCTTTTTAATATCATTTGACATTAACTTAATGCCATAACTTAATGTCATTGGAACTTAACAGGAGCTAGTAGTCAAAGACTGGGGATTTGCACCCCTCTCCCCCTTAATGCATTGATAATACCACTCCAGGAACTATTCCGTTGCTACGGTTGATGACTTCCCAGGCTCAGAGCTAGAAAACGTTCCCAGTGTAGGAGGCGCGCGTTGGCCTAATGATCTCGGCTCCTGCAACAGCAGAGAAGACGCTGGAGGTCAAAGGGCATAAGATCAGGCCCTGTTAAGTTTCTCTCTACAAGGTGGATGGGATCATTAGCAGCTTGGGGGGAGAGAGAAGAAGATGGCGAGAGATCGCTCCGGCTGCTGACCTCCAGCGCGGGGATGGAGTTTCCAGCCTCCGAAGAGAAAAAGATCAGGAGGCATTTGGCGGAGTTATAGGAATTATTTACTGCCTCTGGCTTTGCTTATTAGCTGCTGGGTTCACAAAGAGCAGCAGTAGTGGGAAGGGGGGATAGGTGCCCAACTTAGGACCAATTACTCTTCCCGCTTCGTTCCCATTATTTGTGCTTGAGTAAACTTTAATGAGAACATCAGCTTAATATAACAAAGGCAAAGAGTGGAAGAAGGAGAAGAAGAAAATAATCTTGGTATATTCTATGAGGATGCTGTAGAGGTTGAGTTGGGGAAGATGTAATTTAAAAAAAGCGGCTTGGACCCAACCACGCTTGCCTGCTACGGATAAAGTTGCGGGGGTCCTTGGCGCTAGCTGTGAGCTTGTCTGTTTTCTTGCAGACGTTTCATTACCCGTGCTAGGTAAGATCATCAGTGCCGTTGGGCAGCTGGGGAATGAAACATCTGCAAGAAAACAGACAAACTCAGAGACCACCAAGGACCTCTCATTTCAGTCCTGAGCTAGGAAGATTCTCCTTTATTGGATAAAGTTGCCCCTGATGTGCACTTGGATTCTGGATCGGGAAAAGGAAATATTCTCTTTTCTATGTCCTATATTCTGCAACCCCCTCAAAAAACAACACCTCACCTCCAAACAATTTGGTTTAAAGATAGATTTCACTTTCCTTCCTCCCTCTCTCCCCTCCCTCCCTCCCTTCTGCCCTTTCTCCTTCCCCCTTCCTTCCTTCCTTCCTTCCTTCCTTCCTTCCTTCCTTCCCAATAGCACTTAGACTTATAAACTGCTTCACAGTGCTTTACAGCTCCTTCCTTCCTTCCTTCCTTCCTTCCTTCCTTCCTTCCTTCCTTCCTTCCTTCCTTCCTTCCTTCCTTCCTTCCTTCCAATAGCAGACTTATAAACTGCTTCACAGTGGCACACATTTCCTTCTTCCTTCCTTCCTTCCTTCCTTCCTTCCTTCCTTCCTTCCTTCCTTCCTTCCTTCCCAACATGGACTTATAAACTGCTTCTGTTATTTCTTCCCCTTCCTTCCTTCCTTCCTTCCTTCCTTCCTTCCTTCTTCCTCCTCCTCCTTCCTTCCTTCTCTCTTTCGTTCCTTTCTTATCTTCCACCCTCCCTCCCTCTTCCTCCTTTCTTTTTTTGAAAAAGGTTTTATTTTTAAGACAAACATACAAACAAAACATAAAAACATAAAACCATCTTCCATTTTATATACATAGAGTGTGTCAGTTGGCTGCAAATCTTTTGTACTATCCCTTTTGTCGTCATCACTCACAATTTATATAAACTTTCACATTGTCAAGCTAACATATGCTTATATATTTATCAGTTATTAATCATTTATGACTAGACTATTTATTCCATCATTTTATACGAGATATTCCAAATTTTATGTTAAAATTTATATTATACTTTCATCCAATGTTTATATATGTCTATATTATATTTTATATCAATCTATTAAACTTCTATTACAGAATTATCTACTCTATTACATTATCAATTCTTTTTATCCAACCATTGATAAAACAAATCCCATATCATATAAAATTGTTTATCTTCTTGTTCTCTGTCAATTTACTCATTTCAGCACAGTCCATAATTTTCTTAATAACTTTCTCCTGCATAGGTATTTTATCATTTTTCCAATTCTTAGCAAATACAATTCTAGCTGCTGTTAAAACATTTACAATCAAATGGTTCAACTCTTTATTGTATATTTCCGGTATAATTCCCAATAAAAAGATCTCTGGTTTAAAGTCTATATGTTTTATCATT
>CM019149.1:298240716-298410020 GCA_009733165.1 Naja naja
AAACAGATGCAGAAGGCTTCACACATTTAATAAGTAGACATCACCCATTCTTTGCCATTCAAATGCAAAGATGCTTCCTTTGCCATAGCGCATAAATCTTATTTATTTATTTAATACAGAGGAGCAATTAAATACTGAACTTGTTACCAACAGCTTCCACTTTATATGAGAAAAATTAGTTAGAAAGCTAGACAAGAATCATTAGCATCAACCCAAACATAGACTAAGTGTTCACACAACCAAGAGCCCTGTCAACTGCATTTATTAAACATGTTAATCTTGGATAGCGTTAAGCTAATTGTCCAAGCCTTGCAATCTTGGAATCACACTTATTTCCAAACTGACTATAAGTAGTGATACAATATGACTCAAAGAAGGAAAACAACAGTTTAAGTAGGATCAAAAGGAGCATAATATTGAAATAATGGAAATTAATTATACCACTCTATTCTGCTTTGGTCAGACCCAATTTGGTCAGGCCCAATTCTGAACACGGCATTTTGGGATTCAGGCAAACTAAATCTAGTTCAACAAAGGGCAGTGAAAGACAATCAGAGGATTAGAAAGTCGTTTCTGTAAATGAGGGTCTCAGAGGGTCTCTGACTGAGATGGGTGATCTTTAAATTTCATAAATAAGTAAATAATTTCTGTAGTGGCTTCCTTGGGATACCATCAGTTAGGCACTGTCGGCTGGCGGTCCCCAGGGCCAGGGCCTTTTCTGTGGGAGCGCCCGCCCTATGGAATCAGCTCCCTGTGGATCTCCGTTTGGCCCCTGATCCTTCCGCCGGGACCTGAAGACCTGGCTGTTTCAACAGGCCGGTCTGGATTGACCGGGGGGGGCGGGTTATTTTAATTGTTTTAATTTTTAACTGATCATTTAGACTTGTATTTGTTTAATTTATTTTTACTGTAACTGTATGATATTTTTAATGTTCGCCGCCTGAGTCCTTAGGGAGAAGGGCGGCATACAAGTCTAATAAATTATTATTATTATTATTGTTATTATTGTTATTATTGTTATTATTATTATTATGCAAATTGTAAATCACCATCAGCAATGTAAAATTAAGGTGAAATCTAACATATATTTAAGCTTCAAAGCCGAATTATGTCAGATGCAATGAACTTGTCCATTATTTAGAATACAATAGAGCCCCTGCTCAAACAGGAGATCCTATACCATTTCAGATAAGTGACTGCCCAGTCTCTTCTTAAAAACCTCCAGTGATGGAGCACCCACACCTTCTGAAGGCAAGCTGTTCCATGGGTTAATGGTCCTCACAGTCAGGAAATTTCTCCTTACTTTCAGGTTGCTTCTCTTCTTGATTAATTTCCATCTATTGTTTCTTGTCCTGCCTACCGGTGCTTTGGTAAACAAGTAAACAAGACAAACTTCTTCTTTGTGGCAACCTCTCAAATACAGGAATACTGCTATCATGCCCCTAGCCAGGGGTGGGATTCAAAATTTTTAACAACCAGTTCTGTGGGCATGGCTTAGGTGATAGGCGTGGCTTGGCGGTCATGTGACTGGGTGGACATGGCTTGGTGGTCATGTGACTGGCTGGGTGTGGCCAACTCAATATCACTCACATCGAGGCACGCATCTCCTCGCCTGGCCTCTCATGACTGTGGGGATGTGAAAAGTGGTCATAAGTCACTTTTTCCAGTGCCATTGTAATTTTGAATGGTCACTCCACACAAGCAAAGTACCAGCAAAGGAGGGAAAAAAAACTCCAGAGACGTTCCTGAGACAGGAAGTCTAGTCCTGCCAAGAATGTAATAAGGGTTAACAGTTCTGTAAGTAACATCTGCGTTTTTTTTCTTTTAGGGATCAACATTACCGTTAAGCACAACCGTTCTGAAGACATAGACAAGACAAACTGTGAGTGTGTTTATTTGCTGTGCCTGTTCAGTCTAGATGTTTTTAATCGTGTTGCTATGTAAACCTTTCCAACCTGGTCCCTTCAGGTGGTGTGATACCACAAGTTCCATTATTTCTAGCTTCTGGCCTTATTGAAATTCAAGTACAGGAAGTCCTTGGGTTACGACAGCAATTGGGAACAGGATTTCTATCACTAAGTGATGCGGTTGTAAAGCTTGACATCATGTGACTGCATGGCAATTCCACCATTTCCAGTTGCCATCATTAAGCAAGGACCTCACATGACCATGACCTCCGATTTCCTGCCAGCTTCCCCACTGATTTTACTTGCAAGAGGGCGGCAGGGGACATTTGAAATTGTGACCACAGGATGCTGCGATGGCCAGAATTCCAAGGATCTTTTGTAAATATTATTTGTACACTGCTGTTGTAACCAGGGGTGGGATTCCACTGGTGTGACAACCGGTTTGGTGAGGGGGGGCCCCCCCAAACACGCACTGTGTGCGCATGCGCAGCACTTCAAAACGCCCCCTTTTCAGCTAAAACTTATCTTCTGCTGCAGCTAGGGTGAGTAAAAAACAGGTGATCCACGGCAATCCGCTGTGCCACGCGAATCAACTGGGGTGAAGAACAAAGAATATAGGACAGACCTGGGCAGAGGCCGGGTGGGTGCGGCCAACTAATCACTGGAACTACTGGTTCACATGAACCGGTCCATACTGGCTGAATCCCACCCATGATTGTAACTTTTAGTGGTCACCAAGTTAATGGTTATAAATTGAGGACTACGTGCATACGAGTTGTAGGAGGCTTCCCAGGTTGCAAAAGTTGATTGAGATAGATGGCTGCATGTTCTGTGCCCAAAAATAGACTGAAAGGGAAGAGATCTTAGTGTTAACAAAGGTTTTCACACAAAACACTTAACCTATTTGCTGAATTTCCCCATCTTATGGATTCACACATTGCACTGAATCATAAACTAACCAAATGGTCTGATTGCACAGAACAGACCGAGGCATAAAAAAACCAACTAATCAGAGTTCAAATTAGTTGAATTTAGCCTATGATGGGAATGCAGCTTGTGTTTTCCCCTGATTCTTTCTGTGCCAAGTCTTACTGAAGTTTTGCATGACTTCAGAAGAGGTGAATTGAGTCTTTACAAGAGAGTCATGTACAACCTTTTGAGCTGACTCCGATGTTCTTAAAGCCCAGTCACTATCTACATAGCATTTCAGTGTGAGGTCACCAGATGTCCTAGGTCCATTGTTCCTTTTAGATATCTTAATATTCTTTTTACTCCTAACCAGTGGTGTTATTAAGGTATTGAGATTTAATAGCTGACCAGCTGTTGAAAGGCTGATGCAATGAGGATGAATCAGCATGGTTATTGCCGCACTTTAAGACTGAGGATGGGTCCCACAGGGTTCTACCACTTTAAGAAGCTGTCTATATATATGAGGCCATGAGAGGGCATACCTCTCTCTCCTTATGTTCCGTCTCCATTGTGGTTCTCTGTTAAAAGACAAAGGCTCTGTGTGCTGTGTTTTGCTCCTGGGTTGTCTCACAATAGTAGTTGTGGTGCAAAAACTCTTGACAGTCTGTTTTTAGAAAGTCTGGGGTTTGGTTTGGGGTGGCACACTGCACAATCAACAGAGCAATGCAAAGAAGTAAAAGGGCCAAAACGAGTTTCATTTAATCCACATTGAATCAAAATGAATTTCAGTTTAATGTTGATCAATTGCATGCCATTGATTAAGAGCAGTTAATATGATTTAATTTTCTTCTGACATATTAAAAATTAAACATTGCAGGCAACTTTGGGAGGGTTCTGGCAGCCTCCCATGGCTGTCAAGTATTGCAGGGTCACTCTTGCTTATTCAGAATCGGTTGAATTGTTGGTTGTAGGGAGGAGCTGTTGGGCTGTGACCTTCTGAGAAAGCCCAGCCACAGATGGTTGGTTCTTGAAGCATTGAAAAATAATTTGGGTTCCATGGACCTGTGTAGGGATTCAATAACCAGTCATTTCAGTGTCCAAAGATGTCTGACTGCCTGGGCAGTGTTTATTCTTTTTATACCATTTTTACAAGCCAGGAAGGGTAGCATAGATACAGCATTTGGATTGGAGAATAGATCCCACATGGGTGAAACCCCTCAACCACATTGGTGCAACCTCCCAACCAATCCATAAGACTAGTGGTGATGTTAGTAAATGACATCACCTATATACCTGGAAAATCAGGGACTTTCCAACCCAACAGATACAGGATGAATAGAGGATGAGCTCATGGGATAGCAAAAGAGGCCCCCTCCACCAGGCTGCAGTGTGCTGCCAGCTTCTAGTGTCATCCAGGGAAACTCAGTGGCTACCACAGACCTGTATAAGTATAAGTATAAGTAGTGCCCTGCCAGAAGGTTTAAAATCAGTAGATCTATTCTATTCTATTCTATTCTATTCTATTCTATTCTATTCTATTCTATTCTATTCTATTCTATTCTATTCCATTCCATTCCATTCCATTCCATTCCATTCCATTCCATTCCATTCCATTCCATTCCATTCCATTCCATTCCATTCCATTCCATATTTTCTCTTCTCTTCTCTTCTCTTCTCTTCTCTTCTCTTCTCTTCTCTTCTCTTCTCTTCTCTTCTCTTCTCTTCTCTTCCCTTCCCTTCCCTTCCCTTCCCTTCCCTTCCCTATATTTTATCCTATTCTAACATCTCCCATCCCATCCTAATATTATCATAGGATGCAGTTTTCAACAGCCCAAGGTAAAAGTCGACAATACAGGCAGCCTTTGACTTACAACCACAATTGAGCCCAGAATTTATGTTGCTAAGTGACAAATGTTTTAACTTGAGTTTTGTCCCATTTTACGACTTTCCTTGGCACATTTATTAAGTGAATCACCATGGTTGTTCATTCCATTCCATTATTACTTTTTATTTTATTACTTATTTTATTTTTTTTAATTTTATTTTTATAAAATTTATTGGCCACCCAACTTACCATAGGTATAGGGTGACTCTGGACGGCTTACAGTTACATCTTAGTGAAAACAAAAACATTAAAATCAAACCTTAAAACCAACCCTTAGCCATGAAAGCCACCTCCCCCACCCCAATTATTTACTTATTAATAGTAATATTTATAAACTCGGCAGAAAACAATTGATTTCATGCAGATTCTTCTCTCTGGACAGACGGTAGTTAAAATAAACAACATTTAGCTCACTGCCATTATTTGGCTCTCCTCCTCTGGTGCCTATCCTGTGGTCCGTATTTGGCTTCTTGGTGTTCCATCTGCATATTCAGCATTCCAAGATTGTGAAGCGAAAATTTTGCAAATGTTTTGACAATGCAATTTATTTGGGTTTTTTTTTTGAGGTTTTAAGAATGGGAACAGGAATGGGGGAATCTCTGGATGAGAAACCACTTCTTTCTTCTTGAAAATTACTCCATTGAGAATTTGTCACACAGAGGCACTTCATTGAAGGTGGGAAGCCATACATATCAAATGGATGGATGGTTGCATGGATGGATGGGTGGATGAATGAATGGATACCTAAAATGGTACTTTGGGGCCACCATTCAGATGGCCCAAAAGTCCTGGGCGGAGGGAATCAGTGGTGGGATTCAAATATTTTTACTACAGGTTCTGTGGGCATGGCTTGGTAGACGTGGCTTGGTGGGCGTGGAAGGGGAAGGATACTGTAAAATCTCCATTCCCATCCCACTCCAGGGAGAAGATTACCACTGGCTCTCCAAACTACTCAAAATTTCCGCTACCGGTTCTCCAGAACTGGTCAGAACCTGCTGAATACCACCTTGGGGGTGGGGAATCCTGGTAATGAAATTGAGAGGCTTATTTTACTCCCATTGCTACTGTTAAAATGTCAGAGTGGTGGCTCAGCATTAAGATAGCACTAGCACTTAGACTTATATACCGCTTTACAATGCTTTACAGCTGAGTGGTTTTCAAAGTCAGCATATTTTACTCCCATTGCTACTGTTAAAACGGCAGCGCAGTGGCTCAGCATTAAGATAGCAATATCTTAACTTAGACATATACTGCTTTACAGTGCTTTACAGCCCTCTCTCTCTGTATTTCTAGATCTACCTACCTACCTACCTACCTACCTACCTACCTACCTACCATGTCTGTCTGTCTGTCTGTCTGTCTGTCTGTCTGTCTGTCTACATACCAATCTACCATGTCTGTCTGTCTGTCTGTCTGTCTGTCTGTCTGTCTGTCTATCTATCTATCTATCTATCTATCTATCTATCTATCTATCTATCTATCTCCTAGTATGACTGTTTCCTATTATGAGTTGATTGCTTATTGTACCCTATGACTATCATTAAGTCTCGTACCTTATGATTCTCGACTCTTGGCGAATGTATCTTTTCTTTTATGTACCCTGAGAGCATTTACACCAAGACAAATTCCTTGTGTGTCCAATCACACTTGGCCAATAAAAGAATTCTATTCTATTCTATTCTATTCTATTCTATTCTATTCTATTCTGTATATACACACACACACACACACACACACACAGAGAGAGAGACAGAGAGAGCTCGCCCCAGGAAAGTGGAAAGCATGAGAAAGAAACTGCAAACAACTTCACCAAGATTGGATTAGGTATAATTTGAAGGATAATAGCAATTGAGCCTTCTTAAAGAGGATTAAGAATACATTGGCATGGAATTTATCTGCAACTTTGCAAGGGCTTCTGAAGAATGAAAATAATCCTTTATCTTCCCACATCCTCATCATTGCTTCTGATAAATAAACCCAGATTGCACAAGATAGCTGTGTTCCAACTTCTCAGCGGTTGCCACAAAGAAGATGAGGCCAACCTCTTCTCCAAAGCACCAGAAGGCAGGACAAGAAGCAATGGGTGGAAACTCATCAAGGAGAGAAGCAACCTAGAACTAAGGAGAAATTTCCTGACAGTGAGAACAATTAATCAGTGGAACAACTTGCCTCTGGAAGTTGTGGGTGCTCCATCACTGAAGGTGAAGAAGAGATTGGACAACCATATGCCTGAAATGGTATAAAGTCTATGCTTGAGCAAAGGGCTGGACTAGAAGACCTCCAAGGTGACTTTCAATTCTGTTATTCTGTTATCAGGGAGGCAAAAAAAAAGAAGATCATTTAGATGCCATTGTGCATCCATAAAAACATGGTTGAAGATAGTTGGGCATAGCAACTCATCTCTAAACTTTTATACCTAGATTCTCATCTCTATCCCTCAACAGCAGGTGGGATGCAATTGGTTAAGGTTGTTAATTCACTACTATTGTGATGGATATGTCCTTAATTGGCTGCAAAAAAAAGACCATGCTTGCAGCAAATGGAGAGGAAGATAAGTTCCGGATTGATAAAATGAACCTTGAAGGAGCAGGCCCAGAACGCGATTTGCTGGCTAACCCAATTTATGAATAGAAGGCGGTAGATTTCGCAACAAGAAGGCTTTAGGTTACCCCATTTGGGGGCTCTCTGTTGAATGACACCCCTTTCTCACTGCTCTGTCTTACAAAGCAAATCTCCTTTCCTGGTTTAACTAAGAGGAAAAGGTTTAACTAAAAAAAAAGGAAGTGGCTTTTTAGAGTTTTAAAGCAGCCTTTTCTGAACATAAGCGTGTGCAGAATATCGCTTGGGGTGTGTGTGTGTGTGTGGTTTTTTTTTTTGACTACGATGCCTTTCTTCCCATTGTAAAGAGCAACAGGTAACCCAAAGTGTGCAGAAGGGAAGTGAAGAAACAAGACAAAAGAAAGGAAAGGAAAGAACGGATCGCTGCGTGAAGCTTCTTTTCCGAATTTCTCCAGCTAGCCTAAGAATTAAACAGCTGAAGCGGTGGAACGAGGGCATCTGTGAAGACGGATTTCCGTCCATGGTGAGCCCGCAGGCCGCCTTCTGGATACAAAGAGAGGAGAAATGGGAGGGAGAGGAAAGGGATAGGGAAGATTTGCTGGCCGCCGGACACTTTTTGAAACATGCTGCTCCCCAAATGGACCCAGGGTATCAGTTCACGAGCATTTCTTGCCACGAAACCTTTCAGAAAGAAGGACAAATGTCGGTCTCCGAGCACGTGTCTTTTGTTAGTCATGCTTTGTGTGTGTGTGTGTGTGTGCGTGTGTGGGTGTGTGTGTGAGAGAGAGAAAACGAGAGAGTGATTCTTAGGGTGCAGTGTGCACATCCAAATTGGTTGCCGATGGGATCAGAGGCTAAAGATCCTGAGCTTGTCAGCTGGGAAGCTGACAGCCCAGGTTTGAGACCCGAGCGCCGTGCAGTGGGGTGAGCTCCTGTTCCTTGCTCCAACTCCCTCCCACCTAGCAGTTTGAAAGCATATAAATGCGAGTAGATAAATAGGTACCACTTCAGTGGGAAATGAACAGCATTCCCTGTCCCTGTGTACAGCCATGCTGGCCACATGACCATGGAAAAATGTCTTCGGATAAAGATGGCTCCCTCGGCCAAGAAACAGAGTGGAGCACTGCCTCCTACAGGTAGTTCTTGTCTTATGATCAGCTGCTTAGTAACCTTTCGAAGTTATGACGGACCTTCCCTGGAGTACTTACCACCCAGTATTGAAGTTCTGGGGGCCATACCCTCCGCAGGTCAGCTGATCACATGTCAGCCGCTCAATACCTGCCCTGCATTTAGGGCTGTTTGCAGCATCTGCAGTCACATGAGCGTATTTTACGATGCTTTTACTTAATGGTTTTCTGCAAAACCAGCTCATAGCAAACCACAGGCTCACTTAATGACTGCAGCCTTCCACTTTACAACCATCACCAATAAAGATAGTAAACTTGCGTCAGTCCACCTATCACGTCAACTCATAAAATATTTCTATGGTCTTTTTAGAGTTGCCAACAGAAAGGGAGGAGGAGCAGTGCAGCAGCTTGCAAACCAAAACCACATTCCATAAATGTTTTCAAAGATAGTAACTAGGTGACCGAATTTTCTGCTGTGCAAAATTCTAACTGGAGAGCATGATTGATGACTCTTGGCTATGGATGTGTCCCATTGGAGAATATGAATTACGATACACCCAGCCAGTGCCGGACAGTTTAACTCCCAATAAATCCTTTCTACGTTTTGGAAGTTTGGCTCGAGACTCCTGAGTTAAATGGGGGTAACTGCCAGAATCCTGACACATCGAACTATGGGTAACCCACTTCATGACCGCCATGACTTATGACCATGATGGGCAGGCTTCATTATGGTCCTGTGTTGAGGATTACCTGTACCTCTGCATACTGACATCTATTTTCCGTCAAAATATTGCTGTACCGAGTGCTTTCCGCTTGCTTTCAGCCTCCCTGCAGAAGCGGCTTTGATGCATTGTGAGGCTTCAAAACCAGCCCCTTTGAAAAGCTGCCTCCCCCCTCCCCCCACGGTTTGAATGGGAGAAAGAAGCTTTTAGGTGGGATGAATTCAGTTCCCTTCTTCACAGTAGCCATGGTAGCCTCAACCTCTTGACCTGCCTCGCATTGGAGGAGGCTGAAGTCACCGGAGTGTCAGGATAAAATGCCTGTTTCTGTCAGTGCAGTGCAAATACTTGCCTCTCTCTTTCCCTCTCCCTCCTGTCTTTCTTTTCTCTCTTTCTTCTCTCTTTCTTCTCTCTTTCCTTTCTGTCTCTTTTTTTCTCTTTCCTTTCTCTCTCTTTTCCTCTCTCTCTCTCTCTTCTCTCTCTCTCTCTTTCTTTTCTCTCTCTTTCCTCTGTTGATTAATGTAAACAATAATGACAATAATGAAACAATATATGGCAATAATAATAATAATAATGACAAATAATATGATCATATTAGTCATGTAACCATCATCATCGCTCTATCCTGCGGTCGACAATATGCATAATAAATAATAATGCATCATATGCATCAGTGTTTATATATGCATAATAATAATATGCATCTTTTTATGGTGTTTTAATAATATGCATCATATATATGCATACTCTTCGGTGTTTAATATGCATAATAATATGCATATGCATAATATGCGATGTTAATAATAATAAATATATATGCATATGTATGTTTAATATAATATGCATCGGTGTTTTAATAATATGCATAATAATAATAATATGCATATATATGCATGTTTTAATAATAATATAATATGTATACATATGCATCTTGATGTTTAATAATATGCATCATATGTCATGCATCGTCTTTATGTAATCCCCTCTCTCTCTCTCTCCCCCCTCTCTCTCCCCCTCTCTGTCCTCTCTCTCCCCTCTCCTCTCTCCCCCCCCCTCTCCCCCCTGTCCTCTCTCTAGGGAGAAGCTGAACAATTGGATACTGAGATAGCTGACCAGTTCAGGGGACTCGAAAGTATCCCCACATCCCAGTGGGGGCCCCCTCCTTTGCAAGATCTGACGAGCAGGCTTGAAACACAGCAAGAGGCTAGACTATCCCTGATTTGTTTCCTTTTGAAAAAACCACTGGTGTTTTTTTACGGTCTCTTTCTTCGTGATGTTGTAAGCTATCGGTTCTCGTGGCAGATCATCCTTGTCCATTCAGCCACAAAGGACACCAGAGAGAGAGAGAGAGGGAGGGGGTTATTGAGATGATCCTTGAATGACAGGTAGAAAGTTTTAGATGTATGGATTTAGGACCCCTTTCAAAACTTCTACTGTATTTATAGTCAGAGAATTGGGGCAAATTCTCCAGGAGAAGATGGCATTCTCCACGCACTTTTTGATAGGCTGAGAGCCATTTGGTTTAGTGGGAAAGGCACCAGCCTAGAAACTGGGAGTTCTTGTCCTTCCTTGGACATGAAAGCCCTGGGTAATTTTGGGCCGATCACCAGGAGATGGTGAGTTCTAGTCCCACCTTAGCCATGAAATCTGACTGGGTAACTTTGGGCCAACCACTAGGAGACAGTGAGTTCTAGTCCCACCTTAGCCATGAAATCTGACTGGGTCACTTTGGGCCAGTCACTAGGAGATGGTGAGTTCTAGTCCCACCTTAGCCATGAAATCTGACTGGGTAACTTTGGGCCAACCACTAGGAGACAGTGAGTTCTAGTCCCACCTTAGCCATGAAATCTGACTGGGTAACTTTGGGCCAGTCACTAGGAGACAGTGAGTTCTAGTCCCACCTTAGCCATGAAATCTGACTGGGTCACTTTGGGCCAGTCACTAGGAGACAGTGAGTTCTAGTCCCACCTTAGCCATGAAATCTGACTGGGTAACTTTGGGCCAACCACTAGGAGACAGTGAGTTCTAGTCCCACCTTAGCCATGAAATCTGACTGGGTCACTTTGGGCCAACCACTAGAGACAGTGAGTTCTAGTCCCACCTTAGCCATGAAATCTGACTGGGTAACTTTGGGCCAACCACTAGGAGACGGTGAGTTCTAGTCCCACCTTAGGCATGAAATCTGACTGGGTCACTTTGGGCCAGTCACTGAGGGAACAGTGAGTTCTAGTCCCACCTTAGCCATGAAATCTGACTGGGTCACTTTGGGCCAGTCACTAGGAACAGTGAGTTCTAGTCCCACCTTAGCCATGAAATCTGACTGGGTAACTTTGGGCCAGTCACTAGGAGACAGTGAGTTCTAGTCCCACCTTAGCCATGAAATCTGACTGGGTAACTTTGGGCCAGTCACTAGGGACAGTGAGAGTTCTAGTCCCACCTTAGGCATGAAATCTGACTGGGTCACTTTGGGCCAGTCACTGAGACAGTGAGTTCTAGTCCCACCTTAGCCATGAAATCTGACTGGGTAACTTTGGGCCAGTCACTAGGAGACAGTGAGTTCTAGTCCCACCTTAGCCATGAAATCTGACTGGGTCACTTTGGGCCAGTCACTAGGAGACAGTGAGTTCTAGTCCCACCTTAGGCATGAAATCTGACTGGGTCACTTTGGGCCAGTCACTAGGAGACAGTGAGTTCTAGTCCCACCTTAGCCATGAAATCTGACTGGGTAACTTTGGGCCAGTCACTAGGAGACTGTGAGTTCTAGCCCCGTGTTAGGTATGAAATCTAGCTGGGTGATTTAGTGCCAATTACCAGGAGACTATGAGTTTTAGTTTCACCTTCAGCATGAAAGGCAGTTTGGGCCAGTCATAGTCTCTCAACCCAGCTCGCCTCACAGGGTTGTTGTTGGAAAATTAGGAGGAGGAAGGTACAGTTGGCTAAAAGAAATCTACAGTAAGACTGCAGTAAGACTACTACAGTACATCTTAAGAAAACATTTGGAAGTCTTGAAAATGTGTGTGTGTGTGTGTATGTATGTATACGTGTGTGTAGTGCAGGGGTGTGATAACATTCATCACAGGATGCCGCACATTACATTGTCGAGAACTCGGCTACAGGAAGGCAGATTCCAACAGAATGTTTTTAAAAAGCCTGTGTACCAGTAGGACGAGTCTTGCAAAAAGCTTCTCTTTAGTGGATGCATTCAAACAGACAATCAGCACTGAAAGGAAGAATGTTCCCAGCAGAAGCCTATGGTGGATATTTTAATTTAATTTTATAACTGAAGCAGGAGTTTCAGTGCAAGAAATCGGCCCCTTCCAACTTGGTGATGCTATGAAATAACTAAATGTGTGAATTGTGATTTCTTCCTCGTCAGACATCAACAGAGGAAATGTTTCCTCCCTGCTCTTTTTCCTGACCTGTTTAGGTGGGTAGGATTGAGAAACGCAGCACGTTGGATTGTCGAGTGTTAAACGAACTGGAATTTTTCCTCTTGATATAACAGGTATTCTCGGCATGTTAGCAAATGACCTGGCCACCTTTATTACAGATTGTTGTACAATCCCAAGCCCAGAAATTCTGTCTGAACTTTTCAAGCTGACTTCTGGCTAATGCAGATCAGTCTTCTCCAGCAGACTCTTTCCTCCTGCAAAATCTAGAATCTGCAAAATCTAATAGGCTTGGTAACAATTGAGTGTAAGGTTTTGGATTGGCTACTAGGTTTGGCTACCAAATTTTACACACACAAACACATTGGAGACATTTTCCATGATTGCTGAAACTCCGTTCTGTATAAGTTACTGACTGATTGACCATCCATCCATCCATCCATCCAATCATCCATCCAATCATCCATCCAATCATCCATCCATCCATCCAATCATCCATCCAATCATCCAATCATCCATCCATCCAATCATCCATCCATCCATCCATCCAATCATCCATCCATCCATCCATCCATCCATCCATCCATCCATCCATCCATCCAAGCATCCATCCATCCATCCATCCATCCGTCCATCCGTCCATCCATCCAATTTATTGGCTGCCCATCTACCACAGGGTAGCTCTGGGTAACAGTATAGGTAACCTTCAACTTAAACCATTAGTGTAGTATATTCCCCTGAAGTATAAAATTGCCTGAATGAATAACATAACTCTGAAACGTAAGGCATGTTAAAAAAGAAGAGCGAACTATTTATTAAAAACTCCTTTAAAACTTCTAATAGCAAATACCTTCTCCAAATTTAGCTTGATCTTCCTTGGCTATCTTTGGATGTCACATCAGTCTTTATTTTATTTTTTTACTGTAGTGTGAATGCCTTACAAGTGTTTCTTTTTAATAAGGTTTTTTTATTTTTTTTACTTGAATATATCATCTTCCATTAAACAGTGGGCCAACTGTGTACAAATGTCTCTGTGCTATTACAATCAAAATTTGCAATATTCGTTACAGTGATAATAATTCCTTAATCTTACAATAATAATAATAATCAGGATTATAACTATTCATCTCTCCCTCTTAACATATCTTCTAATGAAAATATAATATTATATTAGAATAATCTTAACAATCACATTAATAATGATCATATTGTTTACATCTATATCTGAACATATATTCTTTATTTCACTAATCTCCATTTCTTTCTCATTTCTATTTTTATTCTCCAACCATCCATAAAATAGCTCCCATGTCCTATAATTTTCAGTTTGTTCTTTCTCCTTTATAGCAAGCGTTAATCTGTTCATTTCTGCACATTCTGATGTTTTCCTAATCACATCCTCATCTGTAGGGATCTCATCCACTTTTCCAGTTTTGTGCAAATACAATTCTAGCTGCAGTCAATACATGCATAATTAAATATGCATTTCCTTTACTGCAAGTTTTGGGCAAAATCCCCAACAAAAATGAACGCATTTCAAGTGTTAATGGTGGCTCAAGTCCTCCCCAGGACAAGCTAGAGAGCTTAACAAATATTTGCAAGAAGTGGGCATGCTACTCCCATCGCTTGGACAGAAGTAGAACCCTAGAATCCCACGGCTGGAAGTCTTGGGATCTTGGACGTCTTCTAGTCCAGCCATCTGTCCATGGCAGATCGTATACCCGTGATGGCAAACCTATGGCATGTCTCTGTGGGCATGCACGCCGTCGCCCCAGCTCAGCTCCACTGCGCATGCCTTCTATTGGTGAGCTGGACTTTGGCCCTCTGCCGTGCATGCACGGGGGCGTGGCATGCAGGGAACGCGCCGCACGCGCGAGGCACATGTGCATGCAGAGGGGTGAGTGCGCATGCACGGGACATGCGCATGTGTTGCATTTTGGGTGTGGGCACGCGCACTTTTGGCACTTGGTGCCAAAAAAGTTTGCCATCACTGTCCTATACCATTCCAGAAAAAATGTGCACTCACTTTCAGTGATTCCATTGATTAATTGTTCTCACAGTCAGGAAGTTTCTGCGTATTTTGCTCTGACCAGCTTCTACCTCTTGCTTCTTGTCCTGTCCTGAGGAGCTTGAAAGAATACATTCACATCTCTTGAGATTTTTGGAACCAGGTGGAAGCCATTGGCTGAAGCCCTTTCGAATGAAGTTGGGAAAAAGAACCAGGCCTTGAAATTCAAAAGCTCCAGTTCTCCCCCATTAAACTGGTGGCTCGCTTGGCCAACCCAAATCTGACGAGCTGCTTCGGTTCACCCATTGTACTAAGCCTGAACATACCCTTATTCTGTGATGGTAAATTTCACAGAATAAGCAGGTTGTTAAATATATAAGAGGGACGCGGTAGCCCAGTGGCTAAGACACTGAGCTTGTTGATCAGAAAGGTCAGTAGTTTGGTGGTTTGAATCCCTAGCGCCACGTAACTGAGTGAGCTCCCGTTACTTGTCCCAGCTTCTGCCAACCTAGCAGTTCAAAAGCTGTAAAAATGCAAGGAGAAAAATAGGGTCCACTTTGGTGGGAAGGTAACAGTGTTCCATGCGCCTTTGGCCTTTAGTCATGCCAGCCATATGACCACTGACAAATCTTCGGACAGAGCTGGCTCTTCGGCTTTGTAACAGAGATGAGCACACTGCCCCCTAGAGCTGGAAATGACTAGCATGTATCTGCAAGCGCAACCTTTACTTTCACTAAAGGTATAAACTTGTGAACTATATGCATTCACTGAAATTACCTGTAGTCCTGTAATTTATGGCCATTTGTTTAGCAACAGTGCCTCACACTTAAAACCACAGTCATGCAATCACAAATTCAGGCGCTTGGCAACTGGCATGTATTTACAATCATTGCAACATCCTGGGGTCATGTGAACATCATTTGTGACTTTCCCAGCTGGCTTCCTACAAGCCAAGTCCCTCGCAGAAGCTGGATTTGTTTAATGAACATGTAACTTGCTTAGTAACAGCAACGGAAAAGGTCATTAAATCAGGCACAGTCCTGCAATGACTCACTTAACAAATCGCATCACTAAATGACAGAGGTGATGCCAGTTGAGGACTACCTGGATATGGTAATGAAATTGAATCATTTCCCCCCCCCATCTGACCCTGCCTGCTTTCTGTGAGCCTAATGAGTCTTCTTGGTCCTCAAAATCTCATGTGATGACAAGCTGCAAAGACCATAAATTCATTTATGTAACTTGCGTTCATTTATGCCAGAGGTCTCCAAACTTGGCAACTTTAAGACTTGTGGACTTCAACTCCCAGAATTCTCCAGCCAGCAGGGAGTTGAAGTCCACAAGTCTTAAAGTTGCCAAGTTTGGAGACCTCGGATTTATGCAACTTGTAAAAGGCTGGGTTAGTTTTAACTAGCACTGAGCTGCAGCAATCAAGACAAACACTAGATGGCAGCAAGGGGATACAAAACCTCTTTTAACTCTTTCCTGCCATCACATGGCTGTTTGTTTTTAGTGGAATGTGTCTGTGTAGGAATGGGCATAAGTTACTTTTTTTCAGTGCCTTTGTAACTTTGAAAGGTCATTAAATGAATGGTTGTAAATTGAGGACTATTATACTTCCTATTTCAGACAAATGACTGTCTAGTCCTTTCTTAAAAACCTCCAGTGATGAAGCACCTACAATTTCTGAAAGCAACTTCTGTTCCACTGGTTGATTGTCCTCATTGTTAGGAAACCCCTCTTCTCTGTGGCAGCCCCTCAAATACTGGAATACTGGTATTTATAATTGGACTTATATGCTGCCTCCTCTCCGCGAGGACTCTATCATGTCCCGCCTAGTCCTTCTTTTCTCCAGACTAGCCAAGCCCAAATCCTTCAACCATTTTCATGTGTCTCCAGCTCTTTAATCCTCTTAGTAGTTCTTCTTCTACTCTCCCCCCCCCAATCTTAACATCGTTTTTGTAATGTGATGACCAAAACTAGATGCAGTATTCCAGTATTCCTTTATAAATATGTAGCATTGTTCTCCTTGCACCTCCAACATCACAAATGTTTCTTTTGTATACCAATAACAGTTGGACCTACTACATCTGAAATAGAATAGAATAGAATTCTTTATTGTCCAAGTGTGGTTGGACACACAAGGAATTTGTCTTGGTGCAAATGCTCTCAGTGTACATAAAAGAAAAGATACATTCGTCAAGAGTCAAGAATCATAAGGTGCAACACTTAATAATAGTCATAGGGTACAATAAGCAATCAAATCATAGTAGGAAACAGTCAATATAAATCGTAAGGATGCAAGCAACAAAGTTACAGTCCTGCAATCACACGTGGGAGAGGATGGGTGATAAGGAGTGATGAGAAGATTAACAGTAATAGTAGTGCAGACTTTGTAAATAGTTGGACAGTGTTGAGGGAATTATTTGTTTAGCAGAGTGGTGGCATTCAGGAAAAATCTGTCCTTGTGCCTAGTTGTTCTGGTGTGCAGTGCTCTATAGCATCGTTTTGAGGGAAGGAGTTGAAACAGTTTATGTCCGGGATGTAAGGGGTCCGTAGATATTTTCCCAGCCCTCTTTTTGACTCGTGCAGTATACAGGTCCTCAATGGAAGGCAGGTTGGTAGTAATAGTTTTTTCTCCAGTCCTAATTGCTATACTGAATAAGCTATTGAAATACTTGCTAAAGAAGACAGTTTCTCATTGTTTAGAAAAAGTGGGGATTTCCAATTCCTTGTTCCCTTCAGTTTTAAAATATGCATATCATATTGATTTGGCAGCAATTCTTTATTTATTAAATTTATGAACTGACTGACCGTGAGGATGCTGTGACTGTCGTAAGTATGAAAAACAGTCATAAGTCTCTTTTTTCAGTGCTGTTGTATCATCCAACTGTCTTTAAATCAATGGTTTTAAATTAAGGACTATCTGTACTTCCCAGTCTAATTTACACCTGTGAAATTTTATAATAGAATAATGGAGTTGAAAGGGACCTTGTAGGTCATCTAGTCCAGCCCCCTGATCAAGCAGGAGACCCTATACCCTTTCTGACAGATGGCAGTTCAGTCTCTTCTTGAAAGCCTCCAGCAATCAAGCACCCACAACTTCTGAGGGCAACTTCCATTCCATGGGTTGATTGTTCTCCCTGTCAGAAAAGTTCTCCTTATTTCTAGGTTGAATGTCTCCTTCATCAGTTTCCATCCATTATTCCTTGTCTGGCCTTCAGGTGCTTTGGAAAATAGCTTCCTCTCTGTGGCAGCCCCTCAAATATTGGAAGACTGCTATCATGTTTCCCCTGATGCTTCTTTTCACTGGACTAGCCAGGCCCAGTTCCTGCAACCGTTCTTTGTATGATTAATTAATTAATTAATTAATTAATTAATGGGACTTATATGCCGCCCCATCTCCGAGGACTCAAGCGCTTAATAAAACAAACACAATAAATACTTTAAAAAGAATTAAACTAATGGTCCCAATTAAATACAAAACTTAAAATCCCACAAAATCTAAAACCACCCCATCCATGGGTCACAGCCCGGATTGGTCAAATAACCAGGTCTTCAGGTCATGGTGGAAGGGGAGGTCGGGGCCCAGCGAGCCCCAGGGGAAGTTGGTTCCAGAGTTCAGGGACTGCGACAGAGTAGGCACGTCGTCGGGGGACCGCCAGCCGGCATTGCCCGGCTGATGGGACCCCAAGGAGTCCCTGTCTGTGACTTTAGCCTCCAGTCCCCTCATCATCTTTATTGCTCTTCTCTGCACTCTTTCTAGAGTCTCAACATCTTTTTTATAGTGTGGTCTTTAAATCACAATTGAGCTATCCAATTGTGTACGCCAGTGATGGTGAACCTTTTTCTTATGTGCCGAAAGCATGCGCGTGCCGGCACCCACAATACAATGCGCCCCCCTGTGTGCTCAACCCCCCACCACTCCCTTACTCCTCCATGGTGCTCTCAGCTGATTTTTGGCCCATTTGAAGCCTTTTTCGGCCTCCCAGAGGCTCAAGGGAAGCCTCTGCGGCCTCGGGAGGCTGAAAAACGGGCCTTCCGGAAATACAGGAAGTGCCCATTTTCAGCCTCCGGAGGGCCTCAGGAGCCCACGGGAGGCCATTTTCACCCTCCCTGGGACTCGAGGGAAGCTTCTGCAGCCTCAAGCCTGAATGCGCAGTGTAGGTAAGTTTGGTGTGCCATAGGTTCGCCATCACAGGTCTATGGAGATTCTCCGTCATCCAGGTCATGGTTGTCCTAAAGGTGCTTTTTCAAGAGGCAGCTGGATTTTCTGAGAGGCGCTTGGCTCATCCAAGAAGCTTCTTCAGCTCAGCTCTTCAGCAGAGGAGCTGAAGAAACTTCTTGGATGAGAAGCAAAACACCTTCAGAGAAAGACCAGAATGTTCAGCTGCCTCTTGAAAAAGCACTTTTGGGATCTCTATTCAATTACTAACAAGGTCCAACCTTATTTATTTCCCAGTTCAGCCAAACTGGCTAAGCTACAGCAGACTAAAGAATTCCAAAGTTTGGAAATATCCATTCGTTTTTTTTTTTTTTTAGTGGGTAGGTACTTTGCTCAACTTCGGAGTAAAAAAAATATGCAGAAATGGCCTCTGGCTGCAAAACAGTCATTCAAACGTCTTATTTTCATCAGGAAAAATAAAAACCCTCAGCCAAAATAATGATTAAGGCTCCTCTCGATCTTAATTGGGCTGCTTTTCCTTCCTTTTCTTCACCTTTACTGGGTGTGTGGTTTTAATTTGAAAGTAACGGCACCCCTGGAGGGCAACAGGTCTCTGCATCTCAGTTGCCCCTCAAACTTTCTTCCCGCGCCTGCCAGAAACTGTCACTGGATCCACATCAAATTAATTCCCAGCCAAGGTCATTTTCTCCTGCAGAGCAACCTGGTACGAGCAGCTGGGGGAAATACCTCTATTGGCAGTAGATTCTCTTCTTTTCTCCTTGGTGCCAGCCCTTGTAGAAGAACTGTTCAAAGAGAGGCAGGAAAAACAAGAGCGTATCTCTCCAAAATGTAGCAGTGGGAGCTCCCTTAACTGCAAAGAGCAATAACTCCAATAGTTAGGAAAGAGAAAGAGGGAGGAAGGGAAGGAAGGAAGGAAGGTTGGAAAAAATTATCCTTCTGGGTTCAGGTCCAAGTGGGGAAGAAAGACACTGGAAACATGGAGGCTGTTTGGAAAGATGGTTTAATGGTGGACAGGATCACATGCCTTGGAGCTCTTGAGCGAAGAAAAAGGGAAGAGATGCTGAGAGTCCCTGGGTTTTATGCCCCCTCTGCCTTTGAACTTCCTGGGCACAGGAAGAGTATCCTGATTGGTTGCTGTCAGAGGTCATAGCTAGCTTTGTAGTTTATCTGTGTGTTAAGGGCCTTGGTGGCTCAGGCTGTTAAATGCCTGCACTTAAGTTCCAGCTGCCTACAATTACTGTAGGCTCGAATCCCACCAGGCTCAAGGTTGACTCAGCCTTCCATCCCCTCGGGGTAGGTAAATTGAGGACCCAAGATTGTTGGGGCAATAAGCTGACTTTTATAAAAATGCTTAGTAATAAGCAGGCATATACAATGGAATGAAGGCTATTGCTGAGCGATTGGGTTGTATCCCCAAAAATTGTGTCGCCCTGAGTCTTCGGAGAAGGGCGGCATATAAATGTAATTAAAAAAAAAAGTTTGGTTGAAACTTGATGGGTGGTGCAGTGAAGGGCAATTAAATGGCTCTGCCTGAAGGAGATAGATCTTTGTTATGTAGAGTAGACTGTCCTAGGCCTTAATGGCCCATTAACAAAGGTTTGGGTGGAGGGCTGAGTTTCTGCCTCTCTGAGTTTTTATTTCTCTTTTAGGGGAAATATTCAGCCTTTTTAGTATTTCCTAAAATATTTCATTTTCCTAGGAGAGGGGTGGGTTCTAACTTCCAATAGAAGGAAGGAAGGAAGGAAAAGAGAAAGAAGAAGAGGAAGAGGAAGAGAAGGAAGGAAATAAAATGCTTGAGGCACCAGGAAACCTTTGTCTAGAACAGGGGTATCCTTGCTTTAAGATTTTAAGACTTGTGGACTTCAGCTCCCAGAATTCTTGAGTCAGCATGGCTGGCTGAGGAATTCTGGGAGTTGAAGTCTACAAGTTTTAAAGTTGCCAAAGTTGGGACACCCCAGATCTAGAACAATTAAAACTAGATACACCAATTGTTCGACTAATATTTATTTAATTGCGCATTCCGGAAGGGAGGGAGGGAGGGGGGAAATTTCGGTTCATGGAAAATAAAAATTTTGGCTGTTGCCCTGTCCTTCGTGTGGAATAATCTCTGCCTCCTTAAGAATTCTTGCATTTTATCTTATGATCTGCTGAAAGTGAAAGTCCTTGTTTATCTTTGTGCAGCAGTTTGCTTAGGACCTGGCTTAGGAAAGGGAAGGTGGCTTCAGGAGGAAAGAAAGAAAAGGGGAAGAAAAACAGAGTTTTTAAGGAGACGGGAGGAGGGGAAGAAGTGACTCAGTGGCTTGCAGGGTGGGTGGAGGGAAGTGAATGAAAGCAAGGCGCCCCTCCCTGAGTCTTGGAGGTGGCCAGAGCCGGAGCTAGGTGTGGAGAAGCCAAAATGCGTGGGAAGGAGAGAAGAGGGGGAGAGAAGGAGGGGGAGGAGGAAGAGGACGTGACATCAGGGAGCAAGAAGGAGAAGCTCTTCAGACTGAGAAATTTTCTGGAGCAGATGCAATGCTATGAAAAATCTCCTACTGGGTGAGGAGAGTACAGCCATGGGTGGGAGCACACAGTGCACATTACAAACCCATCTACTAGGCTTGTCAAAGGAGAAAGATCTCCACTGGATGTAGCCACGACTCCATCTGGCCTAAGTCCTGATTGCCACAGTTGCTTGATGGATGTGTCTGAGAAATCCACAGACATGATAGAGTGTAGTCCAGAATCACAGGAGGGAGGGTCTCTTTCCCAGAGGGCAGTGGAGCTTGGAATGGCCTGGCAGACAGGAAGAGAGCAAGGACAGGCCTCTCTAGCAATTCACAGAGTGTGTCTGTAGTTATTGCAGAGAGCAAGAGCCCTTTGACTTATACAGCCCTCTCTAAGCGGTTTACAGAGTCAGCCTATTGCCCCCCAACAATCTGGGTCCTCATTTTACCCACCTCGGAAGGACAGAAGGCTGAGTCAGCCTTGAGCCAGTGAGAATCAAACTGCCGAACTGCTGGCAGCCAGCAGTCAGCAGAAGTAGCCTGCAGTACCACATTCTAACCACTACGGCTCAGATAGCTGTTTTAGTCTGGCAAGATTCTGTCTGTAGGCAAAGAACAATAAAGAAACAGGAAGGTTCTACCAAACATTTATATCAGATGGGTTCAGCAGGGGTGAAATTCAAAAATTTCCCCCACTGGCCTTGTGGGCGTGGCTGTGGGCGTGGCTTGGTATAATAGTTATAGCAACCAGGGTGATTTTTTAACTGATTCAAATAGTCCCTATCACCTCTCCCGAGCCGGGCTGAGGTGGATGAATTTCACCCCTGGGCTGCAGCCAGTTGATACCAGAAGATGGATGTTGACTAAAGATATCTATAATAGGTTTCCCCCACAAGAAAGGTGTTCAGCTATGATCTCTTTAACCAGAGTTTGTTGAATACCATGATTAACTGGATATGCTTGCTGGCTAGAAATATTAGGGGTTATGATTCCAATGTATCTGGAGGCAGGGGAGGGCTGCTGGGGGTTCGCAGGGGTTCAGGAGAGCCCCTAGCTAAGATTCTGCACAGTTTGGAGAACCCCCAAATCCCACTCCTGGCTGGCCCCGCCCACCCTGCCCCTCCCCTCCCAGGAGTTCCCACGCGGCCTGTTCTGGATGCAGTGCGGAGGCTCGCGGAGGACAAAAACGGGCCTCCTGCAAGTTTGGGAAGGCCGGAAACAGGCCCGTTTCTGGCTTCCAGAGAGCCTCCAGAGCCCGGGGAGGGCACCCCCCCCTGCCTTGGTGCAGGAGGCCAACTAGGCCACACCCACCATGGCCACGCCCACACAGCAACTGGGCAGAGAACCCCTTGCTAAAAGTTTTTAAGCCCACCCCTGCCTGAGGGTAGATTCGTGAAGGTTTAACTAAATCATCACTGCGGTTTGCAAATGGCTGTTTCCAAAATAGATGTAGCCAGACGCAGACCCTAACCATATAATACATTCGTGATGAATGTATTTATGATGACTGTGATCATGATTTATCACTTATATCTTTTATGTACACGGAGAGCTTATGCATCCGAAGGCAAGTTCCTCGTGTGTCCAATTACACTTGGCCAATAAAGCTAGTCCAGTCCAGTCCCAGTTTCATACAGTGTGAAATACTAGCTTTTATTTCCTCTGTCTTTGCAGTTAAAGACATTTGGGACTTATTTATTTCATTTTATTTATTTATTTGGTCTTGTATGCCACCCTATCTCCCTAGGGACTCAGGGCGGCTCACATCATAAAAACATACAATACAAAAGTTAAGAGAAATTAAAAGTTATTAAACCCAGTTCGACCAAACAAATTATCTAAAACCCCAAGCCATGACATTTAAAAACTAACCCCCCCTCAGTCCAGGCTGGCTTGTTCGAATAACTAAGTTTTAGGCCGCGGCAGAAGGAGCGGAGGTCGGGGGCCAATCAGTAGCTCCAGGGGCAAGCTGGTTCCATAGAGTGGGCGCTCCCACAGAGAAGGCCCTACCCCTGGGGGTCGTCAGCTGACATTGTCTGGCCGACGGCACCCCTAGGAGGCCCTGTCTGTGGGCGCGCACCGGGCGTTGGGCATTCGATGCTGGCAAGAGACGTTCCCGCAAGTACCCCGGCCCTAAGCCATATAGGGCTTTATAGGTAGGTACCAGCACCTTGAATCTCACGCAGAGGGCAACTGGCAACCAATGCAAGTTCAAGTAGATCATTCTTGGCGCTCCAGCTGGCCCCTGACCTCCGTTCCTTTCGCCCCAACCTAAAGACTTGGTTGTTTCAACAGGCCAGCCTGGACTGAATGGGGTGGGGTGGGGTTTTATCGATTTTAGTTTTTAATTGGGTTTTAGTTTTTATTGGGCTAATTCGATTGGTTTAATTGTATTTTAATATTTGTATTCTTATTTCTATTGTAAGTCTCCTGAGTCCCTCGGGAGAGAGGGCGGCCTATAAGTCCAATAAAATAGATAGATAGATAGATAGATAGATAGATAGATAGATAGATAGATAGATAAATAATTCATTCTGAATCTCGAATACAATTTTCAAACAAGGCTTCCTACAAAACAGTGATTCCCTTCCAGACGGTGCCTGTTGTTTGGCAAAATAACACTAATTTCTTTTGCAAGAAAAGAGGACTCCTGCAAACTGTGTGTAAGAACCAAATGAACATTTTTTTTAAAAAGAAATATTTGTTCTTACAGTTCAACATGTTGAGAACCACTGTCCTTTCCACGCTAGATCTGAATACTTGGTTCTCGGTGCAAGGAAGTTTTTAAATAACACAGCCTTAAACTGCCTAGTCCAGCGTTTGGGCAGAGAAATTGGATGGATCATTTGTTTTTCCAAAGTTATTTTTTTTCCAGGGGAAGGAGAAATTTTCCAACCAATTTGTCACAGGCTGGACTCTTTCTTAGCAGCAATGGTAACACTGGACAGAAAAAGCCCAGGAGATAAATTGTCTCCTAAGATCTTCCCTGGAGAGGTAGTGAAAAGCCCAGGAAGCTATAAGCTGTTGGAAGGGAGCCAAGACCAAAAACCAGGTTATCCGTCCACAGCTCTTCGTTGGCCGCCTTGTCACTAAGTGAATGCAGAGGCATCGTGCCCCACCTAGGAGGATTTCAGCAAAATTCATGGTTTCCTTTGCAATAAATAAATATGTAAGTTTACAACGGATGGAAACTAATCAAGGAGAGAAACAACCTGAAACTAAGGAGAAATTCCCTAACAATGAGAACAATTCTTGGCTTTCAGAAGTTGTGAGTGCTCCATTGCTGGAGGTTTTTAAGAAGAGTCTGGACAGCCACTTGTCTGGAATGGTATAGGGTCTCCTGCTTGAGCAGGGGGTTGGACTAGAAGGTCTCCAAGGTCCCTTCCAACTCTGTTAGTATATGTTCTCTTTCATTAGTTGACCAGTGTTCTCTGATTAGATACCCTCCTGAAAGCTGATGCTGCTTCAGATCCTTCCCTTCTTCACCCATTTATCCCATTCCCTTCCCTACCCTTCCCCATCCATGTCTTCCCTTCCCTTCCCTTCTTATCTTTCTCCTTGTTCTTTTTTCCTTTTTCTTTCCTTTTTTCCTTCTTCCTTCTTCTTCTTCTTCCTTTTCCCTTTTCCCTTTTCCTTCCTTCCTTTTCCCTTTTCTTCTTTTCCTTTTCCTCTTCTTTTCTTCTTCTTCCATTCCGCCTTCCTTCCTTCCTTCCTTCATCTCCTACTAACCTTCCCAATTCCATTTCTTCCCTTCCCTTTTTATCTTCCCTTGCCCTTTTCCTTTGTCTTCCTTCCCCCTTTTTAAACCTTTCCTTCCACTTCTCCTTTCTCCTTCCCTTTCTCTTTCCCTTCCCTTCCCCTGGTCTCCTTTCTAATTCAGGTTCAGTGAGGCAGGGAAAACACTTTTCTGCCTTTTCTGCTGAGCTTGTGGTTCAGGACCCAAAGAGCAAGCTGTGTCCAAATGCAAGTGGGGCGGGGGAGTGGGAGAGGCTAAGAAAAACATCCTGGCCTCAGAAGAAGAGGGGAGGCTAAGCTAGAGCAAGGATGGGCTTTGCAGCAGGCTTTGAGGTCATCTCTTTTCTGGTGTTGGGGTGTGTGTGTGTGTGTGGTTGTGGTTGTGGTTGCCTTCCATGCCTCAGAGTCCCTTCACAGGCATTTTGGCTGCAGGGACCAGCTTAGGAATGGGTGTGTGTTGGTGGGGGAGAGAGCAAATTAATGCTGTTCCAGCAATGTGCTGACCGGGGAATTCTGGGAATTGAAGGCCACGCATCTTAAAATTGCCCAGGTTGGGAACATAGAACAACAGAGTTGGAAGGGACCTTGGGGGTCATCTAGTCCAACCCCCGCAGGCCTGGGGTGGTTTCCCTTTGCTATCTCCCCAAACACCTGCCCGCCCTTGAACGCCCTCTCTCCAGGGCAGGGTTCCAAACCTGAACAGCATCCTTGAAGAAGCAACAGAGCTGCAATTCATGTATGTACAGTATGTATCCTCGGGCAGCGCAAAGATTTAGGAACCAGGAAAGCGGAATTTTATTATTTTGGATGGAAGCCCCTGGGGAGGAGACACGCTGCCCGGTCTTGTCCTCCCGTTCTTTGAGGCTGAGAAGGAAAGGAAGCAAGGGATGAGAAAGTCCCTCTGGAGGAGAGATGAATCACAGCTCAGGGAGGATGGCAGCGGGAGGAGGAAATGCAGAAAAAGGGTCCAAGGTTTGGGCTGTGGGGTCTGGCCGAGAACCAAGGGGTGGAAGGATCTTGCCCAGACAGGCCCAAGCTTTGCAGTAGGAAATCAGACATGTGGAAACGGTTTCCTTGTTGGAAGTTTTTTGATTTGTGAATTGCCCAGATGAAAAGCCAGATATGGGTAGCAAAATTTAAGGAGGAGGAGGAGGAGGAGGAGGAGGAGGAGGAGGAGGAGGAAGAGAAGAAGAAGAAGAAGAAGAAGAAGAAGAAGAAGAAGAAGAAGAAGAAGAAGAAGAAGAAGAAGAAGAAGAAGAAAAAGGGCCTTGGTGGTGCAGGCTATTAAACACCTAGCACTTAGCTCCAGCTGCCTGCAATTAGTGCAGGCTCGAATCCCGCCAGGCTCAAGGTTGACTCAGCCTTCCATCCTCCCGGGGTAGGTAAATTGAGGGCCCAAGATTGTTGGGGGCAATTAGCTGACCTTGTAAAAATGCTGCTTAGTAATAAGCAGGCATATACAATGGAATGAAGGCTATTGCTGAGCACACTGGGTTGCGCCTGTAATTGTAAGTCACCTGAGTCTTCGGAGAAGGGCGGCATATAAATGTAATTTTTAAAAAAAGAAGAGGAGGAGGAGGAGGAGGAAGAAGGAGGAAGAAGAAGAAGGAAGAAGCAGAAGAAAAGAAGAAAAGAAGGAGAAGAAGAAGAGGAGGAGGAGGAAGAAGAAGCAGAAGAAGCAGAAGCAGAAGAAGAAGAAGAAGAAGCGGCAGCAGCAGCAGCAGCTTTGTGACTGCCTGATCTGTTGCCCTGGAGGCCTGTATGTGGGTTCAGAAAAGGTCTGTCTTCCTTCCTTCCTTCCTTCCTTCCTTCCTTCCTTCCTTCCTTCCTTCCTTCCTTCCTTCCTTCCTTCCTTCCTTCCTTCCTTCCTTCCTCCCTCCCTCCCTCCCTCCCTCCCGATACAACTTTTCTTCCCAAGAGCCAACAGTTTCTTTGGGTTACACACAATACAAATCATGGATCTTTCTATGTTTCTATAACATTTCTGTATTATTTCTATAATACACTTACATGTCTATAATATGCTAAGCTGGGTTATTTTTCATTTTGGGCTGGATTTTGTTCGATGGATATGGTTTAATATTGTGTGAAGCCTGGTTGATGGGTTATATTGTGGCCTATTGCATTATGTGAACCTAGAAGCCAGTTAATTCAGTAATCGCATTAAAAGTGTGAACACAGCTGTCATTAAGACTACCCACATTTCATCCTTACCGGAATCCTGTGATGCAGGATCCAATGAATCACGTGAAGTAGATTTGGCCAAGAGATAATTTTACCCAATAGGACATATTAAAGAAGGGATTTGATCTTGACACTCTTAATTTGATTTCCTAACCACTACTGTACCAAACATAAGCTAGGTTTTCCGTATTGCATTAAGCTGTGATATTATTTGCTTTGTTTGGCTTAAGGTGAACCATAGCTTATGACTAAGTGCATTAAGTGTCTATCAGCCAACTGTGGTTTATTTAACAAACCCACTTTAAAAGCAACCTTGGCTTAGTTATATGGGAACTCAGCCAGAATCAAAAGCCATACTTTTTTTTCCTGTAATTGTTCACTCCCGTGACACTTTTCTGTCTAGACATCTAGACAGAAAGATCAAATTAAAAAAAAGCGAGGTTGGAAAATGTTCCCAGGAATTGTCAAAAGAATATTGGCTGCATCCTGGATTGGCCCATATTTTCTTTCCTTTTCCAATAAATGGGGCACTATATTCAGTTCTGCAAAGTAAGAACTTTGATGAAAGTGATAAAATCTTTTTAATTTCCCAACATATGGACTGTGAAACTGACCGTCCTGGACCAAGGCAAGTCCAAGATTGCTAGGGATTTCTAGAAGCCTGGCACTCTGACAAATTAGCCATCAATAGACACATAGATTTAAACAATGTCTACGTACTATACAAAAGAGAATCAACAAGTCCAAAAGGCCAAAATACCTCCCTGCCAGCAATCAACACCCAGATGAGCATAGATTAAATCCAAAATTAACATCAGACCAACAATCAAGAAGTAAAGATAGAGAATTCTGGGAATTGAAGTCCACAAGTCTTAAAGTTAAGTTTGGAGACCTCTAACTTACAGGTAGTCCTCAACTTATGGCCACAATTGAGGCCAAAATTTCTAAGTTGCTACGTGAGACAAATGTTAAGTGAATCCCCCCCCCATTTTTATGACCTTTCTTGCCACAGCTGTTAAGCGAATCCATCTTCCCCATTGACTTTTTTTTTAAAATTACATTTATATGCCGCCCTTCTCCGAAGACTCAGGGCAGCTTACAATTTTTGGAGCACAACTCAATGCGCTCAGCAATAGCCTTCATTCCATTGTATATGCCTGCTTATTACTAAGCGGCATTTTTACAAAGTCAGCTTATTGCCCCAACAATCTTGGGTCCTCAGTTTACCTACCCCGAGAGGATGGAAGGCTGAGTCAACCTTGAGCCTGGTGGGATTCAAGCCTGCAATAATTACAGGCAGCTGGAACTTAAGTGCAGGCATTTAACAGCCTGTACCACCAAGGCTGACTTTGCTTGTCAGAAGGTCGCAAAAGGTTAGGGTTAGAGTTATTCACGTGAATCACATGACCCTGGGAACACTGCTACCATCATAAATGTGAACCAGCATCTAAATTTGACCATGGGGATGCTGCAATGGTTATAAGTATGAAAAACATCCATAAGTCACTTTTTTCAGTGCTCTTGTAACTTTGAACGGTCACTAAAATGAACTGTTGTAAGTTGAGGACTACGTATATATCGTGGGAATCCAGCTACTATATTTTCTACCCTAATGCAAAGTTACCAAAACCACCATTAAAGGTTGTTTGCAGGTACCACTGGAATCTTAACACCAGTGTTCTCCTTTAGACTGGTTAACATGATCCTATCTTTTTTTAAAATTACGTTTATATGCCGCCCTTCTCCGAAGACTCAGGGCAGCTTACGATTCTTGGGATACAACTTTCGATTCATCCCTCTCTAAGACGGCCGTTGCTTCAGTCTGTCTCAGAAGCGTCTACTCAGTGCATGACTACTTCATATAAATGCAATCTGGGTTGCTTAGATTTCTAGGCTGCATGTCTTTATTTTTTTTTTTGCAACGGTTGAATTTGAGAATTTGTTTTCCCCCCGAGAAGAAGGTGCATCCTTGCCACTAACAAGGAAGAGAGAGGGGAGGAAAAAATCTTCAGTGCCTCAGCTCCATACTTCACCTGTTCACATCTGTTCTTTTGCGTCTCAAAGACCCTCGAACAGATTGGGCTGGCTTGGGCAACCGCACCATAAATGGGAATTTATGCTCTGCTAGAAGTCCAGGCTCACAAAGACCTGCCTTAGAGATAACGTTTGATTTAATGCTTCACCTTCCACCCGCCCTTCACCTTCACCCACACCAGGCCAGTCCAATGCCCTGCTTAGCACAGGTTGATAAATGCACGCTGCTTTGGTTAAACACGGGAAGGTTTAATGATTAACCCACCCTCGTCTTCCTGCTGCTTCTCCTCATCCTCACTCCTACCACAACAGCTGAAGTTCTCTGCTTCTTGGGATTTTGTGTGTGTGGGGTGTGTGTGTGTGTGTGTGTGTGAGTGTGTGTGTTATCTCGTACCAGATGGGATGGCAAAGTCAAATGCAAATAGGGACCGGCAGATCTTGCCCTGCCTTTCCCCCCATGGTTACCTTCTGTTCTTGGATGAGCTCATGAATGCTGAAGGACAGATTAGGGCTGGGCAGAGCCAACAGATAGAGCCGGCAGTTAAAAATAGGGATGCGGATAAAAGGAAACGTACCGGGGGAAGGAGGGGTATAGGGTGAGGGAAGAGCCTGCCTGGCCTAAGTGTAACTCCTTAGAGCATGTTGATGGCCTCTCGGTGTGTGGTATACTGAGTAGCATCTCTGTAGGACCTGCCCTCCACTCCTACCGACTTCTTATCACGTTGCTAAGAAGCACGGCACAGCCTTGGATTTGGCTCCTAGGTGGAATTTCTCAAGTCTACACCTGGTGCCCTTCCCCAAGAGTTCAGAGGGGTTTAGCGTGAATCTCGTCTTTTTTTAGTGCCAATAACATGTGTGGTTCCACCCATTTGTTAGAAGGAATGCCCATCTGGGTTCAGTTCCAAGTGGGAAGAAAGACACTGGAAGCATGGAGACTGTTTGGAAGGATGGTTTTTAATGGTGGGCAGGACCACATTGTTTTGAGGTGCTGGGCAAAAAAGAGCACATGGGTGAGAGAGGGGAGAGAGATTTATGCCCTCTGTTGGGCTTTGAACTTGCTTCCTGTTCCTGTGGCAAGAAATGTATCCTGACTGGTTGTCAGACTCTCGCGGGGCCATGCATGGGTAACTTTGTAGGTTGTCTCGAGTCCCAGGCTTAGTTGAATCTTGCCAGGTGATGTAATCTTCCCAAGTGCCATGTGGTGGGATGGGCAGAGGGCTAATAGCAATAGCACTTAGACTTATATACTGCTTCACAGTGCTTTACAGCCCTCTCTAAGCGGTTTACAGAGTCAGCTATTGCCCCCAACAATTTGGGTCCTTATCTGACCCACCTTGGAAGGATGGAAGGCTGAGTCAACCTGGAGCCTGGTGGGATTTGAACTGCCAAATTGCAGGCAGCTGGCTGCAGCAGAAGTAGCTTTCAGTACTGCACTCTAACCACTGTGCCACAGAGGCTCCTAATCCTATCATGTCCTGAGAGCCATGTCTTAATCCCATCATTCTGGAGCTGGAGGGAGAGGGGCAGGGAGCTGCAGGAAGCTGCTTTCTCTTTAAAAACGTGCTTCTCTTTTTCTCATCCAGGGAAATATAATATTTTGCCTTTTTAATATTTCCTAGAATAGGGGTCTTCAAACTTGTCAGCTTTAAAACTCATGGGCTTCAACTCCCAGAATTCCTCCTGTAGTCATGTTAGCTCAGGAATTCTGGGAGTTGAAGTCCACAAGTCTTAAAGTTGTCAAGTTTGAAGACCCTTGACCTAGAATATTTCATTCTTCTAGGAGAGGGGTGGGTGCTAACTTTCTACAGAAGCAAGTCCTCCTGATCTGAAGGAAAGAAACTGAGCTATTCTAGTGTGGGCTTCATGAAAGCATTAGTACTCTCAGAGATGAATTAGTGTGAATATTTGTGTAAAAAAAAGGTAAAGAGTCTCCCTGTCCAGTCGTTTCCGATTTTAGAGGGTGGTACTCATCTCCGTTTCCTAGCTGAGGGAGCCATCTTTATCCGAAGACCCTTTGCGTGGTTATGTGGCTGGCATGACTATATGCCAAGGTGCAAGGAACGCTGTTACCTTCCCACCAAAGTGGTACCTATTTATCTATTCACATATTATTATTTATTAGACTTGTATGCCACCCTCTCTCCCTAAGGACTCAGGGCGGCTCACAATATAAAATACAGTACAATAAATTACCTAAAAAATGATTAAACAATACAAGCCCAATATTAAAAATTAAAACAATTAAAATCATTTTAAAAGAAGAACCCCCTCTTGGCTCAGTCCAGGCCGGCCTGCTGAAATAACCAAGTCTTCAGGTCACGACGGAAGGAGCGGAGATCAGGGGCCAAACGAAGGTCGAAGGGGAGTTGATTCAACAGGGTGGGTGCTCCCACAGAGAAGGCCCTATCCCTGTGCACCGCCAGCCGACAATGTCTGGTTGACGGTACCCCAAGGAGGCCCTGCCTGTGGGAGCGTACAGGGTGATCGGAGTGTGATGCCGGCAGGAGATGTTCCCGCAAGTATCCCGGACCCAAGCCATGTAGGACTTTGTATGTTCTCACTAATACCTTGAATCTCATATGTGTGCTTTCGAACTGCTAAATGAGCAGAAGCTGGGGGACGAATGGAAACTCACCCTGTGTGCAGTGCCAAGACCATAAAGAACAAAACAATGGAATAACAGAGTTGGAAGGGACCTTGGGAGGTCTTCTAGTCCAGTGGTTCTTAACCTGGGCAATATTGCCTCCCAAGGGGCGATTTTGTTTTTCAGGGGGGCAATGGAACAAAAAGGGGCGATGTGGGGGCGAAGGAATGGAAGGGGGGCGATATGGGGGTGATGGAGCAAGATATATTGGGAGAGAGATCGAGAGAGATCTATATTGGTAGATAGGTAGACAAAAATACAGACAGGTAGGTAGATAGGCAGGAAGGCAGGCAGGCAAACAGACAGGCCTTTTGGATGGATGGATGGATAGGCGTTGGTTCAGGTGCGGTACAACAGTCAATGGGGTGAGCCTGCAGGGCCCGGTGCCTCGAACGCCCCCCTGCCACCTCTTAGCGTCCCCAAGGGGGTTGGCAGGGGGGTGCTAAGAGGCAACAAGGGGGCGTTTGAGGTGCCAGCTGGCCCTGCAGGCTCACCCATTGACTAGCACTGCTCCGGAGCCGGCGCCTCCAATGCGGCAATGTGGCACGTTACGTGCTGCCGTAGCCGCGTTCAACGCTCCGCCCCCCCCCTGCTGTCTCTTAGCGCCCCTATGCTGACCCCCTTGGGATGCTAAGAGGTGGCAGGGGGGCGGTTATGTTGGGGGAGGGCAGCGATGACATCTTCCTCAATGGCTCAAGGGGGCGATTCTTTCAAAAAGGTTAAGAACCACTGTTCTAGTCCAGCCCCCTGCTCAAGCAGGAAACCCTCTATGATTTCAGACAAATGGTTATCCAATCTCTTCTTAAAAGCCTTCAGTGATGGAGCACCCACAACTTCTGAAAGCAAGCAGTTCCACTGATTAATTGTTCTGACTGTCAGGAAATTTCTCCTTAGTTCTAGGTTGCATCTCTCCTTGGTTAGTTTCCATCCATGGCTTCTTGTCCTGCCCTCAGGTGCTTCAGAGAATAGGTAAACCCCACTTCTTCTTTGTGGCAGCCCCTCAAATATTGAAAGACTGCTATCATGTCATCCTTAGTTCTTCCCCTCCTCCACTGGATTAGACATACCCCATTCCTGCAACCACTCTTCATATGTTTTAGCCCCCTAAACATCTTTGTTGCTTTGGTTTCTTTTAGCCGTGTGTGTGTGTGTGTGTGTGTGTGTTGCTTTGTTTGCAGGAGACTTAGTCATGGTTAGGACAAGAAAGTTGCCTCCCCAAAAGAATCTAGAAGGCTCAGTTAGATGGAGCTAGGTTGCTTCTCTATTCATGTCAAGTTGGGTGTCCACTAGTCGCTTCCTGCTCCACTGCTTTCATTTTAGATAGATTAACAGAGTTGGAAGGGACCTTGTTAGGTCATCTAGTCCAACCTCCCCCAAGCAGGAGACCCTACACCATTTTTGATAGATGCCAGTCCAATCTCCCTTGAAAACCTCCAGTGATGATGAAGCTCCCACAACTTCTGAGGGCAACTTCTGTTCCATTGGTTGATATGCTCTCACTGTCAGAAAATTTCTCCTTATTTCCCAGTTGAATCTCTCCTTGGTAGGTTACCATCCATTATTCCTTGTCTGGCCTTCAGGTGCTTTGGAAAATAGCCTGACCCCTTTCTCTCTGTGGCAGACTTTCAAATATTGGAAGATTGCTATCCTGTCTCCCCTGGTCCTTCCCTTCCCTTCACTAGACTAGCCATGCCCAGTTCCTGTAACCGTTCTTCATATGTTTTAGTCTCCAGTCCCCTAATCATCCTGGTTGCTCTTCTCTGCACTTTTTCTAGAGTCTCAACATCATTTTTATAGTGTGGTGACCAAAACTGGGTATGGTGCTGGGTACACACCTTAGTAAGGTGTGGTTTTACTAAGGCTTTATAGAGTTTTCATCCTTCCAGTTTGGAGGACTTCTTTCACAGAGCAAAAAAAGGCTTTGTCCTGGCACGAGGATTGGTAGATAGTTTGGACAGACATTATACAGCTGCAGAGGGAAGTGGGGGGTGGGTGGGAAGGAAGAAGGATGATGTCGGCAGTTCTGGAGCTGGAAAAAGAGACTTGCAGGATAAACAAGTTCATAAATGATGCAAGTTGGCACCACCTTCCAAACTTCATAGGGGAAGTGAGAGTGACTGAGTAGGAATTGTCTCTCCACGAAAATGTCAACCCAGCTTTCAGCTGCTGCTAAAAAAAATACGGAGGAGGAGAAAGAGGAAATTCCAGGGCCTGGGATCATTAGAAAGGGAGATGAAAATAAAATAGTTGGTTTAGTGACACCATCGTATGAATGTATCATGAGACTGAATCCTGCATAGACTTGGGAAAAAATATACGGATAGCAATAGCAACAGCACTTAGACTTATATACTGCTTCACAGTGCTTTACAACCCTCTCTAAGCGGTTTTGCAGAGCCAGCCTCTTGCCCCCAACAATCTGGGTACTCATTTTACCCACCTCGGAAGGACGGAGGGCTGAGTCAACCTTGAGCTAGTCAGGATCGAACTCCTGGCAGTCAGCTGTGAGTTAGCCTGCAGTACTGCATTCTGACCACTATGCCACCCTGGCTCCTTCCTTCCTTCCTTCCTTCCTTCCTTCCTTCCTTCCTTCCTTCCTTCCTCCCTCCCTCCCTCCCTCCCTCCCTCCCTCCCTTCGCAATAGCACTTAGACTTATATACCACTTCACAGTGCTTTACAACCCTCTCTAAGCGGTTTACAGAAGGATGTAGTTAGCAGCGAGTTAGCCTGCAGTACTGCGTTCTGACCACTATGCCACCCTGGCTCCTTTCTTCCTTTTCTTTTCCTTCCTTCCTTCCTTCCTTCCTTCCTTCCTTCCTTCCTTCCTTCCTTCCTTCCTTCGCAATAGCACTTAGACTTATATACCACTTCACAGTGCTTTACAGCCCTCTCTACGCGGTTTACAGAGTCAGCCTCTTGCCCCCCCAACAATCTGGGTTCTCATTTTACCTGGAAGGACAGAGGGCTGAGTCAACCTTGAGCCTGGTGGGATTCGAACTGCCAAATTGCAGTCAGCCGGCAGCCAGCAGAAGTAGCCTGCAGTACTGCACTCTAACCACTGCGCCATCGTGGCTCTTAAATCTGGAAAAGAAACCAAAAGTTGTCCAAAAAAAGGTTGCAGGTAGTCCATGACTTATAACCATTCATTACAACAGCACTGAAAACAGCACTGAAAAACTCCTCAGTGCTCACGCTTATGACCGTCACAGCATCTCCACGATCACATGATCAAAATTCAGGCCCTTGGCAACTGGCATGTATTTAAGATGCTTTGCACATCATCATCATTTGTGACCTTCCCAGCCAGCTTGCAAGTAGCAAAGTCAGTGTGGGAAGCTGGATTCACATAATAACTGCATGATTCATTTAAAGACTGCAGATTAATAACTGCAGTGATTTCTTTAACAACCATGGCACAAAGGTGAAAAATCAGGCCTGACTTATTTAATAACTGCCTTGCTTAACAATGGAAATACTGGCTCCAACTGTGCTTGTGAATCAGAGGTCTCCAAACTTGGATTTAAGACTTGGGGACTTCAACTCCCAGAATTCTCCAGGAGAATTCTGGGAGTTGAAGTCCCCAAGTCTTAAAGTTGCCAAGTTTGGAGACCCCTGTTGTAAGTAGAGGACTACCTGGGAGAAGGCTACAGCAACTGAATGTTGATTTTTTTTCACCTGAAGCCAAAGAAACACAATACTGGCATATCACATCTCCCTGGGAGTAGAGGAAATTCTCCCTTTCTCACTGGGCGAAGAACTGGGGTCATCCATTAAAATGAAACCAACAAACATATTTATAGAACAAAGAATAAAATGGAAATTTGCTACCGTCAGCTTGTTTGACAGCTGCAAATTACATGGTTTTAAAAAGAGAAATGGATGCATTTGTGGCAGATACAGGCTGTTAGTGGCTACTAAACTTCACGGGAACACTGGCAGCCAGCCTTGGGGTTTTCCTGCAGGCAAAGAAACTTCTGCCCACAACTGAGATCTAGTCAAATGTAGATGAAGGGAACAGCCCATGTAGGCTTGGTGTAACTCCTTAGTAAGTTTTGGCTGAAGGGATTGCCTCTAGACCTCAAATAGCACATAAACTTGGGTTAGATCAGTGTTTTTCCACCTTGGCGACTTTAAAATGTGAGGTGTAGGAAATGACCAGACTGAGCCTGAGGGAGGAGTCAAATATGTGATTAGTCTCGAGTCCCTTTGCACTCATAAGAGATCTAAATCTGGCCCACCTTGAATTCCAGTCTTATCTACTGCAAATTTGCTTTGCCTGTTAGTAATTCAGATTTTTGTAAACAGCACATGCTTGCAATAAACCTTTATATTCATTTGAACTGCCTGGACTTCCTGATTTCCCTGTGCTTGATGTGTGGACCTCACTTCCCAGAATTCCCTCACCCACCCCTTCCCCTGGTGGTCACGTAAATTGCATTGTGGGTGCTAGGTGACTGACCTGCCTTTATGGCTGTTCGCAGTATCTTGCGATCACGTGACCATGATTTATAATGTTTTTGCTTCCTATTTCTGGCAAAAGATTGTGCATTGGATTGCCTAATGACCATGGCATTCACTTAATGACCACTGCCCAAAAAAAAGTGTTTGTGATCATGACTTAAGATCGTAATTCCAGGCTCAATTGCAGTCGTAAGTCGACTGCAAAGCTGAAAAACTAGCAGAGGCCCATTTAGATTTAACAAGATGCTTTTACAATAAGAGTACTTTTGACCTGCATACAAGAGGTTGGTTTCATAATCTGGTCTACCTCACAGGGCTGACATATGGGCAGTGACATTCCTTCTCAATCTGTCATCTGCAAATAGTTGCCTGTGGCTCCAGCCCTGACAGTAAATTACGGAATAATACAGAGTACTCTGTAATTAAATTCTTAGTTTGTTTGGATTTATTTCTGTCATGCTGTTGAATTCTAATATCACATTTGTCTGTAACTAGAGGACCATATAATCTTATTAGGTGACTGGGTTACTTGAGAACAAGCAAGAACAATTGAAGAAACCTATTCCACAAAAATAGACAATATTTTTCTAGCTAATCCCGAACTTTCAGAAAGAACAAACAAGTTTTTGAACCAGTCTTAAAATGCTCACAAAATAAACATTAAGCCATGAACATGTTTGGCTGCCTTCTTGCTGTTATTATGAGCAAGTCTAATCTTAGTTTGTGTAAATATCTGATTACTGTTTAAAGCCCTTCTTTCTTGAGCCCGAATTGCGTTTGATTCTCGTGGCTGGAAATTTTAGTAAACACAAAAAGGTTTTGGCACAAACAACTGGCTTGGTCAAACTGTTCTAGAATCACAAAGTTTGAAATAAGGTTCATATGTGTATGAAAACACATACATCTATGAAAACAGCATTAGCTGCTCCTGTTGAGATTGTAGTTCTGCTTTACAGATTTGAATACTGCATCCAGTTTTGGTCGCCAATATATAAGAAAGATGTTGAGACTCTAGAGCTGTGATGGCGAACCTATGGCACGCATGCCATAAGTGGCATGCCGAGCCATTTGTGCTGGCACGCAAGCCACAAGCAAACTTACCTCACTGCGCATGCGCGCGCCTCACAGCTGATTTGTTTTCTGCTGGTTTGAGGCCTTTTTTGGCCTCCCAGAGGCTTGGAAAGCCTCTGCAGCTTTCAGGCCGAGATAGGCCATTTCATCACTTCCTGTAATACTGGAAGTGATGAAATGGGCCTATAATTCAGCCTGAAAAGCCTTGCAGAGGCTTTTTCCAAGCCTCTGGGAGGCCAAAAGACCTCAAACCAGCTGAAAAATCAGCTGTGAGGTACAGTACAGAAAGGGGATGGTGGAGGGGAATTGCGCACACATGTGCAAGGGTGTGGGGGGCGCACATTGCATTCTGGGTGCTGGCACATGAGTGCGTGCACACTGGCGCGTGCACAATTTTTGGCACAGGAACCCAAAAAGGTTAGCCACCACTGCTCTAGAGCCAGGGTCTTCAAACTTGGCAAGTTTAAGACTTGCGCACTTCAACTCCCAGAATTCCTGAGCTAACATGACTGGAGGAGGAATTCTGGGAGTTGAAGTCCACAAGTCTTAAAGCTGTCAAGTTTGAAAACCCCTGCTCTAGAAAGAGTTCAGAGAAGAGCAACAAAGATGATTAAAGGAGCAGAGGCTAAAACATACAAAAAGAAAAAAAAAAGATTGCAGGAATTGGGTATGTCTACTTTGGGTGACATGATAACAATCTTGCTGCCACAAAGAAGAAGCTGTTCTCCAAAGCACCAGAAGGCAGGACAAGAAGCAATGGATGGAAACTTATCAAGGAGAGAAGCAACCTAGAACTAAGGAGACATTTCCTGACAGTCAGAACACCTGATCCGTGGAACAACTTGCCTCCAGAAGTTGTAAATTCCCCAACACTGGAGGTTTTAAAGAAGATGTTGGATGACCATTTGTCTGAAGTGGTATCGTATTTCCTGCCTAGGCAGGGGATTGGCCTAGAAGATTTCCAAGGTCCCTTCCAACTTCTTTATTCTGTTAATTACTATTCCTTTACTCCTTCTTGACTGGGTGACAATAGTGTTGCCTCTGCTAATGGGGATGTAGGTTTGCAATAGCTCCTTGAAAAGTAGCTTTTTTCAAGGTTAACTTTCTCTGAGCTGGAATAAAGCTAGAATAACTAGAGTTAAAAATAGCCTCTTCTGCAGCAAGTGTGTTGATCTTTCACGAGGAGCAAACATCGGAAGTCCTTGCCATGCTTTCTACCCTGACTGCCTTACACTTCGCACACAGCCCACAAGCATGCGTGTTTGGCATTTCCTACTGCAGTGAGCACTGGGTTTGACCTTAGATGAGACAGACCAGAAGATACAGGGGTGGTAAATGGGGAAAGGATCTGATTTAGGCACCTTTTGGATCCTCCCACAAAATCGCCTGGCACCTCCTTCTCCTTGTCTGAGAAGATGTTGAGAAGATGTAAAAAAGATGTTGAGACTCTAGAAAGAGTGCAGAGAAGAGCAACAAAGATGATTAGGGGACTGGAGTCTAAAACATATAAAGAATGGTTGCTGGAAATGGGCATGTCTAGTCTGATGAAAAGAAGGATTGGGGTGACATGATAGCAGTATTCCAATATTTGAGGGGGCTGCCACAAAGAAGAGGGAGTCAAGCTATTCTCCAAAGCACCTGAAGGCAGGACAAGAAGCAATGGATGGAAACTGATCAAGGAGAGAAACAACCTAGAATTAAGGAGAAATTTCCTGACAGTTAGAACAATTAATCAGTGGAATGACTTGCCTCCAGAAGTTGTGAATGCTCCAACACTGGAAGTTTTTAAGAAGATGTTGGATAACCATTTGTCTGAAGTGATGTAGGGTTTCCTGCCTAGGCAGGGGGTTGGACTAGAAGACCTCCAAGGTCCCTTTCAACTCTTCTAATTCTAATTCTATTCCATTCCATATATTCTGTTCTGTTCTATCCTATCCTATCCTATCCTATCCTATCCTATCCTATCGCTTTTTAACCTGTATAATACAGATCTTCAGATTCTTTGCCCTGGAATCAAATGCAGTTAATTTAAGGAAATGATGTAGGGAAAGAGCATGTATTCAGATAATTACATATGCAATGGATGGATTTTCTCCATGTTGGGACAGGAAGTAATAGCTGTCATGCCCCTGTCGGAGTCTGAATCTGAGGAGGAAGATGAACAGCTGACAGGGAGTGGGAGTAGGAGTGGGGCTTCATTAGCTGTGGAGGAAACTGGGGGAAGGGCAAAGTCCTGGCTGGGCAGAGCAGGAGAGAGGTAGAACAAGGGAGAGGGAGTTCAGAGGAAGACCCAAACCCACCCCCTCGTCATCCTAGGGCACACAGGGAGGAACGGAGAAAAGAGCAACACAGATTGCATGGCTTATGGGGGAGGAAGGGGCCCTGATTCCCTTCATTGCCTACAGCTGGGAAGAGAGTTTAAAAGAAATGCATGCTGAGTGCGGCAGCTGCTGGGACCAAACATGAGTTTATCTTGTGTTGACTTTGATCATCTGTGTCCCTGGCGTCTTCCCAACTGTGTTGAGTTATTGCCTTCATGTCTGGAATTTTTGTTCCTGCCTTGTCAGACTAATTACCTCATCTTGCCTTGATTGAACTTAAAATTACAATTTGTATTGACCATGTTTTATACTTAATTCTCTGCTGCCAAAGGCTGTTCCTGGGAGAGTTTTTCTCCAGCCCAGAAGGTAACCTGGACTTTGGGGGCAAAGTTGGAGCTAATAAAGGGACTCTTACTGATTATCTGACTGGTTGTCTTTGTGCCACACCCCTTTGGGTCATCACAATAGCCAAAATCTTTGCTCTAAACAGGTGCCTTGACAAAAAGAAATCATTAAAAGGAAATGCTGGAATGGAATCATATATGCAAATCAGTAGTGCTGGCAAGAAGCACATTTAAAGGGATCTACAGGTTGTTCATGAATTCTAAATAGCTGTGTTAAAATATTAAAAGGAAAATGTTTTGGAACGGAGCCTGAGAATGAATCATATTTATTTTAGAAAGGGCGTACAGCTAGTCCTCAACTTACGGCCACAATTGACCCCAACATTTCTGTTGCCAAACAAGACATTAGTTAAGTGAGGTTTGCCCCATTTTACGACCTTTCTCGCCAAAGTTGTTCAGTGACTTCCCTACAGTTGTTAAGTTAGTAGCACAGTGTGTAAAATCTGGCTTTCCCACTGACTTGGCGTGTCAAAAGGCCACAAAAAGTGATCACGTGACCCCAAGAAATTGCAATGGTCATAAATGTGAGTCTGTTGCTGAGCGTCTGAATTTTGATCATGTGACCATTGGATGCTACAAGTATCGTAAGTGTGAAAAATGGTCATGTCACTTTTTTCATTTGCCGTTGTAACTTTCAAACGGTCGCTAAACGAATGGTTATAAGTCAAGGAGTATCTGTATTGCTTTTATACCTCTCAAACTATTTTTGTCTCAAAACTGAACTAATGTCATTAATTTCTTGGTTGGACTAGCTCCCCCCCCCCATAGTTTTTGATGGCCATTGAATCAGTGGTGGGATTCAAAAATTTTTACTACCGGTTCGGTGGGCGTGGCTTGGTGGGCGTGGCAGGGGAAGGATACTGCAAAATCCCCATTCCCTCCCCACCCCACTAACCTGCTTTCCAGCTCCATTCTCCTGTGCAGGGCAACCAAAGACGACCCAGCCGATCAGCTGGGACTTGGGAGGCAGTGAATAGATGGGGGCGGGGCCAGTCAGAGGTGGTATTTGCCGGTTCTCCGAACTACTCAAAATTTCTGCTACTGGTTCTCCAGAACTGGTCAGAACCTGCTGAATACCACCTTTGCATTGAATAGCAATAGCACTATTATTGCTATTACTATTCAGTGGCCATCAAAAACTGGGGAAAAATTGTTAGTATAGGTATTAATATTTCTGTTTTTTGTAAATGACATGCCCTGACAATACTCCATATTTAAAATGTTTATGAATAAAAAAAACCATATACCCCCCAAAAATTGAATAGCAATAGCACTTAGACTTATATACTGTGGTTGGAAGAAATGTCCATCTGGGTTCAGTTCCAAGTTGGAAGAAAGACATGGTGGACAGGACCACATGGGTTTGAGGTCCTGGGCAGCTGACCACATGGAGTTGACAGAGAGAGGTATTTATACACCGCTTTACAATGCTTTACATCCTCCTCTAAGTGGTTACAGAGTCAGTCTGTTGGCCCCAACAATCTGGGTCCTCATTTTACCCACCTTGGAAGCATTGTGTTGTCCAGCCAGTTTAGAGTTAATGGGATTTGGGATAGGTAGTTAGGAATTGAGAGCTGTCCCCTTAAGGGAATGCATCATGGTAAATGTAGTTAAGGTATCCTGGGAAATGTAGTCCATGTCATGTGGTCACATTTGTAATCCTGATTGGTCACTAAATTGACCCTTGTTGTGTTGGGGGAGGCTCCCTCACTCTAGCCTGAATCTTATACCATGCAGTCGCTACAATCATCATCACAATCATCAACATAGGGATGAGAGTTTAATATCTTTCTACACCACAATTCAGAAATGCAAAGGATTGGACATTAAGAAGAACCTCATCATAACTGTGAGTTGACAGGATGCCTGATGAACAAATAAAAAAGACTTTGTATAGATACTTTGTGGAGTTGCTCTGTCTGCTTTATACCCATCCAGAGCATAATAATCAGAACAGAGCAGCTCCAGAGAGTAATAAGCAGAACAAGGATGGAAGGCTGAGTCAGCCTTGAGCCTAGTGCGATTCGAACTGCCAAACGAACTGCCAAATGAATAAACCCTTAGAAATTAAAAAAAAAAAGGATTTTAAAAAAATATTTGAATTGATGGCAATTAGAACACATTAATACTAGAGGTAGTCCTCAACTTACAACCACAACTGGGACTGGAACATCTGTCACTAAGCAATGTGGTTGTTAAATGAGCCAGGCCCGATTTTGAAGCCTTTCATGCCAAAGCCATTGAGCTTTGCGTTCGTTAAACAAATCCAGCTTCCCCATTCACTTTGCTTGTCAGCAGCTTCCTGGGAAGGTCGTTACCAGTGGCGGCATGACCCTGGGATGCCGCAAGCATCATAAATATATGCCAGTTGCTAAGTGCACAAATTTTGATCACATGACTGGAAGGACACTGCAGTGGTTTTAGGTGTGAGAACCAGTCCTAGGTGCTTTTCCAGTGCTGTTGTACCTTTGAACAATCGTTAAATCAATAGTCATAATTCGAGGATTAACTATAGCTGAAAGATAACAACAGAGTTGAAAGTAACCTTGGAGGTCTTCTAGTCCAACCCCCTGCTCAAGCAAAATGGTTGACGAACCTTTTCTTTAAAAACTTCCAGTGTTGGAGCGCCCACAACTTCTGGAGGTAAATTGTTCCACTGATTAATTGTTTTCATTGTCAGGAAATTTTCTCCTTAGTTCTCCTTGTCAGTTTCCATCCATTGCTTCTTGTCCTGGGTTGACCCTCAATGGTGATGGAGAATGGATGATGGAGAATGGAGATGGGAATCGTTGGGTGCTTGTGGAGAACCAAAGCAGAAGAAGAGAAGTCTTCTTCTATTTAGACTATGGCATCAAAATAAAAATCCCATCCTCAGCGTTCTGATGGATGGGGAACAATTGCACAGAACAGAGTATTATTCCCAAGTGGGTCACCTTAGGAATTTATAGTGTGACCGAATGCTCTGCAGCAAGGGGAATTGCATGCCTCTGAGTGTGTGTATGTGGAAAGTGAGAGGGGCTCGATCTATAAATAATTCATGTGTGTTATTAGCACAGCGGTGCTGTAACAACTTGGAAGATTATCTCCGGCTTCCGATCATTGTCCAGCTGGGAAGGGTAGCTGATGTTTCCAAATGACTTTATTAAGGTTGAAAGAAATGAAGGCCCGCTGTATATAAGCAAGATCTTATTTATTGTAAAGGAGACCTCTCTTTCTCGGGGGAGGGCAGCAAGATAGGTCAGTATTTCCATTCTCAGTTGATAAAACTGAGGGCTGTTTGAGAAGATAGGTCTTGCCAAACATCTGGAACAGCAGAAATACCTATTCTTTAAAGCAGGGGTCGCCAACCTTTTGGGCCTCAGGGACCACCAGACTCATAATTTTAAATCCCACGGACCCGAGACCCTGGGAAGACCCCAAAAACAGTCTGCATGAAAATTCTCCACCCCATTTTCCTACCGATCAGTAATTCTTTATTTTGGATCGCAGGATACCATCTCCAGCTTTGTTCTCAAGAGGAGAGAGAGAGAGACACTTTTGGCTTCATGCAAGGGAAGCAGCAGAAGTTTTTCTTTCTCTCCCCAAACTGCGCCAGAAATGAGTCTTTGCTAGCGTAGCCTCTTGGAGCAGGATGTGCATTGGCTTCATGCAAGGAGAGAGAGAGAGAGAGAGAGAGAGAGGGAGGGAGAGGAGAGAGAGACTGAGACTTTTGGCTTAATGCAAGGAAAGCAGCCTTGTGTTTCTGTGCAGCCTGGATTAATTGCTTTGGAGGTGACATTTCTCTGTGGACCACCAAAATTTTCTCACGGACCACCAGTACTCCCTGGCCCACTGGTTGGTGACCACTGCTTTAAAAACATCAGTGTAAACCATGGGTGTCAAACTCAAGACCCATGTGCCAGATCTGGCCTGTGGGATGCTTAGATCTGGCCTGCAGGGCCACTCTGGAAACAGTGAAGGACCAGCCTGCGGTGCCTCTGTCAGTGAACACTGAGCTCGGGAGGGCTGCATGCGATCTGTTTTCGCTAGCAGAGGGTTGCAGGAGGCCGTCACAGTGTCAACTCATAAAATATTTCTCTAGTCTTTTTAGAGTTGCCAACAGAAAGGGGGGAGCAGTGCAGCAGCTTGCAAAACTGAAACTGCATTCCATAAATGCTTTCAAAGATAGTAACTAGGTGACTGAAGTTTCTGCTGTGCAAAATTCTAACTGGAGAACATGATTGATGACTCTTGGCTATGGATGTGTCCCATTGGAGAATATGAATTACAATACAGCCAGGGGTGGGGGAAAACCAGGGTCAAGGAGGACAATGAATGATGTGTCTCAGAGTCGGCTACACCCAGGCAGTGCCAGACATGTTAACTCCTTTTTAAGTTTTGGAAGTTTGGCTCGAGACTCATGATTTAATTGGGAGTAACTGCTGGAATCCTGACACACAGCTGAAAACACAACTTGGGAGCCCATTTTTGCTGGCAGAGCACTCAGGCCACCACAGGTGCCCCCAACACAAGGGAGGTTGAGCTGGCCACGCCCACCTTGGCCACACCCACCAAAATCAAACACAACCCTGATGTGGCCCTGAATGCAATCGAGTTCGACACCTCTGGTGTAAACATATGTGAAGTGACACACCTGAAGAACACTTTCTTAACATACTTGTAAATTCAGGATGCCCCTGCTAGAACCTTGGAATAAATAACAATCGTTGCTTGAAGTAGTTTTTTTTGTTCTTCCAATAGCTCTAAAACTGGACTTTCCTAGCAAAGGAAAGTTACAAACAATTAATCTTGCATGGGATTTAGAAAGAACTGGAAAATGATTGGCTTAACGACCAGCCCAACAAAGATCGTACAATTGGGCTGGGCACGTGGGTGACCCATTTTATGACTCTCATGACTCACATGACAGCAGGTTCCATTATGGCCGTAAGTTGAGGACTACCTGCGTCCAAATGAAAGCATGAAAAGAAAACATTGCAGAAGTTATAATTCAGGGACTGGTCCTGTGGAGAGATGTTTTTCTGCGGACCGGAGGGGGCGTGGTTTTGCATGCCGTCTATATCCCACGGATGGGGCTTCCCTTGTTTACGGGGCCCGGTTTCTGGCATGCTGTGAACGGGTGGCGGTCCATGGACTGGGGCAGTGGTGGGTTTCAAAAAGTTTTCCTACTGGTTTGGTGTAAGCGCATGCTTGTGCACGTGCAGCGTTTGCAACTCACCTTCTGCTGCAAGCCCTGTGTGTAAAACAACTGATGTGCGGCAATCGGCTGCGCTGTGTCAAGCAGCTGAGGTTGAAAAGCAGGAAATAAAGGTCAGTATAGAGCCAAGACGGGTGGGTAGGCCCAGCAGCTGATCATCAGAGCTACCGGTTCGGCCGAACCGCTAGAATACCACCACTGGACTGGGGATTGGGGGACCCCTCTTCTAGTTAATATTAATTCAAGATTAAATATGGACCCAGATTGTTGGGGGCAATAAGCTGACTCTGTAAACTGCTTAGAGAGGGCTGTAAAGCACTGTGAAGCAGTATATAAGTCTTAAGTGCTATTGTTAAGTGGGAAGAAAGGCAGGCAGGCAGGCAAGCAGGCCCATGGTGGCGTAGTGGTTAGAATGCAGTATTGCAGGCTGACTCTGCCCACTGCCAGCAGCTCCATCCTAACAGATAACAGATAATCAGTTGGAAAGGACCTTGTAGGTCATCTAGTCCAACCCCCCGCCCAAGCAGGAGACCCTACACCATTTCTGACAGATGACAGTCCAGTTTCTTCTTGAAAGTCTCAAGTGATGACGCTCCCACAACTTCTGAGGGCAACTTCTGTTCCATTGGTTGATTGTTCTCACTGTCAAGTTGACCGGCTCAAGGTTGACTCAGCCTTCCATCCTTCCAAGGTGGGTCAAATGAGGACCCAGATTGTTGGGGGCCAATAGGCTGACTCTGTAAACAGCTTAGAGAGGGCTGTAAAGCACTGTGAAGCAGTATATAAGTCTCAGTGCTATCGCTATTGCTAATATGGTACCCATAGAATTGCTAGATTGGAAGAAACGGGCATGTCAACCAATGCGTTTCTGACATAATTGTGTTCATGATTTATAAACTGAAGAGGAGGGAAAAGGAGATGGCCTGGAGTGTGCAAATTTAAAGTTAGTTGGGCGGGGTGAAAAGTACACAAAAGAGTTGAGGAGTGTGTGGGAATTTGCTCAGCCAACAGTTGGGAGGAAAACAAGGGTAGAGGGGATTAGTTGGGTGGACGTGAATTATTTGCTTTAATAGGATTCGTTCCAGCGAAGCTGTTTTCATTGCAACCACAAACACACACTCAGTCGTTAGCCCCAAATAATTGCCGATGAACCCAGAGCTTAAGAGTTTAAACACCTACACCTACACCTACCCTTAGTGGGGAGTGGAGTAAACTTAAGATAGCCTCTCTCTTTTTTTTCCCCCTCCTTCTTGTTCCTGCACCTGCACGAACAGCTGCTTCAGCTGACATGCTTGGGCGGACCAGCAATTAACAAGCTTTGGCAAGATCCCAGATCCCACTGAGACTTTCAGCCCACGGGGCTACCGTGGGCTGTGCTGTCTACCCTGAACTCGCAGGCCGGGAAAGGAACGATGAAAGGCACACCGAATTCCTCCTTCAATTTAACCTTCTCGTGCATCCTGCCAGCGGGTGGCAAACTAGGAAGCAAAATTTTAAAAAATCATCGTAGGTTGGGGTTAGGAGACAGCCTTGAGATTTCGTCAAAAAACCCCCGAAGGGTTTTAGAAAAAGGATATAAGAGATTTGACTGATCAGGACTCCACTCCAGGAAGTGGAGTTAGAGAGTGGGTGATTCTACTGACAGCCTAAAAAGGACCCTTGGTGGTGCAGGCTGTTCAATGCCTAGCACTTAGTTCCAGCTGCCTGCAATTAGTGCAGGCTCCAATCCCACCAGGCTCAAGGTTGACTCAGCCTTCCATCCTCTCGGGGTAGGTAAAGTGAGGACCCAAGATTGTTGGGGGCAATAAGCTGACTTTGTAAAAATGCCGCTTAGTAATAAGCAGGCATATACAATGGCTATTGAGGCTATTGCTGAGCCATTGGGTTGCTCCTATACTGTGTAAGCTCTGAAGTCTAAAATAGGGCGCATATATATGAATAAATAAAAAATAAATAAAATCTAGACCAAATAAATCTAGACCACATTAGTTATAGAATTGAATAGAGTTGGAAGAGACCTTAGAGGTCTTCTAGTCCAACCCCTTCTTAGGCAGCAATGCTGGCTGGAGAATCCTGGGAGTTAAAGTCCACAAGTCTTAAAGTTGCCAAATTTGGAGAGCTCTGGTGTATCTATTCCCTAAATAAACACGCATGTGGACAGAAGGGTTACACAGCTGCATGAAAATCCTGGAAGCAATGTTGGCCTCAATTTGCCAAGACAACTTTTGTCGTTATTTCTACGCCCTGTTCTTCTTTTCTTTTTCTTTTTTGAGGTGGCATCACTGAAGCAACCGGTCCCAAAACAGGTTTCTCAAATCCAAAGTTCTCCAGGGCCAACATCAGGGAAACGTTTGCCAAATGTCCTCCTTGGCTGTCCAATTAATTACATAAACCTTCCCTGTCAACTTTTACAGTTTGGAAACTGAGGCCTGGCCTTTGCGATTGTGACAGCTGTCTCATTTGGAAAATGAGTGATAGATAGCCTCTTTTCTAACCCAACTTGTACTGGAGGTGTTTAGATTTTAGGGGCGTTTAAATGTTGCAGAGGGTTAAAAATGCCATTAAAAAAAAAAAGAACGATTGCCAGATATAATGGGGTGCGGGAAAGACCTTGGAGGACAGGATGAAGAGATGCTGCCAGGGAAATGGTCAAGAGAGAGTCCCAAAGATGCTTTTTCAGGTGCACTTTCTTGGTTTTTTTTCCCTTTTGAAGACGTTTCGCTTCTCATCCAAGAAGCTTCTTCAACTCTGACAGACTAATGTAGATTATCCACTATCTTGTCAGAGCTGAAGAAACTTCTTGGATGAGAAGTGAAATGTTATCAAAAGGAAAATAAACAAGGAAGTCCAGTTGCCTCCTGAAAAAGCATCTTTGAGACAACCATGACCTAGATGACTGAGAATCTCTACAGACTTTTAAGTTAAGAGAGAGCATAGCTTACAGCTGAACGATGGATGTGGCAAGAGATTCAGAAGAGACCCTCCCTAGTTTCTTGGGCTGTGAAGGAGACAGGGGAGAATTGTACTTTCGAACATGCAGGGTTCTGTTAATGTAGCTTTACAATAAAGCAGAATTAGTGTCATAGATACACCCCTGGGCCCCACTGCAGATGCAAGTGCTGTGTGTTGATCATGACTTGGAGTGTGCTAGTCTCATGGAGCAGCCTCAGTGGGGTTGATTGGACGAACGACAGGCTGAGGCTGAGCTGAACCACAACTGCACAAAGTTGGCCAGGAGGCTCCAGGTGAACAGAATAGAATAACAGAGTTGGAAGGGACCTTGGAGGTCTTCTAGTCCAACCCCCTGCTTAGGCAGGAAACCCTACACCACTTCAGACAAATGGTTATCCAACATCTTTTTAAAAACTTCCAGTGTTGCAGGCAAGTTGTTCCACTGATTAAAAGTCCTCACTGTCAGGAAATTTCTCCTCAGTTCTAGGTTGCTTCTCTCCTTGATGGGTTTCCATCCATTGCTTCTTGTCCTGCCTTCAGGTGCTTTGGAGAATAGCTTGACTCCCTCTTCTTTGGGGCAGCCCCTGAGATATTGGAACACTGTTATTAGTCTTCCCTTCTTTTCATTAAACTAGACCAGAGGTCTCCAAACGTGGCAACTTTAAGACTTGTGGACTTCAACTCCCAGAATTCTCCAGCCACCATCACTGGTTGGCTGAGGATAGCTGGCTGAGGAATTCTGGAAGTTGAAATCCACAAGTCTTAATGTTGCCAAGTTTGGGGACCCCTGTAGTAGACCTACCCAGTTTTTGCAAGAGGCAGCTGCTGCCCATTGGCAATTAGGAGGAGGTGGATTCCACACCTGATCCAAGGACACATAGAGCAGAGAAGAGGTCGGCACAACATGAGTCAGCTACACTACTTGCAAGGAGGCAGCCTCACTTCTCATGAAGGGCTTCACCGTGTTGCCTACATAATCCCACTCTGAGAATTTGAGTGTTGCTGGAATAGTGTGCCCAGTTCTGTGTCTTGTGTGCTCGTGTTGTGTATCTTCATCTTTTTTTTTTTAAATTACATTTATATGCCGCCCTTCTCCGAAGACTCAGGGCGGCTTACAATTTCTGGGATACAACCCAATGTGCTCAGCAATAGCCTTCATTCCATTGTATATGCCTGCTTATTACTAAGCAGCATTTTTACAAGGTCAGCTAATTGCCCCCAACAATCTTGGGTCCTCAATTTACCTACCCCGAGAGGATGGAAGGCTGAGTCAACCTTGAGCCTGGTGGGATTCGAGCCTGCAATAATTGTAGGCAGCTGGATCTTAAGAGCAGGCATTTAACAGCCTGAGCTACCAAGGCTCTTTCATCTGTTCGACTCCTGGACTGTTTTCCTGGATTTTGTGTGTGCCCATTCGACTCGGTTACCCAGTGACTCTTGCTGCACTGAGCTCACAATCCAGACCTGCGCAATGGGGGTGGTTTCTGAGGACCTGTTTGGGGAGTTTGAGTAAACACCTGTAGACTCTTACTGTATGTGTGTGTGTAAGAGGTGGAGTGGGGTGGCACAATTAGCTTATCTATTTATTTTATTGATTTATTTATTTGATTTGTCAATCGCTTACAAAATAAATAGGTATAAGTATAAACATGAGTAAGAATACAGAAAATAGGTATGATTAAATGGGGACAATAGGACAGGGACGGGAGGCACGATGGTGCACTTATGCGCGCTCCTTACAGACCTCTTAGGAATGGGGTGAGGTCAATAGTGGATCGTTTGAGGATTTAACTACGGAGTCAGGTTTAAGGAATGGGGTTTTGAGGATGTAACTACAGAGTCAGGTTACTAGATGTGTTTCTTGTTCATTCTACTTGGTACTCATATCAAACGATCTAAGCACCAGAGCTCACTGTAACAGCATTGCCAAAAAAGCTTTAAGAGTTGTAAATCTAATCTTATGAAGCTTCTCCTCTGGAAATATTGAATTGCTAACTAGGGCCTACAAAACCTTTGCTAGACCAATACTCGAATACAGCTCATCTGTCTGGAATCCGCACTTGTATGTTGGACATTAATACAATTGAGCGAGTCCAGAAGTATTTCACGAGAACAGTACTTCACTTCTCTGCTTGCAACAGAATACCCTACACCACCAGGCTTGAAATTTTGGACTTGGACAACCTTGAACTATACCGCCTACGGTGGGACTTAAGCGTAGTACACAAAATCATCTTCTACCACGTCCTACCAGTCAACGACTACTTCAGCTTCAGCCGCAACAACACAAGAGCACACAGCAGATACAAGCACAATGTAAACTGCTCCAAACTTGATTGCAGAAAGTAGGACTTCAGCAACAGAGTGGTCAATGCCTGGAATGCACTACCTGACTCTGTTGTTACATCCTCTAAACCCCCACTCCTTTAACCTCAAACTAACCACTATTGACCTCACCCCATTCCTAAGAGGTCAGTAAGGGGGCGTGCAAAAGTGCACCATCGTGCCTACCATCCCTGTCCTATTGTCCCCATTGATTCATACCTGTTTCCTGTATTCTTACTCACGTTTATACTTATACCTATCATCTTCTAAGCAATTGAAAAATCAATCAAACAAACAAACAAATAAATAAAATAAACAAAGGTCTCTGACAACCAAGTGTTGCTCCAGCCATGCCATAAGGGGGAAAAAAGGATGTTTGCTCCATAAAATCCAGGTTGTGTACCTTTGGAAAGACACCTATCTCATTCACCTGGAAAACCTCACACAGAACAGTTGGACCAGCTCTATCCAGCCATGAATCACTTCATAGAGGAGTGGGGAAATTTTATTATTTCTTTGCATCTCACACCGTTCTCATAAATCTGGGATGGAGGGTAGGGTGTCATTTTTAGGCATGCAGCCAGCTGCCGAAGGGAGGATCTGGCACAAGGGCAGTTCGGGAGGGAAAATTTTCTCCTATGCATTTACAAGCCTGGGTGGATGGCATTCACTGGACACTGCCCAGGTTTTGGTTCTACCTTATCTGGCCTATGGGTTGCTCTGAACTTTTGCTGATTAATATACCAAGACACTCCTTAGAAACCCAGGAGCTGCTGATAGTAAAATGGGTGTGGGATTTTCAGGGAAAGATGGAAGTCTTTCAAAACATTCTCTGTTCCCTGGTGTTACTTCTATCCAAGCATGTTCAACCTCTGCAATTAATGTCAAACCTCACCCAACTCATTGGCACGGGGAAAACCCCCTTAGTCATGACCAAACGGGCTGCTGATATGTCAAGAGAATGGCTTCTGTGCCATTCAAACCATGGAGAGAACTTCAGTGGAGAGAAGAGCAACTAGGATGATTAGGAGACTGGAGACTTAAACATATGAAGAACGGTTACAGGAACTGGGCCTGGCTAGTCTAGGGAAGAGAAGGACCAGGGGAGACAGGATAGTAGTGCTACCAATATTTGAGGTGCTGCCACAGAAAGGAAGGGGTCAGGCTGTTTTCCAAAGCACCCGAAGGCCAGACAAGGAATAATGGATGGAAACTGAACAAGGAGAGATTTAACCTGGAAATAAGGAGAAACTTTCTGACAGTCAGAACAATCAACCAATGGAACAGAAGTTGCCTTCAGAAGTTGTGGGAGCTTCCTTACTTGAGACTTTCAAGAAGAGATTGAACTGCCATTTGTCAGAAATGGTGTAGGGTCTCCTGCTTGATCAGGGGGCTGGACTAGATGACCTACAAGGTTCCTTCCAACTCTGATTATCTGTTATCTGGAAAGATGGTTTTGGTTTTTTTCTTCCGATCCCTCGTACAGAGGGTAGTCCTTGACTTACAACTACAGTTGATCCCAAGGTTTCTGTGGCTAGGCGAGACGGTTATTAAGTGAACCTTGCCCCCATGTTGACAACCTTTCTGGCCACGGTTGCTAAGCGAATCCCTGCGGTGGTTAAGTTAGCGACATGATTGTTAAGTGAATCTGGCTTCCCCAATGACTTTGCTCATCTGGAGGTCACCAAAGGGGATCACGTGACCTTGGGACACTGCAACCGTCATAAATGTGAGTCAATTGTCAAGCATCCGAATGTAAATCACGTGACCCTGGGGATGCTACAACGGTCGTAAGTGTGAAAAATGCTCACAAGTCACTTTTGTATGAACATAACATATAAACATATTATAAACAGGTATAAGTATATACATCATAAATGATGAGTATGAATACATGGGAACAGTAGGACAGGGATGGCGGGCACGCTGGTGCGCTTATGCACACACACACCCCTTTAAGGACCTCTTAGGAATGGAGTGAGGTCCATGGGAGACAGTTTAAGGTTAAACTGGGAGTTTGAGGATGTAACAACAGAGCCAGGTAGTGAGTTCCAGGCATTGACCACTCTATTGCTGAAGTCGTATTTCCTGCAATCAAGTTTGGAGAGGTTTACTTTGAGTTTGTATCTGTTGTTGGCCCCTGTGTTATTGTGGTTGAAGCTGAAGTAGTCGTTGACAGGTAGGACATTGTAGCAGACAATTTTGTGTACTAAGCTTAGATCAGGCCGTAGGTGCATAGTTCTAGGTTGTTCAGGTCCAAAATTTCAAGCCTGGTGGCATAAGGTATTCTATTGCGAGCAGAGGAGTGGAGAACTCTTCTTGTGAAATATTTCTGGACTTTCTCAACTGTATTAATATCAGATACGTAATGCAGGTTCCAGACTGATGAGCTGTATTCGAGTATTGGTCTGGTGAAGGTTCTGTATGCCCTGGTTTGTAGTTCAATGTTACTGGAGAAGCAGCTTCGCAAAATTAGGTTAACAACTCTTAATGCCTTTTTGGCAGTGCTGTTACAGTAAGCTCTGAGGCTTAGATCTTTTGAAATGAGTACTCCTAGGTCCTTAACAGAGTCAGGGTCATCTACGAGGTTGTATCCGCCCAGTTTGTATTTAGTGTTCTGATTTTTGTTGCCAGTGTGTAAGACAGAGCATTTGTTGGTTGAGATTTGAAGTTGCAAATTGTTCAACCATTCTGACACATAGTCAAGGTCACTTTGTAGGGAAGCAGTATTGTCAGTGGTGTTCAATAGTTTTACATCATCAGCGAAGAGGACCACAGCTGAATTTCAAGCATTCGCATCTGATGAGGTTCTGTGGTCCATAAATGAAGAATGGAGGCCCTCATGGAGATGACGGGCCAAGAGGAACTGGTTCTGGGTCTAAAACATCCTCATCAGTTATTGCAAAATAACAAAGATCAAGATAGGGATTCCTGTATTTCGGCTGGAAAAACTGAGTCATAAAATAGCTTGCTGAACATTGCAGGAAAAGTTTACCTCACAGATAATACAGGACAGATTGTACTACTGTACTTCAATCGATCCGGCTCAGCTAGATTTCCAAATAGCAAAACACCAGGTCCCTGCAAATAGAAAGAACATGTATTTATTGGATTGATTGATTGATTGATTTAGACTTGTATGCCGCCCTATCTCCCGAAGGACTCAGGGCAGCTCACATCATAAAAAACACACAATACAAAAGATTAAAATTATTTAAAAATTATTAAACCCAATTCAAGCCCAACAAATTATCTAAAACCCAAAAGACACTAACATATAAAAAGCTAACCCCCCCCCCAAGTCCAGGCTGGCTTGTTCAATAACCATGTCTTTAGGCCGCGGGGGATTGGAGTCATTTTGTGGGGGGGGATGGGGGGTTTAGAAAAAGTTAGATCGTTGGTGTTGGTACAAATAATCCTTGATTTACAACAGTTCATTTAGTGACCGTTCAGAGTTACCACAGGACTGAAAAAAGATGAACGGTTGCAGGAACTGGGCCTGGTTAGTCTAGTGAAGAGAAGGACCAGCGGAGACATGATATCAGTCCCCCAATATTTGAGGGGCTGCCACAGAGAGGAGGGGTCAAGCTATTTTCTAAAGAACCTGAAGGCCAGACAAGGAACAATGGATGGAAACTCAACAAGGAGGGATTCAACCTGGAGATGAGGAGAAATTTTCTGACAATAAGAGCAATCAACCAGTGGAACAGAAGTTGCCTTCAGAAATTGTGGGAGCTTCATCACTGGAGGCTTTCAAGAAGAGACTGGACTGCCATTGTTTTTAATGTTCTTTTCTTTCTTTTTTGTGTTTGTTCAATAAAATTTACATATATATATATAAAAAGAAGAGACTGGACTGCCATCTGTCAGAAACGGAGTAGGTTGGACTAGATGACCTACAAGGTCCCTTCCAACTCTGTATCAATCTAAGTGACTTATGACCATTTTGTACAGTGGCATCCTTTCCAGCATCTCCATAACCATGGGATAAAAATTCAGATGCTTGGCAACTGATTCATGTTTATGACCGTTGCTGTGTTCCAAGGTCATCACCTTTTGTGACCTCCTGACGAGCAACGTCAATGGGAAAACCAGATTTAGCTGTGGTGGTGCAGTGGTTAGAATGCAGTACTGCAGGGCTAACTCACTGCTCACTCCAGGAGTTCGATTCTGAACGGCTGAAGGTTGACTCAGCCTTCCATCCTTCCGAAGTGGATAAAATGAGGACTCAGATTGTTGGGGGCAAGAGGCTGACTCTGTAAACCACTTAGAGAGGGCTGTAAAAGCACTGGGAAGTGGTATATAATCTAAGTGCTATTGCTGCTTACTTAACAACTGTGTTACTAAGTTAACAACTGCAGTGATTCACTGAGCAACTGTGGCAAGAAAGGTTGTAAAATTGGACAAAAATATAACAAATGTCTCACTTAACAGCAGGCATTTTGAGCTTCATTAGGGACGTAAATCAAGGACTAGCTGTATTGGGGTTTCACTTCGGCAAAGATTTCTTTGAAATAATAAAAGTTCACCATCCAACATTGATTCTAACCATTCTGTCACAAAAATCTCAACTGCTAGGTTTAAGAATTATTTGGGGCATAGCACAGCTTCTTACCAGAGTCTTTTTAAAGCAGAATTGTGTGTCTAAAACTCATTTATTTTTACCCTGCTTCTGTTTACCAAACAGGGTTTTGGGAGTTGGGAATGCTTTGGAAAGCAGCGTTGCATTCCAGATTTAAGTTTTCAAAATGCTGGTTTTAAATTATGGTGGTATCTATTTTCTAGGAACTGAACTTAGTTCTTGGTTAACCATTTATATTTTGCCACTATTTCTATATTACAGGCAGCTCTCAAATTACGGCCACAACTGCACCCAAAATTTCTGTTGCTAAATGAGACAGTTGTTAAGTACACTGTGCTCCATTTTGTGACCTTTCTTGCCACAGTTAAGTAAATCATTGGAGTTGTGAAGCTAGTAAAAAGATTATTAACTGAATCTGGCTTCCCCATTGCAAAAGGTGATTGCATGATTCGGGGGACACTACAGCTGTCTCAAATACATGCCAGTTGCCAAGCATCTGAGTTTTGATCACATGGTCATAGGGAAGCTGCAACAGTTGTGCGAAAAACGGTCGTAAGTCAGTTTGTTCAATGCCATTTTAACTTTGAACAGTGACCAAATATATGGTTGCAAGTCAAGGACTTCATTTATTTTTATTTCCTGCATTTGTAACAGATGTTATACTTCCTAATTTTATGTAGGTGATGCTGTAATGCTTAGTTTCTAATGGCCTGTATTTCAGGTCTAGGTGTAAGAATTAGGACAGCCATATCTGGCCTGTAAAACCTGGAGGATTGCTAGACGGTAGCAAATAATTTATGTGATGGTGGCTCTGTGTGTCTTCAGTAGCCACTTAGTCATCATTTGGATTTGTGCATCCCAAATAGATCCTATTGTTCTAACTAGCTGTAGCACTGATTATGTTGTTCTTACTAGCACTGATTATGTTACCTAGTTAAGGTAATGAAACATCTGCAAGAAAACAACTAAGCTCAGAGAGTACCAAGAACCTACAGTTGTAGTCTTCCCTTCCTTCCTCCTCCTCCTCCTCCTCCTCCTCCTCCTCCTCCTCCTCCTCCTCCTCCTCCTCCTCCTCCTCCTCCTCCTCCTCCTCCTCAAACCCACTCTCTTCCCAGCCCTGATTATGTTACCTAATTGTGGCAATGAAACATCTGCAAGAAAACAAGCAAGCTCAGAGAGGACCCTCAGATCATATTGTTGAATACACAAAAGTCCATCTGGAAATTGTAAATGGGTTCCATGTAAGGGCAAAAGAGGCATTGAACCTTCCTCTAAACCAATACATCGGTTTAAGACCTAGAGCAGGAAGTTTACATGGAAATACGATTCTAAAATATGACCCCTCCTCCAAAGTTCAATCTAAAGTGTTCTACAGGCGGTCTTCAACTTACGACTGCAAATGAGCCCAAACTTCCCACTGCTAAGCAGGATAATTGAGGTGTGCTCCACTTTACGACCATTCTTTGCCACAATTGTTAAGCCGATCATAGCAGTCGTTAAGTTAGTAACATGGTTGTTAAGTGAATCCCCATTGTCTTTGCTTGCCAGACTGTCGCAAAAGATAATCGCATGACCCTGGGACACTGCAGCTGTCATAAATATGAGCCAGTTGCTAGGCATCTGAAGGGGATGCTGCAACTGTCGTGTGAACAAGTTCCCTAAATCACGTATTTTCAGTGCCATTGTAACTTTGAACCGTTACTAAACGAACTGTTGCAAGTCAAGGACTGCCGTACTTCTGAATTTCTCCCCAGCCAGCTGACCTGAAATCGAAGCCCTTGAATGGAACAAGATGGCATTCGCCTTGAGAGGTGGTGGCACTGCTTTAAAAATGTGTCCCTCGGTGCTGATATGAAGAAACAATAAAATCCAACCTCAGCCAGGTCACAGTGGGTAAAGTTCAGCCTCTCCCTGCGAGTTTCTTGCAAAAGAACTCATTTAGTGGTGTGAGCCACCCTTTGATACACATCAGCCTAGTTAACACCCTTCAAGCCTAACATCTCACTGGGTGGTTGGAACCACAAAAGTAGGCAAACACCTTTTAGCGTGGCGTGGCGTGGCGTGCAAATCGAACCTCAAAGGCTTAGCAGGTGGCCAAGTGAATCCAGACATTGGATTAATTGAATAAACTGTGATTCGATCAATAACGAGCAAGCAACAACGAGTGAATAGTTCTACTCCCTTGCAAATGATCGGGCACTGTGATTAGAGAAGTGGGGAAAAACATGCCAAATCCTCACCTAGCTGGAATTTCTGCAGATCGATGGCTTGATACAGGATCCAGTCACTCCATGAAGACCATAATTGGTTTTACTGGTAGTCCTCGGCTTAACGACCACAGTCGAGATCAAATTTTCTTTTGCCAAGCAAGGCAGTTTGTTCAGTGAATTTTGCCCTATTTGACAACCTTTTTTTTTGCTACAGTTGTTAAGTGAATCACTCAGTTGTTAAGTGATTTATGTGATTGTTAAGCTAATTTGGCTTCTCCCACTGACTTGGCTTCTCAGAAGCCAGCTGGGAAGGTTACATAACCAGCATCTCAGATAATAGATAGCAGATAATCAGAGTTGGAAGGGACCTTATAGGTCATCTAGTCCAACCCCCTGCCCAAGTGGGAGACCCTACGCCATTTCTGACAGATGGCAGTCCAGTCTTTTCTTGAAAGCTTTCAAAGCTCCCACAACTTCCAAAGGCAACTTCTGTTCCATCAGTTGATTGTTCTCCCTGTCAGAAAGTTTCTCCTTATTTCCAGGTTGAATCTCCCCTTGTTCAGTTTCCATCCATTGTTCCTTGTCTGGCCTTCGGGTGCTTTAGAAAATAGCTTGACGCCTTCCTCTCTGTGGCAGCCCCTCAAATATTGGAAGACTGCTCTCCTGTCTCCCCTGCTCCTTCTCTTCACTAGACTAGCCATGCCCAGTTTCTGCAACGGTTCTTCATATGTTTTAGTCTCCAGTCCCCTAATCATCCTGGTTGCTCTTCTCTGCACTCTTTCTAGAGTCTCAACATCTTTTTTTTATAGTGTGGTGACCAAAACTGGATGCAGTATATTAGGTGTGGTCTCGTGACCCAAGGACAGTGTGCAACGATTGTAAATACATGCCAGTTTCCAAGTGCCCGAATTTTGATCATGTGACCACAGGGATGCCGCAACGGTCATCGGTCACTTTTTCCGGTGATGTTGTGATTTCGAACACTTGCTAAACGAATGGTTGTAAGTTAAGTATTATCTAATCCATGGTGGCGCAGAGGTTATAATGCAGCGCTGCAGGCTAATTCTGCTGACTGCCGGCTGCCAGCTGTTCGGCAGTTGGAACCTCACTGGCTCAAGGTTGACTCAGCCTTCCATCCTTCTGAGGTAGGTAAAATGAGGAAACCAGATTATTGGGGGCAATAGGCTGACTCTGTGAGAGGACTGTAAAAGCACTGTAAAGCGGTATATAAGTCTAAGTGCTATTGCAAAGGAAGGGAAGGGAAGGGAAGGAAGGGAAGGGAAGGGAAGGGAAGGAAAGGAAAGGAAGAAGCCAGGGTGGCATAGTGGTAAGAATGCAGTACTGCAGGCTAACTCACTGCTCACTGCCAGGAGTTCGATCCTCACCGGCTCAAGGTTGACTCAGCCTTCCATCCTTCCGAGGTGGGTAGAATGAGGACCAAGATTGTTGGGGGCAAGAGGCTGACTCTGTAAACCGCTTAGAGGGGGCTGTAAAGCACTCTAAAGCAGTATATAAGTCTAAGTGCTATTGCTGCTATTGCTATCCATAACCTCTTGTTGACAAAGCCGTTGTGACCTGCTGATTGCTTTTTTTTTTGCATCCTTAGCTACTCTTCCACCAGAAAGGTGTATGGTTGCTGCAAATCGGTAGATCTTCCGCTATTCCAAGGCAGAGAACATACGAAAACGATGATATATAAGCCCTGAAATAGAGTCAGTGATGGCTACGTTGGTGTAACGCCCTCAACCTTATTACTGAGTTGAATACATTTCCTGGCTTCGCACAATATTCTGAATCATGCAGGTTAAGCAAACATTCAGCCAAACAAATTGCTACCCCCGAATAATCAGGATAAAACTAACCTGAGCTTAGCCCATTGTCCAAATGTAGGACTTCATTAAGCATTGTACTGACTTGATTAAGCATGTTGTGTCAGCAGAGCCAATATTAACAAAGACAAACCCATAATTTAGCCCAAGTTCCATCACTTTTGAGTCGGCTTCACTTCTTTTTTTTTCTCCCTTCTGTTAATTTCAATGTTACATCTGACTGTTAAAAGCTTTCCTGCCTTTGGTTATGACTTTGCCTAATCCAACACCGGCTTTTTAGCTTAATACATCTCAACACTTTATAAAAGTATAGGTGGTCCTTGACTTTCAATGGTTCATTGAGTGACCATCTGAAGTTACAATGGCACTGAAAAAAGTGACTTATGACCATTTTTCACACTTTAAGGATGGAAGGCTGAGTCAACCTGGAGCCTGGTGAGATTCCAAATGCCAAATTGCAGGGAGCCAGCAGTCAGCAGAAGTAGCCTGCAGTACTGCACTCTAACCACTGCGCCATCGTAAAATGGGACAAAGCTCACAACAAATTTCTCACTTAACAACATAAATTTTGGGCTCAATTGTGGTCGTAAGTTGAGGACTACCTTTAGTCCTTGACATACCGCCATAATGGAGCCTACCCATTGTTGTCCTATATCCTAACGGTGGCTGGCGATGGTTGTTAAGTGAATACTGCAGTCATTAAGCGAACCAGTGGTTTGCAATGGGCACAGTTTTGCCAAAGGCTGGAAGTAAGTCCTAGTTTTCAACAAAATCGTCGTAAAATACGGTGCTTTGAGTGTAGGGCACTCCATATTCCAATACTCGAATACAGCTCATCTGTCTGGAATCTGCATTGTATATCGGACATTAATACAATTGAGTGAGTCCAGAAGTATTTCATGAGAAGAGTACTACACTCCTCTGCTCGCAACAGAATACCCTATACCACCAGGCTTGAAATTTTGGGCTGGGACAACCTTGAACTACACCGCCTACGGTTGGACTTAAGCGTAGTACACAAAATTATCTGCTACAATGTCGTACCAGTCAATGACTACTTCAGCTTCAACCACAACAATATAAGAACACACACAGATACAAACTCAATGTAAACTGCTCCAAACTTGATTACAGAAAATACGACTTCAGCAACAGAGTGGTCAATGCCTGGAATGCACTACCTGAATCTGTTGTTACATCCTCAAACCCCCACTTCTTTAACCTCAAACTATCCACTATTGACCTCACCCCATTTCTAAGAGGTCTGTAAGGGGCGTGCATAAGCGCAACATTGTGCCTACCATCCCTGTCCTATTGTCCCCCATTTATTCATACCTATTTCCTGTATTCTTTCTCATGTTTATACTTATATCTATTATCTTGTAAGCGATTGACAAATCAAATCAATCAATCAATAAAATATTGTCAGGTATTGGAAGTTCACCCTTGTCACTACAAAGTGGGCTGGATTGTCCGAACTTTGAATCCTGGTCATAAGACTTCTCTTTTTTGGGCCACTCACAGGTAGTCCTTGATTTACAACAGTTCATTTAATGGCTATTCGAACTTACAACAGCGCCATTTTAGTGACTGTTTCGGCCGTTTTTCACACTTATAACCGTTGCAGCATCCATCCCCATGGTCACCCATTCAAAATTCAGATGCATGGCAACTGGTTCACATTTACGACGGCCGCCGTATCCCGGGGTCAAGCGATCCCCTTTTGTGACCTTCTGGCAAGCAAAGGCAGCTAGGTTCACTTAAGAACTGTGGCAAGAGAAGTCGTCAAATGGGGCAAAAGTCACTTAACAAACATCTCGCTTAACAACAGAAATTCTGGGCTCATTTGTGGTCATAAGTTGAGGATTAGCTCTATGTGGATCAATGATAGTTTGTAGTGCTGACAAAGACGTATGCATTCCTCCCCCCACAAGCTTTCCAATATTTACAGTCTGGGGCATGGTATTCAGAACAGTGACCCTTTACAATTTTAAAACAAAATTGACCAAGTGCAGTACCCCAGGATTGTGATGGATGCAAGCAAAGGTGTGTGCAACTAACCGGAGCCCCATCAGAACAACAAAGCAGGCATTGTGATGTTCATGCTGCCGGCAGAGAGCCTTTTTGTATGTGGGTTGTGATGTGGCACACAAATATGTTCAGGGAGGAGTCTTTTCATTATGTGGCATGTTTGCTCCCTTGTCCTGTCTTGCTCCCTCACAGACTTGTGTCAAGGCAAGAGAGAATTCTTCAGCTATTCCCCCCCACACCTAGGATTTCTGCCAGGGAGGGTTCAGTTTATTAATGAAAACAGGCCCTATTCCAGGGGTGGGCTTCAAAAATTTTAGCAACCGGTTCTCTGTCCAGTTGCTGGGTGGGTGTGGCTATGGTGGGTGTGGCCTAATCGGCCTCCACCACGGTGGGGGAGCCATTTTCACCCTCCCTGGGCTCCGGAGGCTTTCCTTGAGCCTCTGGGAGGGCAAAAATGGCCTCCCCAGGCTCCTGAGGCCTTCCGAAACTTCTGGGAGGAAGCCCTCTGGAGGCTGAAAACAGGCCCATTTCCAGCCTTCCAGAACTTCTAGGAAGTCCATTTTTCACCCTCCCTGAGCCTCCGCATGGGCCCTGTACTTACCTGGCATCCAAAACAGGCCGCGGGGGGACTCCTGGGAGGAGTGGGGCAGGGTGGGTGGTGCCTGCCAGGGGTGGGATTTACCGGTTCACCGAACAGGTCATAAAATTAGATACCGGTTCGCCCAAACTGGGGAGACCCGGTAGCAGCCCACCTCTGCCCTATTCCCTTTGATAGTTTGTCATGTCACTGCCATGTCTTGCCACCCTAGTCTTCCTCCCCTGGCATGGCATGGCCTTTACTTCTTCCCCACCCCTGTGAAACTGCCTGAAGTCATTCTTAAGTGGCCTTGAGTAAAAAGCACGCCTCCTCCTTTCTTTAACCTCAAATGTGCCATCAGCGCTTTACGATGTGCAATGCCTGTCACGGTTTGCCAGCCATTACCTGGGAGGTAAGGTGAGGGAACCTGTTGTGGGTATGACCACAGAAGTGTTTGGGGAGTGTTGAGAGCATCCTTTCCCTTGTAGCCTGTTGTAGGTGTTTGTTTTCTTCATTAGCACTTGGGCTTCTAAATTCCTTTCATATTAGTCACCTGCTCCCTAATTCCAGATCTCCACTGTTTTATTTGGAGAAGTTTTTGGAAAAGTGGTTAGGAGAAGGATTGCAGGATCCGATTTGGATTGGTCACCGGGACCAGAGGTTTAGTCCTCCGAACTTTCGGACTTGTGCTGAAGGGACTTTTCATTGCCACGTTCTGGTGAGAGAGAAGTTCCCTGAAAATGTGCTCCAACACAAGTCTGAAAGTTTGGAAGATTAAACCTCTGGTTCCTTTTGTCTTTCCCGAATGAACATTCACCTATTTTCGCTCAGCCATTACATTTATTCAAATAATTGTTGAGATGGTTTGTGAAACCAGACCTGATTTTCTCTCCTTCCCAGAAAGTAAGAGCCAAGTTCCTTAGAGCAGGGATCTCCAACCTTGGCAACTTTTAAGACACATGGACTTCAACTCCCAGAATTTCCCAGTCAGCTCTGTGGAATTTTGGGAGTTGAAGTCCACAAGTCTTAAAATTGCCAAGGTTAATAACAGATAATCAGAGTTGGAAGGGACCTCATAGGTCATGTAGTCCAACCCCCGGCTTGAGCGGGAGACCTACACCATTTCTGACAGATTGGAGTCCAATCTCTTCTTGAAAGTCTCCAGTGATGGCGCTCCCACAACTTCTGAGGGCAACTTCTGTTCCATTGGTTGATTGTTCTGACTGTCAGAAAGTTTCTCCTTATTTCCAGGTTAAATCACTCCTTGTTCAGTTTCCATCCATTATTCCTTGTCTTTGGGTGCCTTGGAAAATAGCTTTCTTCCTCTCTGTGGCAGCCCCTCAAATATTGGAAGACTGCTATCCTGTCTCCCCTGGTCCTTCTCTTCACTAGACTAGCCAGGCCCAGTTCCTGTAACAGTTCTTCATATGTTTTAGTCTCCAGTCCCCTAATCATCCTGGTTGCAGACTCCTGCCTTAGAGTATCAAAATCCCTCCTTGCCACAACCAGCTTCTGTCAGTATAATTCCAGCAGTCCACTCATCAATTTATAAGACAGACTCCAGATTTCTTAGTGGTTTGTTTGCAGCAAGAACAAAAACCACCATTGGCATGGAATAATAGCATTGGATTAAGATTTTAGATTGACTTTAAATCTCTCTCTCTCTCTCTCTCTGTTAGCAAAGTGAGCCAAAATAGGGGATTCTTTAAGAAGAAGAAAACAAAACACCCAGCAAACTGGTGGGAAGATCCGAGCATCCAAACACTGCTGAGTGCCGGCATACTGTCAAGCTTGTTGTCGGTACAGGTGGACAGCAGGGCCCGGTGCCAAATTCTTTGGGTTTAAAGGAAGTAGTGGGAGGGAAACTTGCGCACCGCTCCTAGAAGGGTTTAACTTTCCTCTAGCAAATGAGGAGGAGAAGCTACAACATTCTGTTCCAACCACTCTGGCGAGAGTGTCTTTTTGGCAGAGGTGTTATTAAAACCGAGCAGCACGTTTTATGGTTGCCAGCACCAGAGGAAAAAGGGGGGAAGAAAAGAATTAGCCAGGTAGGTTGATTAAGCCTCGTTCTTCCTGGGTCTGCTGTTTTTTTTTTTCTTTTTCTGAAAGCGGTTTATTATTTTCAGAGCTTCCCAGTTTATTTAATCAGGCGGAAGAATCCTGCCTTCTCAAGGCAGAGTTAATGTGGTTAATTAAGGAAAAATAATGTTTCCACCCTGCTTGGAGAGCTGCAGTTTGTTTTAGTGGGGTTCTTTCCCCCCCCACACCCTTTCCTCTTACAGTTTATTACCTTCTGTGTGTTTTATTAATCGCTGTTTGAAGGAGAAGCTTCAATTTTTTTTAAAAGCAAAGTCCCCAGAATCTTTATGAAATGTTGGAATTTGGAATGAAAATTTTTCTCGCCCTGTCTCACTTGTTGCACAGGTTTTTTTTTTTCCAGCTGTAGTGGAGATTTTATTCTTATTTGCTGGGTGGGGGGAAGCATGGCATTGAAATGTCATGTGTTGCCATCAGCTGATGATTTGGGGCAGATTTGATTGTTTGTCTGTGCCAGCTGTGCTTAAGAAGGTGCAGGTTCCTGATTTTATTTCCTGAGATTGGGGAATGGGTAAATCTGCGGAAGACTTCACCTTGTTTGCAAATGTACGAATCAACAGTCATAGCCACGAAAGAAGGGGAAAAGTTTTTTTTTTCTGAGAATGCAATACTTTCAGCTTCAGTTTCACCCCTGAAGGTGCTTTGTTTTTCTTTGGAGAACTTTCGCTTCTCATCCAAGATCCTTTTTTCAATATCAGAACTGAAGAAGCTTCTTGGATGAGAAGCGAAAAGTCTGCGAGGTAAAACAAAGAAAGTCCAGGTGCCTCTTGAGAAAAAAACAAAAGCTGGATGACCGAGAATCTCCATAGACGCTTCAGTTTCACTGTCGCTAAAAGATCCCCTGGTGCTTAAGATGTATGTCATAATTTGCAGATGCTATTTGGAACTAGGAAAACTTGGGTTTTTGTGGCTTTCTCTGTGCATCGGATCCTAAAGAAACACAGATAGAGACTGGATTTTTTCCCCCTTGTTGTAAATGATTCCCCTGCCTACTCATGCAGAAGCCCCATTGAATTCAGTGGCTGTTGTGTCCAGGTGGATGAATTTGGCCCCTTCAGTCTGTTGTTTTGAAAAGCTGTAGCCATTCAATGGAGCATTTTTGGCAAGAGCGGTATCACTGTCTAATAGGGTATGATGACTGTATCTTAACCACGATCCCTGGAGTCTTTACAACTGTATTCTAAATGCACCTGGAAGATCCTATATTTGTGGAGGCTGAATTAAATGTCCCAGTTCCCCCCCCCCAATTGCTGAAAGCTCATTATGAGGTTAAGGTGAATTATTTTCACTCTTCAGTACAGTTTCAAGAATAAATGGCCATTCAAGAGATAACTCTTATGTGTTCAGTTTTCCTCCTTTTGTAAAGAACATGCCCATCATCATGGTTGATTAAGAACTGTATTTTAATGGAACACAGGTTAGTTAAATCTAATATTTACCACTAGGTTGTGGTTTGCTTTCTCAGTCGGGTCAAAATTGGAACGCTAAAATTATTGTTGTTCTTATTTTGTTGGTAGACACTTGGGAAATGCAAGGGACCTCTGTTTTTGATGGTCTGTTGGCTGGCATGTTAATTTTTTCCTTATTTGTCATATTTATTTTTCATGCCACCCATTTTTTTATTTTTTATTTATTTTTTGGTTCAAGGACCACAGGATGATGTCCATGAGATTTTTATTTCAGGCCATATGAAATTCAGTACTGCAGGTTTTCTTAAAACTGCTCAAAATTTCATTTTGTCATTTCAGCTATGAAAGAGCGTCTAAATTTCTCTTGAAGCAAATTGCAAAAATTTTGTTGCAGCCTGTAGAAAACAGGACTAATTTGGATGTTTGCTAACTTTTATCCAGATGTCCCTATAGTTTTCCTTAAAATTCTTTTTTTCTTTCACATAAGGAGTATCTGAGGGTTTGTTTGTTTTTCTTGATATCTTTTGCAAAACTTTAGAAGCAATTCTAGATAATCCTTTTTCATGACAGAGTAGTTCTCATCTTGGAAAGGCAGAAGTTTATAGAGTTGGTTATTTTTAAGGGCTATGATTATTCTTTTTTTAACATTATATGAGTAAGGAAATTATGTTATTCCCAAAAGCTTTTCATCTGGGCAAAGAGTATTCAATTTAAATATATTTTAAAAAGCAGAAACAATTGTATAAACATAAACAGTGATATGTGTTTAGTTTTTGATGGAATTGTGCTCTTTGTGAAGGTGTACAGCCAAAATCTATATATTTTCGTGCAAAACCGTATTGTGCAAAATGTAGATTACCCTGTACTTTCAAAACATATTTTCCATATTTAGATTTGCTAACAGTATATCACTGTTCCTTAAAATATTTGTAAATATTTTGAAGTTTTATGTATGTTAACAGAATCAAATTGTTAAAATATTTAAGCATGAAAGCTGGTCGTTCAATAGCTGAATAGCCATATGTGCACTTTTTCTTCTATTAGACTGGAAACCAGAAGAAATTGATAATTGGTGTAGTTTGGTCTAGTGTTGTGTAAATTTGAAAGGCCACTAAATGAATGGTTGTAAGTCAAGGACTACCTATGGTTGTAATTTAAAGGGCCCAGTGAAAGCACTTGGAATCCGGAATAGCCTGTTGTGCAAACTCACATAATGTGACCACCAACTAAAACTCACGGTAAGGGGGTTGGTGCCCATGGAGATGTCTTCAAGCAGATGGACCCCATTTTGCCTTGCCTTGCGCTAATGGGATCAAACCAAGGCAACATCCTTAGTTAATCTTCATTTTCTTCAAGTTGTGGGTCAGAGGTGATATTCAGCAGGTTCTGACAGGTTCTAGAGAACCGGTAGCGGAAATGTGGAGTAGTTTGGAGAACCGGCAAATCCCACCTTTGACTGGCCCCGCCCCATCTCTTCTCCGCCTCCTGAGTCCCAGCTGATTGGCTGGGTCTTCTTTGGTTGCCCTGCACAGGAGAACGGAGCTGAAAAGCAGGTTAGTGGGCTGGGGAGGGAATGGGAGTTTGCAGTAACCTTCCCCCAGGAGTGGGGAAGGAATGGAGATTTTGCAGTATCCTTTCCCTGCCATGCCCACCAAGCCACGCCCACAGAACCAGTAGTAAAATGTTTTGAATCCCACCACTGTTGTGGGTGCAATATAGGAACAATAATGTCAGTCTACCCTACTACCGTGTTTCCCCGAAAATAAGACACTGTCTTATATTTTTTTTGGCTCCCAAAAACACACTAGGTCTTATTTTCGGGGTAGGTCTTATATATTTATGGTGCCAAATAGTGGGTGTGAGTGTGTAGGGGGTGTTTCATGGTGCACGGTTGCTCCCTGAAAAGTCTTCCTGGAACTGGAGATTTACACTAGGTCTTATTTTCGGGGTAGGTCTTATATTAGGGCAGGTTTAGAAAATAGTGCTAGGTCTTACTTTCGGGGTAGGTCTTATTTTCGGGGAAACACGGTATATTGTAAGAAGTCAGTAAGATAATCTAGAACTAGGTGCTACGGAAGGCTTAAATTGCTCCCTTGGTAGAAGCAGTAGACTAGCATTCTGACAATGGCTTCTGTTCCATTACTTGCTCTCTGAAAGTCATCTCTAAATTTAACGATATGAAAATCTTATTTATTAAAAATCCATAGGGCTTCCCTCACTGGGTCAAGGTGTAAGTTTTGTTGGCCTTGCAGCAATTGATAAAGAGGGCTGAAGCCCACTCAGGAGTTTCTCATGTTATTAATCTCCTCGAGCGTACAGATAGCCTTCAACTTACTACTAACTGGAACTGTTTAGTGACTGTTCAAGTTACAACAGCACCGAAAGAAGTGACTTATGACTGTTTTTCACACATACGACCATTGCAGCATCCCCATAGTCACATGATCAAAATTCAGATGATTGGCAACTGGTTCATATTTATGACGGTTGCAGCATCCCGGGATCATGTGATCCCTTTTGTGATCTCCTCAATGGGGAAGCCAGGCTCACTTAACGACCGGCTTACTAACTTAACTGCGGTGATTCACTTAACCACTATGGCAAGAAAGATTGTAAAATGGGGCAAAATTCACGTAACAACTGTCTTGCTTAGCAGCAGAAATTTTGGGCTCAATTGTTGGTTGTAAGTTGAGGACTATCTCTATTTCCATTCTGGCTTCTTGGACTATGTGATGACCTGGAGTGTAACACAAATGTAACAAAATCCAAAACGTAAATAAATGTCCTTTAATGCCTCCAACTTGGCCTCACTGTTCAATAATTCTCAGTTGGACATAAAACTTACTCAAAAATAGTCTTCAAAAGAAAGCAATACAGTCCGAACTTAATGAGCAGATAGAGGTGAAATAAAAAAACAAAACAAATTACAATGAAGAAATTTCCACAACGGACCAGGATAAGTAATTACCAGCTTCAAGGAGATAACAAGGCACAGTCTGTTGGAAGGACACCAACCAAGATAATTCAGCCCAAAATAACACACGCTTTGCTTCTGGCCTCTCTTATATATTATTCTCCCCAGCTGCAACCAGTGAGGGGGATCATGGCCTCTTCCTTTCTCGTAAGCCAAGTTGTTTCCTTCTCCGTTCCTCCCTGCGTGTCCTAGGATGAAGAGGGGATGGGCCTGGTTCTTCCTCTGACTGCCCAGCCGGCCTCTGCCCTTCCCCAGCCTCCTCCACAACCTCCAGAGTCACACCTCCACTCCCTGTGGGCTGTTCCTCCTCAACCTCAGAGTCCGACTCTACCAAGGGCATGACAGAGTATCTCACCTTTTCACCTTGTGAAAAAAGCAGCATTTCCTTTCCTCACAAAGAGCCGGATCCATATTTTGGCTACGGATTTACCATCAAATCATCTCACTCTTTAAAGCCTGGTGATCTTACCTTGAGCTGGAAGTTGAGTTTGTTCCTGGAAATGCAAAACCTTCCAAGAAGATTTGTCTTTTTTTCAAGGTGGGAAGATCTACAGTTGAGAGCTCAGGCTCCCCTGCTACACATTGTTTAACAAGTAGGATTCATCAGGAGTTCACACTTGCAAAAATTGTGCATTGTTGCCCCAGATCAGCTTTCTGTCAACCAGGCATATCTCAACTTCTGTTTTGGCTAAAGCCCCTAGCTCAGCACTTAAATGTTACACAATCTGTTGGACAGGCATTCTTCAAAATGCATCCATTTGAAAATTGCTCCTTCCTTCCTCCCTCCCTCCCTCCCTCCTCCCTCCTCCCTCTTCCTCCTTCCTTCCTTCCTTCCTTCCTTCCTTCCTTCCTTCCTTCCTTCCTTCCTTCCCTTCCTCCTTCCTCCTCCCTCCTCCCTCCTCCTCCCTCCTCCTCCTCCTTTCTTTCTACTTCCTCCCTCCCTTCCTTTTTTCCTTCCCTCTTCCTCCTTCCCTCCCTACCACCCCCTTTCTTTCCTTCCTTTCCTCTCTTCATCCACCTCCTTTCTCTCCCCTACTTCTTTCTTTCCATTCCTCCTCATTTCATTCCTTCTTTCTCTTCCTCCTCTCCTCCTCCTTCCTCTTCCTTCCTTCCTTCCTTCCTTCCTTCCTTCCTTCCTTCCTTCCTTCCTTCCTTCCTTCCTTCCTTCCTTCCCCCACCTATATTAGTTTTACAAATAACTGCAGGTGGCACACATATCCTACATAGCAATGAAGGAGGATATTTGTAGCTCACGGTTGAAACAAAGTGTTCCTGGTGCTCTCTGAACTTGGTGGTTTTCTTGCAGACATTTCACTACCCAAACTAGGTAACATCATCAGTATTGGCAGTGAAACATTTGCAAGAAAACTAAACTCAGAGTGCATCAAGGACCCTTCATATCAAAAATACCTTTCTCCTTCTATTTCCCCCACAACCACAACCCTTTGAGGTGAGTTTGGCTGAGAGACAGTGGCTGGTCCAAGATCACCCAGTTAGCTTTCCTGCCTAAGGTGGGACCAGAATTCACAGTCTCCTGGTGATTGGCCCAAAGTCACCAAACTGGTTTTCATGCCTAAGGCGGGACTAGAACTCACATTCTCCTGGTGACCGGCCCAAGATGACCCAGCTGGTTTTCAGGGCTAAGGTGGGACTAGAATTCATGGTTCCCTTGTTTCTAGACTGGTGTCTTAACCATGAGACCAAACTGGGTCTCTGAACTAGAACTTCATGTTTATCTAGTCCCATGAAATGGTTATGCAGAATTGCTTGATTTGAATAGTTTAGGGGGGCATTCCGTGATTTTGCGATACTGCATTTTTTGCAGCAAAGTGTATTCTTTTGTTGCAAGCATGGTTTCATTACTGCTGATAAAAATAAAAGCATGCAATTTCTTCATTTTTGTTACGGGCCCATCTCAATTACCGCAGAGCCTTTGAAGAACCCTTTTTTTTTGCAGTAAAATGATACGCTGGAATAATTAATCACAGCTCCAAGTCTAGCGGTCTTAATCACAAATTCAAACTACATTTCCTTCTGGGATTAATTAATCCAGATTTATCTAGTTTCATTTCTTGTAGTCACACGGTTTCGCCTGGAATTCCGATTCTTAATTCTATTTTTATGGAAGAGCCTGATGATATTGTGGTGCCATAAAGGGTTTTTGTTGTTGTTGTTGTTATTTCTCCAACTTTTCTAGACTTCAGAATTCAGTTGCAAACCCAGCCTATTGATGCGAACTAAAGACTGTAATACTATTATGGTTTTAAAGAGACACTGCATCTTTAGTTAGAAACTTTCTCCCAGGATCATAGCAAAGGTGGTATTCATCCAGCTCTGACAGGTTTTGGAGAACCAGTAGCGAAAACTGACTGGCCCCATCCCCATCTCTTCTCTGCCTCCCGAGCCCCAGCTGATCGGCCGGGTCTTCTTTTGTTGCCCTGCATAGGAGAACGGAGCTGGAAAGCAGGTTAGTGGGATGGGTATCCTTCCCTAGGAATGGGGTGGAAATGGGGATTTTTACAGTGTCCTTCCCCTGTCATGCCCACCAAGCCACGCCACACCCACCAAGCCATACCACGCCCACCAAGCCACACCCACCGAACAGTAGTAAAAAAAAATTGAATACCACCACGGATCATAGCCTTCTATGATTTCTTCCTGGCAGTGAACTAATGTGGTCTATGAGAATATTCACTTAAATTACTCTTTCGCATTAATTACTGTTTATCTAACGTTGACTGTCTTTCTTTACTTTTTAATTGTGAGATAGCAGTAAAAAGGACATGACTAAAAGGAAGACGGTAGTTAATGTCCCTTCGCCGGCTTGGAAAGGACTGGAGTGATTAATTGGGCTATTCTACAGCAAGTAATGCTGAAGCCATGCTGAGCACAAAGCAGTTAGCAGGAGACATTGGGGGGGGGTGGAAGTTAATTGAAATTGCAGGAAAGCATTGTTGAGTGGGACCTAGTTTTTATGATGATTATTATTTAAAGCAAGACCACTGAATTGTGTGTGTGTGAGAGAGAGAGAGGGAGGGAGGGAGGGAAGGAAGGGAGGGGGGGAAGAGAGAGAGTTTTAGAGAAGTGTAAATATTTGGGGAATTTTGTGGGAGAAAATCACTGTATTATGCAGCAACTCCCTGAGTATGAGTGATTTTTAAAAAATTTAGTTCTTCAGTGCTAGTGATTTTTTTTTTTAATTACATTTATATGCCCTTCCAAGACTCAGGGGGCTTACAATTTTGGGATACAACCCAGTGTGCTCAGCAATAGCCTTCATTCCATTGTATATGCCTGCTTATTACTAAGCGGCATTTTTACAAGGTCAGCTAATTGCCCCCAACAATCTTGGGTCCTCAATTTACCTACCCCGAGAGGATGGAAGGCTGAGTCAACCTTGAGCCTGGTGGGATTCGAGCCTACAGTAATTGTAGACAGCTGGATCTTAAGAGCAGGCAACCAAGGCTTCCTCTGGAAGGTACCGCCTGCTAACACCTTTGAGGTTAAATGTTTAAACAACCTCTAGAACGAAGCATATTGTGATGTCAGAAAAACACCTGGCAGCTTTTAATTTAATTTAATTTTTTATAAAAATTATTGGCTGCCCAACTTACCATAGGTGTAGGGTAACTCTGGGCAGCTTACAGTTACATCTTAGTGAAAACAAAAATGTTAAAATCAAACTTAAAATCTACTTGTAGCCATGAAGGAGCCCCCCTCCCAATTATTTACTTATTAATTGTAATATTGTAATATTTATAAATCCGGCAGAACACAATTTATTTCATGCAGATTCTTCTCTCTGGACAGATGGTAGTAAAATAAACAACATGAGGATTTAGCTCACTGTCGTTATTTGACCCTCCTCTAGTGCCGATCCTGTGACCCATATCCTGCCTTTATTATTTTTATAAAGAATGCAAGGCAGCAAACATATCTAACATACCTTCCTCTGCCTTGTCTTTTCTCCACAACAACAACCTTGTGAAGTGGGTAAGATTGAGAGACAGTGATTGGCCCAAAGTCACCCCCTGGTTTGCATGCTTAAGATGGGACAAGAATTCATAGTCTCCTAGTGATTGGCCCAAAGTCACCCACCTGGTTTTTATGCTTAAGATGGGACTTGAACTCACAGTCTCCTAGTGATTGGCCCAAAGTCACCCCCTGATTTTTATGCTTAAGATGGGACTAGAACTCACAGTCTCCTAGTGATTGGCCCAAAGTCACCCCCTGGTTTTATGCTTAAGTGAGACTAGAACTCACAGTCTCCTAGTGATTGGCCCAAAGTCACCCCCTGGTTTTTATGCTTAAGGTGAGACTAGAACTCACAGTCTCCTAGTGATTGGCCCAATGTCACCCCCTGGTTTTTATGTTTAAGGTAAGACTAGAACTCACAGTCTTCTAGTGATTGGCCCAAAGTCACCCACCTGGTTTTTATGCTTAAAATGGGACTAGAACTCACAGTCTCCTAGTGATTGGCCCAAAGTCACCCCCTGGTTTTTATGCTTAAGATGAGACTAGAACTCACAGTCTCCTAGTGATTGGCCCAAAGTCACCCACCTGGTTTTTATGCTTAAGATGGGACTAGAACTCACAGTCTCCTAGTGATTGGCCCAAAGTCACCCCCTGGTTTTTATGCTTAAGGTGGGACTAGAACTCACAGTCTCCTAGTGATTGGTCCAAAGTCACCCACCTGGTTTTCATGCTTAAGATGGGACTAGAACTCACAATCTCCCGCTTTCTAACCTGGGACCTTAACCACTAGACCAAACCGGCTCTTATTTTCCCCCAGAATGCTGCTTGCCGAGTTCATAACATAACCTTATTCCGGAGAACTTTTGATGGACTTCATTTGGCAGTCAACAAACAATGAGGAGATAGGATGAGAGAGGGAGCAAGTTCCTTCTATCGCCAAGGCCATCACGCTTCTCCTTTGACCCACGATGGATGCAGCGGGGATGGGAGAACATTTTCTCAGTACCCATGAAAACCCAGATTTGTTTCTCCAAGGGCCGCTAAGCTTTAGATTAGTTTCGTGTCTTTGAACACCTTGGGTGCTCTCTGGGAGCAAGACCTTCAATGTGCCCAATTGTAAAAAAAGAAGAGAAAAAGGCCATGTTGGCTGAGGGATTCTGGGAACCGAAGGTGCCCAAGGTTGAAGAAAGTTGGCTTGGTTAGTAAGCCTGGATTGGGTTCATCTGTGGCTTCCCGTTCTTGAGGCGAAGAAGGACTGACTCTTGAGGTCACTTCCAGTGGCATATGCAAATCAGCTCCTCACCCATGAAGGTAAATGGTCTCATCTTCCATTAACACGAAGAGACACAAATGTCTGTGTTGGAGAATGAATCCACTGAACTGTGAATTGTCTTTCAGGGGGAAGCTTTTGAGACCATGGATAACCTGGTTCTTGCCTTGGAGATATTCTGAGGAAACTATTAAGCTCCTGTCTCACATATCATACATCTTTTAATGTCACCACGTAATTTGGCATGATAATAGCACAGGACGCTAACCCTTTGTAGGCTGGTCAAGTTGACCTTGGGCTAAAGCCCAAATGTTACAACAAACCATTAAAACCATTAATGTACAAACTCCGTGGGTGTAATTATGGGGGGGGGGGGAGAGAAATGTCCCCTCCCAGATTTCAGAGATTTCAGATTATAATTAGTTTCCTTCCCCCACCTACATCTTTTTACTCCACGGGTTCCTGTATATGCAACAGCTTTAAAATCTAGAAAAGAAATGGAAGGGCCACGAAGGAGGACAAGGCTCACATCTCCTCTCTATTCACAGTCTTAAAAGAAAAAAACATATATACAGTACCTCTGATTGCAGGTGTGTCTTTGTTGTGCCAATAATTGTCCACGATTATGGTTGCGCAGGTATGCTGTATTTTCCCCCCCCCTGTTAATTTGGCTCTGGAGGATTTGCTTTAGGAGAATCTCCCATGAGGAGAAAAATAATAATTTTATGAAATTCTCATGGGTGGAATGCAGCGATGGTATTCAGCAGGTTGTGACCAGTTCTGGAGAACCGGTAGTGGAGATTTTGAGTAGTTCGGAGAACTGGCAAATACCACCTCTGACTGGCCCCGCCCCCATCTATTCTCCGCCTCCTGAGTCCCAGCTGATTGGCTGGGTCTCCTTTGGTTGCCCTACTCAGGAGAATGGAGCTGGAAAGCAGGTCAGTGGGCTGGGGAGGGAATGGGGATTTTACAGTATCCTTTCCCTGCCATGCCCACCAAGCCACGCCCACAGAACCGGTAGTAAAAAAAAATTGAATACCACCACTAGTGGATTGTGGTGTTCTTGCTTTTATGTGGTAGTCCTCGACTTACGATTGTAATTGAAGCTGGCAAATTGTGGTATCGATCAAATCTTTATTCAGTCATAGACAAGGATGGGCAATTTATGGTCATAAGTTGTGATAACATGACTAGACTACACCCATTTTATATCTTTTTTGCAACATTTATTAAGTGACGTAGCAATAGCAATAGCACTTAGACTTATACACCATTTTGTAGTGCTTTACAACCCTGTCTAAGCTTATTGCATATTGCCACCCCCCCAACAATCTGGTCCTCATTTTACCGATCTCGGAAGGATGGAAAGCTGAGTCAACCTTGAGCCAGTCAGATCGAACTCCGGGCTGTGAGCAGAGTCAACCTGCAATATTGCATTCTAACTACTGCACCACCACGGCCCTTGACGAATGCTATGGTCATTAAGCGAACCTATCATTCATTGAGGGCATTTCCCCCCCCAAAAAAAAACCAGAAATAAATGCTGGTTTTTAAAAAAAGAAAGTAAGGGAAGGAAACTGCAGTCATGTGACCACAGGAGGATTGATATCCGTCAGAACTTTGAAACTAAGTACCTTTTGGGAGATTCAGCTATAACTATGAACAGTCACTAAATGGCCAGTTATAAGTCAAGGACTACCTGAATACTAATGATGTGGTCCCAACCCTCTGTAGCTTCCCGAGTTCTTTCTGTTCCCATTTTGAGATGTTTATCATGCAGGCATGTTCGCACACGTCCCCTTGGGCACAGGATCATCAGAGTGAGAAAAGCAAACTCTGGCTGGGGTAATGCCATGCCATTCATGCTTGTCCGCCCAATTTCTGTGCCCACAAATGTAATGGAAACTTCTTTGGAGCTGCACAAAGGGCTCGCTTTGAGTGAGGGACTCCCGTGCCTCACCCAGAGGAGAGGGCCTGGCCGATCTTGGGACCAAAAATGTTATGCAACAACTAAACCCAGATGGCAGATCTCCAGGACTCCTAGGGTGGTAGGCTAGACTGGAAAGTTGATGGAAGTTGAGGAAACGAGCTAAGAAAGTCTGTGTTCTGACCAAGGCTTCCTGAGACCATAATTAAGCACACGCTTAGTCCAAACAACTCTCTTTTTATTTCAGCACTGGGAATTATGTTCATTCACAGCCCGTAATGAGTCCCAAACAGTCTCTTGAGATAAGCACTCACCTTTATCTTCTTTGAATTGCTGCCAACATCTAAAGTGCCAAATTAATTGTAAAAAGCCAACGAAGTACAAAGTCCACACAGAGCTTCAAGGTTTAATCTGAACAGAGCGAACAAAGTTGCTTCCTGCAAAGGTTCCTGTCCCTTTGCCCTTCCTTTATATCTTATGGGAGGGCCAATCACCTCCAAGCCTTACTCCCGAGTCGCCCCTTTTGTCTTAACTGCCTTCTGGCAGCTCTGGGCACACATGCACTGGGAACAGGCTCCCCTTGTTCCTCTGCCTTGCTGCTGTCAGATTCTGGAGGCTCCGGAGTCAGCACACAACTCCCAGATGGTCTGGGCCCCATCTCTGTGTCGGACACAGGACCCTTGTCCGAATCCTCCCCAGACTCCCGGACTGGCCCATGTTCTTCCCCACTGTCTGATTCTGCTGCCGTCTCCGCAGGCTGCTGGTGGACCACAACAGTCTGTATGGTTGCTATGAAAAGGACCTGAACAAATCCACGAGGTTTTCAGGAGACCGGCTCAATTCAAGAAGACTTTTCCTTCATTTCAAATCAGAAGCCGCCACTTATTGGTTGAAGAGGGGAGGGATGGGGTGTCCCATTTATCTCTGAACTCTTTTGGAAAGCAATTCAGGGCCACAGGAAGCAGGCTACGACAGGCAAAGTTGCATCTTTCAAGGTGTGTAGATGTTTTTGTGAAATTGGGGTTGCTTATTTTTAAGTCTCCCTCCCCCCATTTTTCTTTCCAACCCATCAGAAGGTTGAAGGTCTAAAGTAGGGGTGTCAAACTCAAGGCCTGCAGGATGCTTAGATCTGGCCCAGGGGACCACCCTGGAAACAGTGAAGGACCGGCCGGCAGTGCCTCTGCCAGCGAAAATGATTTCAGGAGGGGTGCATAGGTTGCAGGAGGCCATTGCAGCCAAAAATGGAGCTCTGGATGGCTGTATACAGCCCTCCCAAGCTCTGTTTTCACTGGCAGAGGGTTGTAGGAAGCCGTCACAGCCAGAAACTGAGCTCAGGAGCCCATTTTTGCTGGAAGAGTGCTTGGCCCCCCATAGGTGCCCCCAACATGAATGATGTCGGCTTGGCCGGCACTGAAAAAAAGTGACTTATGACCATTGCAACATCCCCTGTTCACAACGCCCGCAGTGTCCTGGGGTGGTGGGAGCCCCTTTTGGGACCTTCTGAGAAGCAAAATCAGTGGGGAAGCCAGATTCATTTAATAGCTGTTTTGCTAACTTAATAGCTGCCATAATTCACCTAACAACTGTGGCAAGAAAGGTTGTAAAGTGGGGCAAAACTCAGGGCTCCGGTAGTTACCATCATTTAAATCATGAGTCTGTAGCTGGATTTTCGAAGCTTAAAGAAGATTTATTAGGAGTAAACATGCCGGTGCTGCCTTGGTGTAGCTGACTCTGAGACACATCATTCATTGTCACCCGTGGCCCTGGTTTTCCCCCACTCCCTGGGTGTATCATAATTCCTATTCTCCAATGGGACACATCCGTAGCCAAGAGTCATCAATCATACTCTCCAGTTAGAATTTTGCACAGCAGAAACTTCGGTTGCCTGGAAACTATCTATGAAAACATTTATGGAATGCAGTTTCGGTTTTGCAAGCTGCTATACTACTCCCCCCTCCCTTTCTGTTGGCAACTCTAAAAGACCAGATAAATATTTTATGAGTTGACATTTGGCTCCCCTCACTTCTTGAAGGTGGCCTGTACAACACAAAAAGAATACAAGATTATTGCAGGTATAGGACTTAGAGTTGCGAACCCCCACCAGGCTTGGTTGGGTTCTCTGCATGGAACCTCACCACAAGGCGATTGGCTTGGACGTTCCTACTCTTTCTCCAAGATGCCTCTGATAAGGGGTAGTCCTTCTACTTGATTAAATATTGGAGTTGTCTCCTGTGCCACCTAGAATCGAGGATTCGCTGCATCTCATAATGTCTTGCTTAATGACAGAAATGTTGGGCTCAATTATAGTCCTAAACCGAGGACTGCTTGCATCCAACAACACTGGCACAGGTTGGTTTAGCAAGACAACACTGTCCCAGAATCCTTTGCTGTAGATGCAGAGTCCTTTCTAGAGACTTCCAAGCTTATCCAGGTCAGGGAAAGATCCAACAAATGCCTTGTCTTCGTTTTAAGCTCAGGATGTGTGTGTGTGTTTGTGTCATAATGTATTACAAGCCAATCCATTTGGTTAATTTATGAACTGGTGAATTGTGTGAACCCAGAAACTGACGTAAATACAGAGGTCTCCAAACCTCTGTCTGAAATTATTTTTAGTACCAGCTCTTACTGAAATTATACATAGGGAAAGTACTGCAGTATGTATGGCGTGTCCTCCTGCTTACAAATTTGCCACACAAATACATGTTTCTGATCTGGATGAAACACTCACAGAGCAAAACAGGCAGAGATACAGCATCCGAAAGAGTTTTTAAAGCATGAAACCGTTTCAGCAAAGTCTTGGAGAATTGTCTGCTTCCAAAAGCAGATTCCTTTCCCCCAATTCCAACTCTTTAGGGGAAATAAAGTCTTAAAAATATAATCTTCTAGTTCAAAACTTGCATAATGATTGAAACAGATGAGAATTCAATAAGATATGGAAAGGATTTTTGGAAGCGTTAAGGAGAGGAGGTATTTATTAATATTGGTTGAAGAGAAAGCTGGAAGTAATTGTATTTCATTTAGTCTTCCTCCCTCTGTCCCTCCCTCCTCATCTTCCTTCCTTCCTTCCTTCCTTCCTTCCTTCCTTCCTTCCTTCCTTCCTTCCTTCCTTCCTTCCTTCCTTCCTTCCCTTCTCTTCCTTCCTTCATTGGTTCCTCATCTTCCTTCCTTCCTTCCTTCCTTCCTTCTTCCTTCCTTCCTTCCTTCCTTCCTTCCTTCCTTCCTTCCTTCCTTCCTTCCTTCCCTCCCTCCCTCCCTCCCTTTTTCTTTTTATGTGCTTTTTTACTTTGTGTAAAATCAATCAATCAAAAGCTTTGCATTCTTCCTTCCTTTGAACAAATTCTTCCAGCAGAATAGATATGAGTTGTTGCCATGTTCTTGATAGGTCCTTGATTGGCTTGAGATATTGAAGGTTCAGTCATAGATATTGTACATCTCCCACTATAGGAACTGTCATGCTAGGAGTCCCTTATCTTTCAAGCCCTAGTAGCATGCCAGATCTCATCAAGGTGGTTTCCAGAATCTTTGTCTCAGCTGCTGCTCTTTGATGGATTTGGCAGAACCTGACAGTTGGATTTGGAATGGTATCCTTTAGTGACTTGGATGTAGTGGTGGAACAAATGTTTATCACATGTGCTGATAACACAAAACTAGGTGGAATGTTTTAGTGGGCAGAAAACAAATTCAAAATTATCTGGATAGGATAGAGAAATGGACTGAAAATAAGAGGATTAAATTAATAGGAACGAATGCAAACTTCTTCACTTAAGGGAAAAAAACAAAGATGTTCATGTATGGAACAGTGGATACTAAATTGTAGTTGAAGTTGCATATGCTTGAAGACGAGTGATCCAGTTGCTAAAAAGGCAGTTGCAATTTTAGATATAAAACCTTGATATACTGAATTTTTGGTGGACAATGGACGAAATTTGCATTGGACTGTCATTCGTGAACTAATCAGTAGTTCATTGTTTCTGAACATATTTCTCAGCAATTGACAAATTCAGTTAGGTTGCTTCATTGGTAAAATGATGTAATTGATTATTTTATACCATTTATCTCAATTTTAACTACCCACAAATTACATAAACAACCTTTCTTCTCCAAAATAGTACATTAAATATAAATTTTACTGAATGTTTACATTTCTGTAATTTCCAAATCATAGGCAATAATAATTCTGTCTCCTTTTATGTGGATCATATAAGGTCAATCAGAAATAAAATGTAGGAGAAGAGCAGACAGAGATAGGAGGTGACATTAAGTGTGTGATTAGCTTAGAGTTGTTGCATTCCCACATACTCTTCCAAGTCCACCCCCTCCTGAATTCCATTGACACTTATCTGGTGCCAATTTAGTGTTGAATGGTTGTTAACCAGATTCTTTTGTGTAGGCTTGAATAAACCTCCTATGCTCCAACTTTACATATTTTCCTGATTTTTTTGTGTCTGACATACGCAAGAATCTGTCCCTGTTTTACTGTCCCCATTTATCTGTATTTACTTCCTTTATGTATGTTTATGTCCATACTTATACTTGTTGTCTTATACATATTTGAAAAATAAATAAATAAAAGACAAAGACTTGTCTACTCTTGCTCCAGAAGTGCAGGATAAACTTTTTGAGTAGAGGAACACAGATCCCAGTGGAAAGTTAGAAGAATCTTCAGCTCAAGAGCATTTGGATCGTGGAACCAGCGGCCAAGAGAATTGGTGGGTTCAAAAAAGAGGCTACACAGCCACCTGTGTGAGATATACTTTAATTAGGATTTCTGCAAAAGAACAGGAAGTTGGACTTCGTGGCCTGAAGGGGACTTTCCAGTTCTGTGATTTTGTGTCTAGAAGAGTGCAGTTGCAGATACTGGAGCACTGGCACAAAACAGGGCAGTGCCTTCATATGCTACTTTGCCTATTGTGCTGGATGTGTACAATTGGATTTGTAGTACACAGCACTGAAAGCACCAGACTTGAGAGGCATTTTTGTAGAATCTTTCTAAGAAACCTGATGCCATAGGGATTCGAAATTTTTTACTACCAGTTCTGTGGGCGTGGCTTAGTGGGCATGGCAGGAGAAGGTTATTGCAAAATCACCATTCCCTCCCCACCCCACTAACCTGCTTTCCAGCTCTGTTCTTCTGTGCAGGGCAGCAAATCAGCTGGGAGTCGGGAGGCACAGAATAGATGGAGGCAGGGCCAGTCAGAGGTGGCATTTGCCGGTTCTTCAAACGACTCAGAATTTCCGCTACCAATTCTCCAGAACTGATCAGAACCTGCTCAATACCACCTCTGATCTGTTTGTCTATCCCCCCTTTATCTCCATCCTCATCTCCATCTTCATCTCTCCCTCCCTCCCTCCCTCCCTTTCACTTGTCCATCAATCCATTCATATCCATACATTTGTCTGTCTGTCTATCATCTATCTACCTGCCTGCCTACCTATCTACCTTCCTACCTATCTTGCATTCACAATCTTCAACAAAGTGAATTTAAGGCACACATTTTTTTTACCCCAGAATCTGTTCTTGAGCAGACTTCCAGAACAGTCATGCAGAGTAGAGAATCTCATGTTTTATAAACCTGTTTGTGCAATGTTGCCCACTTTGTTCAAGTGCCATCTGCTCTTTTGGAATCCATCTGCTTCCCTCTATGGATGTTTAGCTCTTTCTGTAAGATAGTTTTGGTGATGTAGAACTTGGGATTCGGGATGTCCTTCGTACCTTATTCTCCTCCCCAGACATTGTGTGTATCTAGAAGCAACAGCGCTAAGCGAAACCTGTTTGGGCTTGGAAGTAAAGCAGGGTTAAGTCTGGTCACTATTTGGATGAGGGGACCTCCAGAGAAAATGCCAGTGTCAACTCATAAAATATTTCTCTAGTCTTTTTAGAGTTGCCAACAGAAAGGGAGGGGGGAGCAGTGCAGCAGCTTGCAAAACTGAAACTACATTCCATAAATGTTTTCAAAGATAGTAACTAGGTGACTGAAGTTTCTGCTGCACAAAATTCTAACTGGAGAGCATGATTGATGAATTTGGAAACCCACAACTGGCTATACGGTTACATCCCACAACTATTGTTCCATAGATTGTGGACTGATTCCTCTCTTGACTCCACTCCAGACTCTGCCTGTTCTTCTCCTACAGTTGCTAAACAAGACAGTTGTTAATAGCAATAGCACTTAGACTTATAGCCCTCTCTAAGCGGTTTACAGACTCAGCCTCTTGCCCACCAGAATCTAGCTCTTCATTTTACAGACCTCAGATGGATGGAAGACTGAGTCGATCTTGAGCCGGTGAGAATCGAACTGCCGAATTGCTCTGAGACATTAAGTGAGACGCACCCAGTTTTACAAACCTGTGTGTGTGTGTGTGTGTGTGTGTGTGTGTGTGATGGTTGCTAATCAAATGGCAGGATCCCTGGGATCTCACGATCCCAACCATCTTCAACTGCAATGAATGAGGAAAATTACATAAGCCACCAGTGTCCTTCAACCTTGTGCTGAATACACCCAAGGTGGGATTCTCCCAGTGTAACAATCGGTTTGCTAATTGCACACACACGCTCCCTGTGCGCATGTGCACAGCTATTGCAATTATTTACCTTCAATGTTACTTCAGGGAAGTAACACAGCTGAGGCATAGCAATCCTCTCTGTCACATGAATCAGCTGAGTGTCAGGATTCCGGCAGTTACCCCAATTAAATCATTAGTCATGAGCCAAACTTCAAAAGCTTCAAAAGGATTTATTGGGAGTTAAACTGTCTGGCAGTGCCTGGGTGTAGCCAACTGTAAGGCACATAATTCATTGTCACCCTTGACCCTGGTTTTCCCCCACCCCTTGGGTATATCGTAATTCATATTCTCCAATGGGACACATCCATAGCTCATGCTCTCCAGTTAGAATTTTGCACTGCAGAAACTTCGGTCACCTAGTTACTATCTTTGAAAACATTTATGGAATGCAGTTTCGGTTTGCAAGTGGCTGCACTGCTACCCCTCCCTTTCTGGCAACTCTAAAAAGACCATAGAAATATTTTATGAGTTGACACTGAGCAGATATAGTTGAGTACAGTACAGGGGCGGGTGGGCAGGCCCACATGATCATTGGATAGAACTGGTTCAAAGCCAGCTGATCATCGCAGCTAGCGGTTCGTCCGAACCGGGAGAATCCCACCCCTGAATACACCTATACTCAAATCTGCCCAGGCCCCATCAATTTCTATTGCTAGATCTTTTCCAAGTGGGGTTCATCTGAGGCCACCAGATCAGATTGCTTACGGTTTTCCTGCCCAGGGGCTCCAGCAAGGAGTTCTGTGCTCCTCTTTCTAAATATAAAGATTAGTGGAGAGGAGAAGGCTGAGGCCCTTGTCTCGGATCTCTTCTGTGTTTATGGTAATTATACAGGTGTATCATTGTCTAGAACTGTTTTGTTTGCCGTGTTCCTATTCAGCTACACGACTCTACAGGTTTGGTCAGTCCGATAGCTGTATGATTTATTTTCTTTTGACTATGAGCCCTGAATGATGAATAGAGGGAGGTGATCAGAGACCAGGGTTGAATTTATTTTTTTACTCCCTTTTTCTTTTCTTTTCTTTTTTTCTTTTTTGCCAAAAGGCATTGGGGAGACTCTTGGCATGTTATTCAAGAGTTCTTTCCCTTACATTCTTCTCCTCTCTTGATTGCTGGCTTTCTTGAACAGGGTGCCAAAGCTGCCTACGCAGAGTATCTAAAAACCCTTAACAAAAGGAGCTTTACAAACTTGGATTTTGTTTTATTTTTTTTTAAACAGGAGAAAACGGAAATTATTTATTTCAATTATTGCTCCGGTTTTGGCAGACGTCTAGCAAACATTGATGTTTGTGGCAAGGAACTTTTCCCAAGCAGAATCTCTTTGATGAGGTTGCATAAATAGAAAAATAAAGCCTCTGTCTCTAATAGACACACAGACAAACACACACATACACTCCAACACACGGATGGGTGGGCATATTTTTCTAGAATAGAATTTAAGAAGAGACTAGACGGCCACTCTTCTGAAATGATACAGGGCCATGATGGTGAACCTATGGCATGCGTGCCACCTGTGGCATGCAGAGCCATTTGTGCCAGCACGTGAGCTACAAGCAAACTTACCACACTGGGCATGTGCACCTCACAGCTGATTTTTGGCCAGTTTGAGGCCTTTTTTGGCCTCCCAAAGGCTTGAGGAAGGCTTCTGCAGCCTTCTGCAGGCTTTGCAGGCCCAAAACTAGCCCTGTTTTGTCACTTCCTGTTTTTCCGAAAATACCGGAAGTGATGAAATGGGGCTAGTTTTCAGCCTGCAAAGCCTGCAGAAGCCTTCCTCAAGCCTTTGGGAGGCTACCAAAGGCCTCAAACGAGCCAAAAATCAGCTGTGAGGTGCAGTGCAGGTAAGCGGGCGGCGGGGTGGGTGGGTATTACACACACATGCGTAGGGGGCATGGGGGGCGCACATTGCCTTCTGGGTGCTGGCACGCGAGTTTGAGCATGCAAGCGTGCACACAATTGTTGGCACAGGAGCCCAAAAAGGTTAGCCACCACTGGTATAGTGTCTCCTGCCAGAGCAGGGGGCTGGACTAAAAGACCTCCAAGGTCCCTTCCAGTTTCTATTCTACTCCAATTCTAATTCTAATTCTATTCCTATTCCTATTCTGTTTCTATTCCACTCTATTCTAATTTTCTATTCTATTATTTCTATTTCTATTCTATTCTACTCCTATTCTGTTTCTGTTCTACTCTATTCTAATACTCTATTCTATTCTATTATTTCTATTTCTATTCTATTCTACTCCTATTCTGTTTCTGTTCTACTCTATTCTAATACTCTATTCTATTCTATTATTTCTATTTTTATTTCTATTTTATTCTATTGTGTTCTATTCCATTCCATTCTATTGCATTCCTTATTTTCTATTCTGTTCTGTTCCGTTCCGTTCCATTCCATTCATCAAGCATGGTGATCTGACCACGCTGGTGATAAACAAAATCATAGATTAAAAAAGAAACCAAATTAGGGCACATCTATCAATACTTTTCCAACGTTAAGGAGAGATGCAAAGTGCCACTCAAGATTTTTCTCAGGAAGACATTCATTATAAACCAGCTGAAAGACATGAAACTCATTCCTAAGAGCCTGAGCTATCTATATAGCAGGTGCTTTGTTTTTAATACTACTTGCAATTTTTTCCCCTGATGGCTTCACCATGGTGTCATTCCTAAAAATTGGCAGGTTACTCTAGTTCAGCCGGCTTTCCCTGCGATACCTGCTCAGGCTTTCTATTTGTAAATAAACACTAAACATTACAGAAATGTCTAGCTCTTTTCTTTTGTATACATGGGAAACACTTCTAAATCTTCCATTCTGCATTAAATGCAGCATTTGTCTGGCCAGATAGAATTGGCCTTCTTCAGTCTCAAGAGACTATGGTGTCGTGCTCTGAAAAGAGGTCCTAAAAGAGCCTCTAGTGTGGCTAAAACTCTGTCAAGGACCTTGGAGTACTCATCTCTAATGATCTAAGTGCTTGAGCCCACTGTAACTACATAGCCAAAAAGGCATTAAGAGTTGTTAACCTAATCCTATGTAGCTTTTTCTCTGGTAATATCACACTACTAACTAGGGCATACAAAACATTTGCTAGACCAATACTCGAATACAGCTCATCAGTCTGGAACCCGCATCACGTATCTGATATTAACACAGTTGAGAAAGTCCAGAAATATTTCACAAGAAGAGTTCTACACTCCTCTACCCGTTGCAGAATACCTTATGCCACCAGACTTGAAATTCTAAACCTAAACAACCTAGAACTACACCTTCGGTTCGATCTAAGTATAGTACATAAAATCATACATTGCAATGTCTTACCTGTCAATGAATACTTCAGCTTCAACCATAACAATACAAGAGCACACAATAGATACAAACTCAAGGTTAACTGCACCAAACTTGATTGCAGGAAATACGACTTCAGCAACAGAGTGGTCAATGTCTGGAATACTCTACCTGACTCTGTGGTTTCTTCCCCAAACCCCAAAAACTTTAACTTTAGACTGTCTACTATTGACCTCACCCCTTTCCTAAGAGGTCTGTAGGGGGCGTGCATAAGCACACCAATGTGCCTACCGTCCCTGTCCTATTGTTTTTTTTCTTATATGTATCCATTTCATGTATTCATAACCATGCTTATATTTATACCTGTTATCTTATAATCGCTTGACAAAATAAAATAAATAAAATAAAATAAAAAGGCCAATTCAAGAATGGCAATCCCTTCCACACTGAGGACAGATACAGCCTGTCCCCTGTCCAGTCCCTGGATTTTGCTGGTTCAGGACTGCCTCTTTGCCTCAGCCTGTCAAACGCGAGTGTCTCTTCTTCAAATTGGAGAAGGCCGTGCTGCGTCTTTAGCCTCCAAGCTGAACGATTGGAGGTCAAGATTTCCCAGCTGTTGACGTCCATTCCCAAGGCCTTTAGATCCCTCTTGCAGATATCCTTATATCGCAGCTGTGGTCTCCCTCTAGGGTGCTTTCCCTGCACTAATTCTCCATACAGGAGATCTTTTGGAATCCGCCCATCAACCATCCTCACAACATGCCCAAGCCAGCGTAGACGCCACTGTTTTAGTAGTACATACATGCTAGAAATTCCAGCACGTTCCAAGACTGCGCTGTTTGGAACTTTGTCATGCCAGGTGATGCCAAGAATACGTCGGAGACAGTGCATATGAAAGGTGTTCAACTTACTCTCCTGCTATGCGTAAAGGGTCCAAGACTCGCTGCAGTACACAAGAGTGTGCTCAAGACACAGGCTCTATAGACCCGAATCGTTGCATGTTCCGTCAGCTTCTTATTAAGCCATATTCTCTTTGTAAGTCTGGAACATGTGGTGAACGCTTTACCGATACATCTATTCAGCTCAGTGTCTAAAGAGAGAGTGTCTGATCAGATGTTCTCCGGATATGTCAGTCTGCACCCCACAATTTTTTTTAATTTCAGAGACAAGGTGAATAACATCACCTATTGCCATTTTGCCGATTGAGATCTAAATCTAAGAATTGCGCATGGTGTGCGAGGTTCATGGACTGCAGATAGACTTTTTCAAGGTTCCATATTCAAGCCTGGAACAGAAAGAGATTTCAGTCCTATTACAGACTCAAGAGCTATCAGTTTAGTACAGGGAGTCCTCAACTTATGGCCAAGATCAGGATCAGAACTTCCATTGCTAAGCAAGGCAATTAAGCGAAATGCATTCAGTTTTTAACAACCTTTTTTTTGCTGTTAAGCAAATCGCACGGTCATTAAGTGAATCAGAGAGTTGTTAAGCAACTTCTGTTTCCCCCATTGACTTTGCTTGTCAGAAGCCAGCTGGGAAAGTCACAAATAGCGATCACATGATCCTCAGGCCATTGCAGCCATCATAGACACATGTGGGGTTGCTAAGTGAATTTTGATCATGTGAGGCCAGTTGTTTTAACATTTTCTGAAGCAAATCTGATGTAATTCCTCTCTCTCCATGTTGCTCTACAATTGTCTCTTCCATTCCATTCTCATTACTTTTCTGGTAATTGCCATTATGATATTGTAATACAAAACTGTAAGTGTCTCAAACAAGGGAAAAAGAAGAAGCAAGCGGCCCTTTTGTCTTTGCATTTAATAGTTTTGTGCCAAATGGCACTCCATAGCTGTGTTGGCAAACCTATGGCCCATATGCCGGAAGTGGCATGCTCAGCCACTTCTGCCAGCACGCGAGAGCTTGCAAAGAGGAGCCCCACTGTGCATGCGCACGCCACTGTCACCCAACAGCTGATTGTTGGGTATCTGGCACGCATGCATGGTGGGTGCACGGGAGACATGCGCATGCGCAGAGACACAGCACATGTGAAGGGTTGTGCACGCATGCGCAGGTGTGGGGGGGGCCAGCATGCATTGCCTTCTGGGTGCTAGCGCACAAGTGTGAGCGCATGAGTGCACGAGCAATTATCAGCACGGGAACCAAAAAACGTTAGCCACCACTGCTCTATAGTCAACATCTCCATAGTTACAGTCAGTATTATGGTGTGGTTTAAATCACCTTTATCTCTCTTTTTTTGTAAAGTTCACCAATTAACCACATACTTTAATAATAAACAAAAAACATTCCCATGAAGGTCTGCTTCATTTATATGATTTCATTACAATTTGTTCAAAAGCATTTTCATCAAAAATTCAAATTCAAAATAACAGTCACTTTTATCCATTTTAAACTTCCTTACATCAATTAATTAAGAATTACATCAATTAACTAACGATTAACAATTCCTTGTTAAGCTTTTTGGCAAGTGTCTTGAAAACCATTTTTCTTTATTCCTTTGTAATTCAGAAAAAAATAATAACTCACCAGGTGGAATTTTCTTCTCCTGCCACTCAGAAAATTTCTCTTTAACTATAAACTAATTATAGATAGACCTTGATTTATTACCATAATTGAACCTGGAATTATTGTTGTAAGTCACTACACTTGTGAGTTGAGGCACCACTGACTCAACACATGACTAGACAAATGTGGCAAATGTTTTGCAACATTTTTTGCTTTATTGTTAACCGAATACATTTTCCTAATGCATATCTTTTGCTGGAAGCTGGCAGTAAACACTGGAAACGGGGGGGTGGAAGGGAGGCAAATTATGGCCATGTGACTGCAAATGGCCATAAAGATGAGCCATTTGCCAAGTGCCAAAAATATGATCACATCACTGCTGGAGTGGTGCAGTATTGTAACTTCAAAAATGGGCTATAAGTAGTTCTGAGGAGGTCCATTGTAATTTTGTTAAGTAACTGATAAGTTGAGAACAACTTGGGCATCCCATTAAGGCCAGTGGTGGCTAATCTCTTTGAGCTCCTGTGCTAAAAATGGTGTGCATGCTGGCGCGCGTGCACCCTCATGCCAGAACCCAGAAGGCAATGCGCACACCCCTCCCACGCCCCCTGCGCATGCGCAGGCAATATCTCCCCCCCCAGTCTCCCCTTTACCTGCATTGCGCCTCACAGCTGATTTTCGGCTGGTTTGCGGCCTTTTTTGGCCTCCCAGAGGCTTGAAAAAAGCCTCCGCAGGTCAAATAGGCCCATTTTGTCACTTCCGGTATTACAGGAAGTGACAAAATGGGCCTATTCATCCTGCAAAGGCTTTTTCAAGCCTCTGGGAGGCCGAAAAAGGCCTCATACCAGGCCTCACAGCTGATTTTTGGCTGGTTTGAAGCTAGCCTTTGCAGGCCAAATAGACCCGTTTTGTCACTTCTGGTATTACAGAAAGTGACAAAATGGGCCTATTCACCCTGCAGAGGCTTTTTTCAAGCCTCTGGGAGGCTGGAAAGGGCCTCAAACCAGCTGAAAATCAGTTCTGAGGCATGCACATGCGCAGTGAGGTAAGTTTGCCTGTGGCTCCCGTGCTGGCACAAATGGCTCTGCGTGCCACCTGTGGCATGCGTACATAGGTCACAGGTCTATACAAACCTTATGTACATATAGGCTGCATTAGGGCTATGAGCTCAATTAGAATCCCTTGACTTTGAGCCATTCAACTCATGAGCCAACTGCAAAAACTGTTGCACTGTTCTTGTAGTGTTACACAGGATCCTCCTCATAATTTAGAGTCATTATTGCCAAAAGTAATCAGGAATCTTTTTTAATGGAAAAATGAACATTACCAAGATGTTGCTCGCATAGTTATCCAGTCTCAGATATTTTCAGTGTATACACAACTTGAAAATCCTCCCAGCAAGATAAGTAGACTTCTTTTATATCCCTAATGGAATTGTCAAGTGTGAAAGATCAGAACCACAAGGGAAGTTCCAATTATACTGATTTATTATTAATCATGCCTGTGGACAGGAATCTACCCACTAACGATTAACACTTTCTTGGTGTTAGAAAAGGATCAACAGAATTCAAGAAAGGTTGGACTTAAGTCTGTTTGTGGCTACATAGAGACTCTAGGCCAGTGGTGGCTAATCTTTTTGGGCTCCTGTGCCAAAAATTGTGCACGCACTTGCTCTCGCACGCTCGCGTGTCAGCACCCAGAAGGCAATGTGTGCCCCTCCATGCCCCCTGTGCATGCACGCGCAATCCCCTCTTCTCCCCACTCCCTTACCTGCACTGAGCCTCCCAGCTGATTTTCGGTCCATTAGAAGCCTTTTTCGGTCTCCCAGAGGCTTGATGAAAGCTTCTGCAGCCTCTGCAGCCTGAAAAATAGGCCCGTTTCGTCACTTCTGGTATTTCCGGAAATACAGGAAGTGATGAAACGGGCCTGTTTTTCAGGCTGCAGAGGCTTCCTCAAGCCTCTGGGGAGCCGAAAAAGGTCTCAAACAGGCCGAAAATCAGCTGGGAGGGGCGCGCATGCGCAGTGAGGGAAGTTTGCCTGCGGCTTGAGTGCCGGCACAAATGGCTCTGCATGCCACCTGTGGCACACGTGCCATAGGTTTGCCATCATGGCTCTCAGCTGATTCCTCTTTTGACTCCACCCCCCAAGTTCTTCCACTCCTTTTCCCACAGGTACTCACAGGGCTGGGACATACAGAATTATTCATCCAACATATGCGCAAGATATTTATTTATTTATTTATTTATTTATTTATTTATTTATTTATTATTTGAACTTGTATGCCGCCCCATCTCCGAAGACTCGGGGCGGCTCACAACTAAAAAACAGTAACAATAAATACTTAAAAAGAGATTAAACCAGATTTACAAGCCCAAATACAAAACTAAAATTTACAATAGTTAAATAATTAAAACCCCATCCCCCCCCAAAGGAGGGTCACAGCCAGGTTGGTCAAATAACCAGGTCTTCAAGTCATGGCGGAAGGTGCAGAGGTCAGGGGCCAGGCAGAGCCCCAAGGGCAGTTGGTTCCAGAGGACAGGAGCCGTGACAGAATAGGCTCGTCGCCGGGGGACCGCCAGCCGACATTGGCTTGCCGACGGGACCCCGAGGAGTCCTTGTCTATATGCTCGCACAGGGCGGCTGGCATTCGATATCGGCAGAAGACTCTCCCTCAAATATTGAGGACCCATGTCATGAAGGACTTTGTATATTAAAACCAAAACCTTGAATCTCACCCAGAGCACAACCGGCAACCAATGCAGGCAGCGCAGGAGGGGGGTAACATGGGAGAATCGGGAAACTCCCATCACCACCCGCGCCGCCGCATTTTGCACCAGCTGCAGTCTCCGGATGGTATGCAAGGGCAGTCCCAAACAGAGAGCATTGCAGTAGTCGAGTCTAGAGGTAACAAGGGCATGAGTGATTGTGTGCAGGGCATCTCGGTCCAGAAATGGGCGAAGTTGACAAACAAGGCGGAGCTGGGCAAAGGCCCCCCTGGCAACGGCCCCCACCTGCTCCTCCAACCGGAGCCTTACATCCAGGAGGACCCCCAGATTCTGCGCCCTATCCACAGGGGGCAACACCTCTCCCCCTATGGCCAAAGATGGATATTCCTGACTGGGCCGAGATGCCGGTATGCACAGCCACTCAGTCTTGGCCGGGTTGAGTCGAAGCATGTTCCCGCTCATCCAAATCCGTACCACATCCAAACACTGGGTCATTAGGGAGAGGGCATCACTGATCTGGTTTGGGGTGGAAATGTACAGCTGGTTGTCATCTGCGTACTGATGGAATCTCACCCCAAAACCCCGGATGATCTCACCCAGCGGCTTCATGTAGATGTTAAATAGAAGAGGGGAGAGGACCGACCCCTGAGGGACCCCACAAGAGAACACCCTCGGGGTCGATCTCAACCCCCCTGCCAACACCGATTGCGACCGCCCCAAGAGATAGGAGGCGAACCACTGAAGAACAGTGCCCCCCATTCCCAACCCCTCGAGGCGTCGCAAAAGGATACCATGGTCGATGGTATCAAAAGCCGCTGAGAGGTCTAATAGGACCAGGACAGAGAAAAAACCCCTGTCCCGAGCCCTCCAGAGATCATCCATCAGCGCAACCAATGCCGTCTCCGTGCTGTAACCGGGTCGAAAGCCCGATTGATACGGATCCAGGTAGTCCGCTTCATCCAGGAAAAGTGGAAACTGCTGGGCCACCACACTCTCAACAACCTTCGCCAAGAAGCGAAGGTTGGAGACTGGACGAAAGTTGTCTAACACGGTCGGGTCCAGGGCAGGCTTCTTCAAGAGGGGTCTCACCACCGCCTCCTTCAAGGCGGAGGGAAAAACACCCTCTCTTAACGAAGCGTTGACAACTGCCCGGAGCCAACCGCAGGTGGCCTCCCTGGCGGCATAAGCCAACCAGGAGGGACATGGGTCCAACAAACATGTGGTGGAACTCAGCCGCCGCATAATCCTGTCCACTTCATCCTCGGAAACAGGATCGAACTCATCCCAGATCACACTGGCCAGACTGCTTGCACCCCCCTGCTCAGACCACTGCAAATCAGAGGACAACCCGTCCCGAATCCGAGCGATCTTGTCCGACAGATGTTGACCAAACTCCTCAGCCCTTCCCCGCAACGGGTCCGCTCCTCCCTCTATACGAAGGAGAGAGCGGGTAACCCGAAACAGGGCGGCTGGGCAGTTATCTGCGGACGCTATGAGGGCGGAGAGATAAGATCTCCTTGCCGCTCTCATAGCTACCAGGTAAGTCCTAATATGGGCTCTTAGCTGGTCTCGATCGGATTGGGAACGGGTGGACCTCCACCTGCTCTCTAAGCCCCGACGACGACGCTTCATCTCCCGGAGCTCCTCGGTATACCAAGGAGCCATCCGGGATCCATGGCGTGTGAGGGGACAAATGGGGACAACTCTGTCGAGGGCATCCAACGCAGCCTGTTGCCAAGCGGCCGCCAGATCCTCGGCAGAGCTGTGGGCAAGGGAAGAGGGAAAAGACCCCAGTTCTGCCTGGAACCTCTCAGGGTCCATCAGGCATCTGGGGCGGAACCATCTAAGTGGCTCCTCATCCCAGCAGTGGGGGGTGGCCTGTTGGAAGACCAGCCGCAGGAGATAGTGATCAGACCATGGAACAGGCAACGCCATAAAAATGGCTTGCCCTCTGTCACTACACCACTGTTCAGAGACAAAAACTAGGTCAAGAGTGTTCCCCCCCTCGTGAGTTGGGCCTTGAATCAGTTGGGTCAGGCCCATGGCTTCCATAGAAGCCATGAATTCCTGGGACAAACCCGACACCCCCTCCAGGGAGGGCAGATTGAAGTCCCCCAGGACTATAAGGCCCGGGAACTCCACCGCCACCCCCGAGAGGAGATTGAGAAACCCAGGCAGGGCCGCTGCCACACAGCTGGGGGAAAGGCATGCGAGCAGCAAGCCCACCCGACCATTAGGCCCCCACCTCAAGAGGAGGGTCTCACTCCTGCCTATCTCTGGAACCGCAACCTCCCTTGGAAACAGGGTCTCCCAAATAACCACAGCCACCCCACCACCCCTCCCCTGGGCCCGTGGTTGGTGCAAAACCCGAAAACCTGGAGGGCACAAATCAACCAGAGGGACACCTCCCTCCAGGCCCAACCAGGTCTCGGTGATGCAGGCCAGGTCCGCAGCCTCCTCCTCAATAGTCTCACGGAGGAGGGAAGACTTATTAGCCACGGACCTGGCATTAAAATACACCAACCTGAGCCCAGGGGTCCCACTTCCCAAGCCCCCTAGGGAAGAGTGAGATATGGTTGAAGAGTGAATCCATTAATAGGAATTCATAGGCTTCCTAGTACAGGTAGTCCTCATTTAATGATGATAATTGGGAAAGGAATTTCCATCAATAAGCAAATGTGTGTGATATCATGTGACTGTCCCACCTAGAGACAACAGTTCTTTCTATATGCATTGTAAAGATTGTTCGGAGATGGAAGATACTTCCAATGTAATCTATCAGATCCCTTGCATGGATTGCTTCTGTGACTCTGTAGGACAAACAGGGAGGAAGCGAACCACCAGATTGCAAGAACACAAGTGAGTGGTCAGATGAGGAGACCCGAACTCCTTGGTATCCTCACTGTGCAATAAACAAGGACACACATTTAATTTTGCAGCTAAGGTTGTTGGCCAAGCAGGTACAAAGATAGCCAAGGAAATGATTGAAGCATGAGAAAGAGGCTTAGTTAACAGGAGTGCTGAATAACTACTAGCTTATCAAATACTTAGGAGCCAAGGGCTTGGCAGGACAAGCAAACAGCCAATTGCCAGCCATCAACACACCAATAGGAAGGCACCACAAAAATATGACTTACACAGAACAGCACAAAACATGTAATGAAGTGGAGAGAAATTCCCTGAAGATGGGCTCTGGAATGAGTCTGAAAGCTCAGAAGAGTGAACCTCTGGTCCTGGCGACAGACCCAAATTTGATCCTGCATCTTGGGACATGTACATTTGCTTTCATTTCTGAGTTCTGTCTGGACTTCCTGCTTTTTCTCTGAAGACGTTTCCTTTCTTATCCAAGAAGCTTCTTCAGTTCTGAAAAAGCACCTTTGGGCCTATTCTAACCAAGGCTTCCTAGACCGTAATTGCACACACACTTATTTTAAAAACAAGTCTTATTTTATTGCAACGCTAGGAATTGTTTTCATTCCCAGCCAGTAATGAATCTCAAACAGTTAATCTCGAGATAAGCACCCACCTTTCTTTCCTGTGAAAATAACAGAAGTGCCAATAACAGAAGTGTCAAATGAACTAGAAAAAAAACCAACCAAAGTACAAAGAGCTTCAAGAATGAATCTGAACAGAATGAACGACTTTGCTTCCTGGAAAGGTTTCATCATCTTTGCCTGTCCATTATACCTTATGGGAGGGGCAATCACCTCCCAGCCTTATTCCTGAGTTTCCCCTTTTGTTTCTGCTGCTCTCAACTTCCAGCAGCTCAGCACATACGCACACTGGGAACAGGCTCCCCTGGCTTCTCTGCGTCGCTGCTGCCAGACTCTGAAGGCAGCACCCCACTCCCAGATGGTCCTGGTCCCATCTCAGCATTGGACACAGGACCCTCGTCCGAGTCCTCCCCAGACTCCCAGACTGATCCCCTTTCTTTCCCATTGTCCAGTTCCACTGCCGTCTGCACAGGCTGCCGGCGAACCACAACAGGGACAACCATGACCTGGATGACTGGGAATCTCCATGGAGAAGTTTTGGAGATCCCTGCTTTACATGTACAAATGTGTAGTGATCTCGGTTGGAGCTATTTTGAACACCTGTAGCTTTCTAGCGAATTAAAATGGTGTTGGATCCATTTTTGGGCAGCCGTTGCAAATTCAGCCCGCGGAAATTTCCCAAGATTCTGCCTGAATCTTTCTCTCCCCTCCGCTGTAATTGCACCATGATTAATTGCAGCAAAAGTGTTATGAAGGTTGTGCACACTTGGACATGCAGAGTCTGCAGGATTCCCTCGGAAGCTACGGCCATCTCATCCACTGTTGCCCCTGGCAAAAATCAATAGGCATTTTAGTGGTGTTTATTCACGCTTGTTTATTTCTGCTTTTTTTTTAAAGGAGTGTCCGCGTGAGCGCCTCTCAAATCTTCTGTACATCCTCTCCTTTTGGGGAAGAAGATTTATTTGAGCCAGGAATATATCATTATTGTGGTTGGTCGCACAAAGTCCGGGATGTGATGTGGCAGGCGCTTATCTGTTTGAATTCCAAAGTCATTTCATTTTCTATTACTTTATCTTATTATCTGGTCCCAGCAGTTTTTGCTTGCAGAAAAATGGTATTTCTTGAAGATAATCCAATGGTTCCTTGTTGCTACTTTGTCATGCTGTCGTTGAGGTCAGTTTGTGCAATTTTCTTGCAGCAGTTACTCTGTTTTCCTGAAAATATGACCTACCCTGAAAGTAACTCCTAGCTTGACTTTTACATGTGTGCCCAATATAAGCCCTACTCCCCAAAATAAGCCCTAATTAAGATCCCACCCACTCCAGAGTACACAGGTGAAAATTAAGCTATGGGGGGGGGGGTGGAGCTGCCCTGCTACTTACCCTTGGACACTTGTAGCCAGGCCTCGCACACCCGACACCTGCCTCGCTGGCCCATTTCTTCTGCAGGTGACAAGACTTTCCTGAAGGCCTCTGTAGCTGATAAGAAAGCTCCGGATCGATCCAGAACTCTGTTATCGACTGTAGTGGCCTTCAGGAAAGCCTTGCTGGCCGCAGAAGAAGAAATTTTTGAAGGCCTTTGAGAGTGAAAAGGAGGCTGGAGGCGATGCATACAAGTGAGGTTAATCAGTGGAAGACATCCCCTGAAAATAAGACCTGGTGCCTTTTTTGGTGGCAAAAAGTATAAGACAGGGTCTTATTTTGGGGAAAACGCCGTAACTAGGTGGCCCACTGTTTCTTCAGCTCTTTTGCAGGGGTGATTTTTGCTGTCTCTTACTGTCTTTTCAATTCTAGCTTCATATGCATTTGTTCCACCACCACCCCACCTATCCTTCTTGATACCATTGTGGGGGGAAAGCCCTCCCTCTTGATACAGGCAGTCCTTGATTTACAACTGTTCATTTAGTGACCATTCAAAGTTACAACAGCATGGAAAAAAGTGACTTATGACCATTTTTCACACTTATAACCGTTGCAGCATCCCCATGGTCACGTGATTTACATTCAGAGGCTTGACAACTGGTTCATATTTATGACACTTGCAGTGTCCTGGGGGTCATATAACCATGTTTTGCGACCTTCTGACAAGCAAAGTCAATGGGGAAACCAGATTCACTTAACAACCATGTTACCAATTTAACAACGGCAGTGATTCACTTAACAAATGTGTCAAGAAAAGTCGTAAAATGGGGGCAAAGCTCACTTAACAAATTTCTCACTTAGAGAATTTAGAATTTAGATCTTAGAATTCTCATGAATTCTGGGCTCAATTGTGATCCGTAAGTCGAGGACTACCTGTACTGTTGAAAATCATATTGTATTACAGTTGAATTTATCTGGCTGTTTTTGAACCATGTCCTATATCAGTGATGGCTAACCTTTTCGGCACTGAGTGCCCGAAGCACACGCATATATGCGCGCGCATCCCCAAAATGCAATGCGTGCATGTCCCCCGTGCATGTGCCCTGCCCTTTGTGCATACACGGGAGAGACCCAAAGACCAGCTGGCTAGCAGAAGGCTTGTGCGCATGCACGGCAGAGTTGAGCTGGGGCGACAGTTTGCATGCCCACAGAGAGGGCTCTGCGTGTCACACACTTGCCATAGGTTCGCCATCACGGTCCTATATTGTAATACAAAAAGAAATTTGATGTTTCCACCTGATGCAAAGGCTGTACATTCATTCAACTATAGTAAACATTTTTAATTTTATTTTAAAAGAGCACAAGTTGAATTAACAGGTACACATGCCTATTTTTTTTGTCAGCTGCAGGAAGGATTGTTCAATGTGTGTTTCTGTAGAAACAGTATAATAGATATTATTCTGCAGAAAAACAGGCTGAACAATCCTTTCTACACCTGTTGAAATTCACACAAAGACCCCTCAATGTGCTTGTTAAGATATAAGGCATAAAGAGAGAGAAAGAAAGAGATAATGTTATAGAAGTATATATATATTCACATATACAGTAGTTCTCAACTTACAACAGTTCATTTAGTGACTGGTCGAAGTTACAACGGCGTGGAAAAAAGTAACTGATATGATTTTCACACTTATGACAGTTGCAGCATCCCCATGGTCCCGTGATTTATATTTGAATGTTTGACAACTGACTCACATTTATGACCGTTGCAGTGTCCTGGGGTCACATGATCCCCTTTTGCGACCTTCTGACAAGCGAAGCCCACGGGGAAGCCAGATTCACTTAACAACGGCGTTACTAATTTAAGAACTGCGGTGATTCACTTAACAAATATAGCAGGAAGAGTCGTAAAATAGAGCAAAACTCACTTAACAAATTTCTCAGCAGCATAAATTTTGGGCTCCATTGTGGTCATAAGTTGAGGAGTACCTGTGCACCTACCCTTCTGCTTTGCTGGATAGTTGACACCCTTCACATTTGCAGAGACTGGGGATGCAAATAAATGCATACAATTTTTCTTTCATAGCAAGTCATGCTTTCTAGTCAGTGGTGGAATTCAAAATATTTTTCTACCGGTTCTGTGGGCGCGCGCGCTTCATGGAGTGTTCTAAAACGGGCAATTTTAAGCATGAAAACTTACCTTACCATCAGCGCTGGTGAGTAAAACAGCTGAGGCGCGGCAGAACAGTGATGGAGTTCAATAACCAGTCATTTCAGTGTGCCAAGATGTCTGACTACATACGTAGCGTTTATTACTTTTACAAGGTTTTTACAAGAAGACAAAGACAACAGATATACAGCATTTGGACTGGAGCATAGATATCACATTGGTAAAACCTCCCAACCAATCCTTAAGAATATTGGTGATGTTAGTAAAATGAGATCATCTATAAGTCTGGAAAGTCTGGGATTTTCCAACTCAAGATAGAGAATGAGATCATGTAGTAGCAAAGAGGCCCATACAGGTTAAACGCTGCAGTTTGCTGCTAGTGCCATCTACAGGATCTCAATAGCTACTACAGAACGGGTAGGTGTCACTGCCCTTTCCTGTCCTATATTTCCTTTGTAGCTCAACTGATAGGCGTGGCAGAACGGATTGCCACACCTATCAGCTGAGCTACAAACAAAGGAAATATAGGACAGGAAAGGGCAGGGGCGGGTGGGCGGGGCCAACTTCTGCTACCGGATCGCTAGAACAGGTGCGAACCGGCAGCATACCACCGCTGTTTCTAGTATCTCCACACCTACCCATATCAACAAAATCTTTCATGCATTCATCCCTGATCAGAAACACTTTCTTTGTGTCAGCTTTGGAAGACATATTGAGACCAGATGCTCTCACACTGCCACATTTTGAGCCTGGGAAAATGGGAGGGGAGGATTTCTTGGAGTATATGTAGTTAGACATAATAACATTCTTTTTCTAATTCAAGGTCATGTTATTTCTGCACCTGGGTGAGGGGAAGTCTCAAGTTGGGACAGATGGTGATTGGGGCATGTTGAGGCGATGATGGGTGCAGGAGGTGGATTTGTAGTTTTAACTTATTGCAAGGAAATCTGGAACTTTCAGATTCGGGATTCCCCAGATGTGCCAGTTTACTATCCAAATAAACAGAACTTTGAGAAGATGTCTGCCTCGGAGTTATTGGTTGTATAATTTAAAGAAAAAATATTCCTTGCAAATGGCATCAACAGTACTGGTAATCCTCGATTTATGACCACAATGGAGCCCAACATTTATGCTGGTAAGCGAGACAGTGCTTAAGTGAATTCTGTCCCATTTTAACGGCCTTTCTTGCCACAGTCAAGTGTAATCACTGCAGTTGAGTAAGTTAGTCACATGGTCATTAAGTGAATCTGGCTTCCCCATGGAATTTGCTTGTCAGAAGGTCGCAAAAGGGGATCACATGACCCCGGGACACTGCAACCATCATAAATATGAGTCAGTTGCCAAGCTTCCAAATTTTGACCTTGTGACCATGGGGATGCTACATCAATCCTAAGTGTCATAACAGTCATAAAGTCACTTTTTTCAGTGCTGTTGCAACGTTGATCCATCACTAAACAAACTGTTGTAAGTCAAGGACTACCTGTCCAGTTGTAAGCAAAGGGGCTGCCCCCCATTTTCTTTTGCTCTGGTTCTCTCCTCTGTCTTCTGCCTTCACCTCTGTAGCTGTTGATCTTGGAAGTTCTTAAGTGAATCACTGTAGTTGAGTAATTTAATAATATGGCCGTTAAGCGAATCTGGCTTCCCCATTGATTTTGCTTGTCAGAAGGTCGCACAAGGTGAACAGCCCGGGACACTGCAACCATCATAAATAGGAGCCAGTTGCCAAGCTTCCAAATTTTGCCCTTGTGACTATGAGGATGATGCAATAATGGTCGGCGTGAAACATGATCCTAAGTCACTTTTTTTTTATAATGGCACTTTTCTCAGTGCCGTTATAACTTCGAATGGCCACTAAGTGAAGTGTTATAAGTTGAAGACTACCTGTACAAAGGGGCTGCCCTAATTTTTATCTGCTTTGGGTCAGAGTTCTGGCTGTCTCCTTTGCCTTCTGCCCTTAACCTCTTCAACTGCTGGTCCTGCTGCCTGGAACGAATACTCAATCTACATTTGCGATAGAAAAACTCTGATTAATTTGTGCCTGACGACAGGCTCTTATCCTGGTTTCAGAGTAATTGTTTTCTGCCTCTGCGGTCTCTGCTCCTTACATTTCACTGCATATTTATTAGGCTCTCTCTGCCGAGGCCATCTCCGGCTGCATTAAACCAATTTACTGTAGCTCTGAAACGCCTGACCTTCGTCGGCCGGCCCCATCCTTTCTAAACCCGGCATCTGTCCCAGGCCTGCCAAGGATTCTTCTTCTGCTGAATCCTGCTTGGGTTGGCAAAGAAATCAATTATTTCTCCTTAATCACTGAAGGTAATTTCTGTGCCAGTAGACTGAGCTATTAGTCTGCCCGCTTCTTTTCCTGGCAAATCGCCAATCTTGGTGGCTCAGGCTGTTAATTGCCTGCACTTAAGTTCCAGCTGCCTACAACTGCTGTAGGCTCGAATCCCACCAGGCTCAAGGTTGACTCAGCCTTCCATCCTCTCGGGGTAGGTAAATTGAGGACCCAAGATTGTTGGGGGCAGTTAGCTGACCTTGTAAAAATGCCGCTTAGTAATAAGCAGGCATATACAATGGAATGAAGGCTATTGCTGAGCGCACTGGGTTGTATCCCAAAAATTGTAAGCCGCCCTGAGTCTCCGGAGAAGGGCGGCATATAAATGTAATTAAAAATAAATAAATAAAATAAAATCTTTAAAAAAAAACACTAATAGCAATTGCACTTAAATTTATATATCGCTTCACAGTGCTTTTAACAGCCCTCTGTAAGCGGGTTTTACAGAACCAGCTTATTGCCCCCAACAATCCAGGCCCCCATTTTACCCACCTTGGAAGGATGGAAGGCTGCCTGAGTCAACCTTGAGCCTGGTGAGAATTGAACTGCCAAATTGCAGGCAGTCAGCAGTCAGCAGAGGTAGCCTGCAGTACTGCACTCTGACCACTGCGCCACTGTGGCTCATTAATGCTGGCGTCCAGTTGGATATGCCTGCTTCTAAAGGGCACTGAGCCAATGGGAAGATCTTGGGGTGAAAAAAAATACATTCTCCAAATGGAGATTTATGACCTTTGAACTGCCCGGCCACCATTAAGGAGGTTTGATTGGGTTAAGGCCTGTGGTGGGAAGAAGTTAGGTAGCCCAACATTTGTTCGGCTTCCCCAATTGACTTTGCTTGGTGGAAGCTGCCTCAGGAGGTCCCAAATGATCACATGACCCAGATGGATACTTGAGCTGTTCTACATACATATATGTAAACAAAGATGTTGAGACTGTAGAAAGAGTTCAGAGAAGAGCAACCAAGATGATTAGGGGACTGGAGGCTAAAACATGCGATGAACAGTTGCAGGAACTGGGCTTGGCTAGTCTAGTGAAGAGAAGGATCAGGGGAGACATGATAGCAGTCTTCCAATATTTCATGGGCTGCTACAGAGAGGAAGGGGTCAAGCTGTTCTCCAAACCCAAAGCACCTGAGGGCAGGACAAGAAGCAATGGATGGAAACTGATCAAGGAGAGAAGCAACCTAGAAGTAAGGAGTAACTTCCTAACAGTGAGGACAATTAACCAGTGGAATAACTTGCCTTCAGAAGTTCTGGGTACTCCAACACTGGAAGTTTTTAAGAAGAGGTTGGACAACCATTTGTCTGAAATGGTGTAGGGTTTCCTGTCTGTGTAGGGGGTTGGACTAGAAGACCTCCAAGGTTCCTTCCAACTCTGTTATTCTACTATATTCATTCTAATTCTAATCTAGTCTAGTCTTGTCTGTCTGTATGTATGTATAAAGCATATGTATATATGTGTGCATGTATGTGTATGTGTATATATTTTCGTTTGAGAGCGGACCTCAGGATTTCATTTTTAATGTGTGCCTGTGTGTTCACAGAAATAAGTGACAATAAAGGTTGTCCTGACCTGACCTGACCTGTCCTGTCCTGTCCTATCCTATCCTATCCTATCCTATCCTATCCTAGTACTAGTACTAGTACTATACTATACTATACTATACTGTACTACTTAACTTATCATTGATTGTAAGTTCAGGACTATCTGTAGATACAAAAATAAAGTAACAACCATAGACTCCTTGGTGCTGTTGGTGCTTGGTTGTTTGCAGATATTTCATTACTCAACTAAGTAACTTCATCGGTGCTAAGTCATGTGGGGTTTCCTCCTGTTTTTAAAACAAGTTAGCATCTCAGACATTTGGGTTGAAATTCGGCCATTCCTGATATCCTGCTTTTCTATATGCTGGATGAGGATAATTTAATAGAAAAACATTGAACAATGTGTGGTTTATACTTGCCATCCACTGGGGTAGACAACACAATCCACATATGGATTTTCCATCTGTGTAGTAGCTAAGCCTTACCTGAATGGGTAAACTCTTTCCACAGAAAACTACTCTCCTTAAGACAACATTGGGAAACGGCTGTTTTTCTTCAGACAAAGTGTGATGATTTAAATTTATGATGTCATCTTCATGCACCTTAGACTATCCTGCGAAAGGGAACTTACTTAGCCGTTACTGAGGAAATGGGTTTATATATCTGAGTGCATAATTCAACCGTATCGATTTCGGTGGGCCCCGCCTGCTTTTTAGATCTGTACTTCTGTCTATCCAGTTGCCCCCTCAAAACACCCACGTTCAGGGGTGGGATTCTACCAGTTTGGACTGGTTCTATAGAACCAGTTGTTATGATTCTGCACAGTTCGGGGAACTGGCAAATCGTGCTCCTGGCTGGCCCCGCCCCTCTCCATCTGCCGCTCTCTCCTCCCCGCCCGGTCAATCCTTATCACGCATGCCCGACATCACTGATTGCATTCTCCCCTGCCCAGTCACTCCTTTAGGTATTCCTTCCCCCTCACCTGACGATCAGCTGTTCCAATGATCAGCTGTGCTAGGATCCCCCTCGTTGTCTTACTACTTTCCCAGGAGGCTTCCCTAAGGCCCACGAGGCAAAAAGGGGCATGTGGGGGGGTGCTACAAAAAAAAGAAGCCACATCCACCCAGTCACATGGCCACGCCCACCTGGCCACGCCCACCTGGCCACGCCCACAGAACCTGTTGTTAAAAAAATTGAATCCCACCCCTACCTACGCTTAAGTGCTATGTTGTCCTACACACTATCTCTTAAATTCCCCAAGGAAAAGGAGCATACCCTTGTGACTCACTGTTTGGAAAAAGAAATGGCTTCTCTGAAACATAATAATGCTAAACATTTCTGTTGCGCTTTCCACCATTCTGCGCAGTTCGAGCAGGGAAGAGGTTCAGGCACCCTTGTTTTGCATTTAAAGAACCAGTTTGGTGTATAGTGATTAAGCTGTTGGCCTAGAAACCAGGAGCCTGGGAGTTTTAGTTCTGCCTTAGCCAGCTGGGTGACTTTGGGCCAGTCGCTCTCTCTCCGCCTGATCCACCTTATTATTGAGGGGAAAATAGGACGAGGAAGGAGTATTAAGTATGCTCGCTGCCTTGAGACACTTACAAAATACAGGTAATCCTGACTTGTGTACTTCAATTCCCAGAATTCAATTCTGGGAGTTGAAGTCCACAAGTCATAAAAGGGCCGTAGTTCCCTACTCCTGATTTAATGGTAAGCGAACAAGAGAGGGATGGGGTGGGCCTGTGTCTACTGAATCTGCAGGAGGGTCCCACTGAAAATGCTCTTGGACTGCTGTCCAGTTTGTGAAATTATGTTTGGATGGTTGAAGGCTACACCGAATTTGGTGGGCTGAAGGCAGAAGAAGGCAGTGTGGTGCCAGTGGACATTAAAATGGCCCCAAACATGTCTCCAGGTGTCCATTGGGATGGCCTGATCCCCTTCAGTTTTGCTTTGAGGTTCTTTGCATTATTACTAAAATAAAGCACAGCAAACTTTAGCATCTTACTGATTGATGGCGAGGTCTTTGAAGCCCAGGTGTCACTGGGATTGGAGACCGCATCCTGAGCTGCTACTATGCATCTTCTGAGAAATTTGGAAATTCTGGACTGCTGTTTGTCTGAAATAGTATAGACTCAGAGCTTACTGCTTGAGCAGGGGGTTGACTTATAAGACCTCTAAAAACCCTTCCAACTCTTATTTTGTTAATGTGTTGGGAGTTGAGCAATCCTGATATTAGATGGGCAAAAGGATTCCTCTTCCTCCTCCTCCTTTTTTTCCTCCTCCTCCTCCTTCTCTTCCTCCTCCTCCTTCCTCCTCCTCCTCCATCTCTTCTTCCTCCTCTTCCTCCCCTTCCTCCTCCTCTGTCAGGGAGTAAAAACATCTTCCCTGCTAATTAGAGGTGATAAACCATGCTTTTCTTCTGCTGTATACATTGATTAAATAAAACCCGGAAAATAAGCTAAGAAACATCTTTTTATTTACAAAAATAAAACCTAACGGACTACATTATCGGCAGCTTAATCTCACAAAGGCATATACAGGAATAAGTACAAAGGAAGTTACAGGAAGTGAAGAAAAACTTTTGAAGCATGCTCAGTAAATCAGAAATCACAAGACATCCTTATCTCATTACTATGGAGACAAGATAACAAATGTTCTAGCTCTAGCAGGCTTTGAATAACTGCCTGCAAATATTAGCCTAGGAGCTTAACAGACAAATAAAGAAAAATGTAGTGACATCCTCCTTCTCTTCTTCCTCTTTCTCCCTTTCCTCTTCCCCCTCCACTTCCTCCACCACCCCTTTCCCATCGTCCCCTTTCCCCCTTCCCTTTCCCTTCCCTCCCCTCCCCCACCCACCCAATGCTTCATTCGTGGGTGCAGTGCAGCCCATATTCTCTTCATATGCAAGAGGGATTCAGCAGTTCTGATCCTCCCACTAAGAAATTGTCTGATCTAATATAATCACTCCTGTTCCCTGAATGGATTAGAGGATTTAGTGTCCTGTTTGACTTTGTTCGGGCAGGAGACTGGGAGATCAAACAACTTTCAGGGTTTTGAAAACATATATAAAAGATTATAACATCTCATGTAGGAGGAAAGATATTTGGGCTACCCTGTTAAAGTTGCAGAAGCCCAGAAAGGTATATATTCGGAATTGTAGATAAAACTTATACATGTTAGTCCTTGACTTATAAACAATCCATTTAATTACAGTTTGAAGTTACAATGGCAGTGAAAAAAGTGATTTACAAGTCCTTATGACCATCACAGCATCCCCACTGGGGAATGCAGAAAACTGGATTCGCTTAACTGCCACATGCTTCACTTAACAACTGCTCAGTGATTTGCTTAACAACCATGAGTATGGCAGGGACTTCATAACTGGAGGTCCAGTTCAGCTACCCAGACAATTATCTCTGGCGTTTCTTCATTGTAGATCTTCTAAAGAACCAGAGAACGCACCTTGTGGACAATCTTGTACAATATGCTTAACACTTTGCATATTAGCTCCACAGTTGCAATGAGGGGGATCTTTTGTCTCCAGAAGTTGTGGGAGCTTCATCACTGGAAGCTTTCAAGAAGAGACTGGGCTGCCATCTGTCAAAAATGGTGTAGGGTCTGCTTGGGCAGAGGGTTGGACTAGATGACCTACAAGCATGGGGGGGGATTCAATTTTTTAACAACTGGTTCTGTGGGGGTGGCTTAGTTGGTGGGCGTGGCTTGGTGGTAATGTGACTGGCTGGGTGTGGCCAACTCAACATCACTCACATCGAGGCATGCATCTCCTCACCTGGCCTCTCATGACTGTGGGGATGCTGCAACAGTCGTAAGTGTGAAAAATGGTCATAAGTCACTTTTTTCAGTGCCATTGTAACTTTGAATGGTCACTCCACACAAGCAAAGTACCAGCAAAGGAGCGGGAAAAAACTCCAGAGACGTTCCTGAGACAGGAAGTCTAGTCCTGTCAAGAAAATAATAAGGGTTAATGGAGAGGCAGTTTCTGTAAGGAACACCAGAATGTTTCCTTCCTGCCCTCCTTACAGGATTAGGCCAGTAATTTCTTCTAACAACCGGTTCTCCGAACTGCTTAGAATGTTAACAACCGGTTCTAGCGAATAGGTGCAAACTGGTAGAATCCCACCTCTGCCTACAAGATCCCTTCCAACTCTGTTAATCAGTATCTGTATTACATTGTATTATTACAGGGGTGTCAAACTCAAGGCTCGCAGTCCAGATGCTGCCCGGGGGGGCTTAGATCTGGCCCCTGGGCCCACCCTGGAAACAGTGGCTGGCCCACAGTACCTCTGCCAGCGAAAATGGAGCTCCTGGGCTCCATTTTTGGCTGCGATGGCCTCCCGCAACCCTCTGCCAGTGAAAATGGAGCTTGGCGAAGCCATATGCGGCCTGCCCAGACTCTTGTTTTTGGTCGTGATGGCCTCCTGGAGCCCTCCGCCAGCAAAAACAAAGCCCAGGGAGGCTGCAAGCGTTTTCGCTGGCAGAGGGCTCCAGCAGGTCTTTGGGGCCGAAAATGGAGCCTCAATGAGTGACATCAAGCTGGCCATGCCTATCTGGCCACCCCCCCACCCGAGGTCAAACACAATCCTGAGACAGCCATCAATGATTACTCCACTCCTCTGCTCGCAATAGAATACCTTATGCTACCAGGCTTGAAATTTTGCACCTGGACAACCTAGAACTACGCCTCCTACGGTCTGATCTAAGCTTAGTACACAGAATTGTCTGCTACAAGGTCCTACCTGTCAACGACTACTTCAGCTTCAACCACAATAACACACGGGCAAACAACAGATACAAACTCAAAGTAAACCACTCCAAACTCAATTGCAGAAAATACAACTTCAGCAACAGAGTGGTCAATGCCTGGAACTCCCTACCTGACTCTGTTGTTACATCCTCAAACCCCCAAAACTTTAATCTTAATCTGTCTACCGTGGGCCTCACTCCATTCCTAAGAGGCCTGTAAGGGGGCGTGCATAAGTGCACCAGCGTGCCTACCATCCCATCCTACTGTTCCTATTTATCCATTTATTTGTACTCATTTATACTCACAGGTATAAGTATATACTCACAGGTATAAGTATATACACCTGTTTATACTTATATGTTATGTTCATACTTATGCTTGTTTACTCATACATGCTTGACAAACTAAATAAATAAATAAATAAAATAATAAATGAATGAATGAAATCCAATTTGACACACCTGCAGTATTACCTCTAATTCTGATCAATTTTGTCCAGACTGAGTGAGGCAGCTCAAAACCAGGTGGTTTGGTAGGATTGCTGTGTCAGCCCTGAGGTGATCATGGCTGACGCCATCTTGGAGGCTTATTTCTATGGGTGCCTTACTTAGAACGATGACATACTGATGATGATGATGATGAAAGCAACTTACTCATCCTATTGTTCCCATCTTATCTTCAGGAATACTGGTAGTCCTCAACTTGCAACCATTCCACTTAGTGACCGCTCAGATTTACAGCAGCACTGAAAAAGTAATGGTCCTCCTACTTGTGACCATCGCGGCATCTCTCAGGTCACTTGGGAGCCAGTATGTATTTATGCTGGTTCCAGCATCCCAAGATCACCACTTGTGACCTTCCCCTGAAGCTTCCAACACGCTAAATCAATGGGGAAAAGCCAGATTCGCTTAACAAACTTAATGATTCACTTAATGACTGCATCAATATGGAGTCAGTAGCAACTGTGGTAAAGATGTCATAAAATTGAGTGCAGCTCACTTAACAACCTCCTTGCTTAGCAACATAGATTCTGGTCTCAATTGTGGCCATAAATTGAGGACTTCCTGCATTGAGTAACGTCAACAGTTAATACCTTCCTTTTTATTAGAGATCAGATTGCAAATAAGACTTGTTTTTCTTTAAGCAATTATTGACTCTAGCTTGGTTTTGTTTATGGACTAGCAGTTTTAAGGGTTTTTATCATTTGTGGGTTTTTTTGCCGCCTTTAGCATCCGTTCTCTTTGACTCTTTTAACTTGTTTACATTATGTAAACAGTCTTGGTCTTTTGATGAAAAGGAAAAGCAGGAAAAGAATATTGTAAAATGTTATACAGGATGCCATTCTTCATGCTAAATACTTCTGGTCTTTCCAACTTGAGCCAACGTCTAGTCAACTGTGTTGGAAGTAAATGAGTAAAATTTAGAAGTAAACCAGGGACTCATCTCAATCACATTTCTTGATTGCTCTTTTTAAAATGAAATTTAGGCCTTAAAGAAGTATGTCAGCTGTGCTGAATCAGAGTTGGAGAAGAATGAATAAAAACCTATTTCTTTCCCAGAGTTTTGAAACGATTTTGAATCTTTTATTAATTTGTTTTGGTGTGGACTGAGCTTACAGGCGGATTTAACACTAGGTTTTCTTATTTTATGAGGTAAGGTCCATTATGGGCCAACAGAGTGCTAAAATGCAAGGGAGTCAGTCCCATGCATAGAGAGATGGAGATTTTAAATCTCCACATTTGAGGTAGGCAGATAGAAAAATCTTCATGGGTAGAAGTGCAACCCATTTATAAAATTGTATTTTTTTTTCTTATTTTAAATTAAAAGGAACTTTGAAGGGGTGCACTCATTAAAAAGACTTTCCACTTAAATGTTCTGAATAACAGCCCAGCTCAGTCTTAATTGGCGATGCTGAATATTGATTTTATTAGCTATAGCCAAAAAAGAAAATAAAGAAGTCTGAAGTTCTGAGCATCTTTGAAGTGAAAGTGAGAGAAGAAATGTGAGGCTGTAAAAAATAATAAAAAGGCTTCCAGTACATGCAAAGCTATTAAGGACCATTCCTGCATCAATCAGTTATAATTGGTTCTCAACTTGTAACCGCAATTGGAACTGGAATTTCTGTTGCTAAGCAAGGCGGTTGTTAAGTGGAATCCCACTTGATTTTATTATCTTTTTTGCCACGGTTGTTAAGCACACCCCTGCCATTGTTAAGCGAATCAGGTGGTCATTAAGCAAATCTGGCTTCCCCCATTGACTTTGCTTGTTGGAAGTTGGCTGGGGAGGTCACAAAGGGTGATCACATGACCCCAAGGCACCTCATCCGACATAAATACATGCCAGTTGCCAAGCACTCGAATTTTGGTCATGTGCCTGTGGGGATGCCAAGATGGTTGTAAGGCCAAAAGGATTGGTTGTAAGTCGCATTTTTGTAAATGCATTGGTCACTAAATGAATGGTTACAAGTCGAGGATTGCCTGCAATAACTAGTTCTTTGAGATAAAACTACTGCTTCCCATATAACTCTACAGCTTGACTCACTTGCTTGAGTCATCTAAAGCTGCTCCCTCACCATTTTAATGCATTGCACCAAGTTTGCTCCTGATTTTCTCTTTCTCACCTGCCAGAATCTTATCAGCATCTCCCATGCATTCATATTTTTGCCTTGGCAAGGGGCTGATTCACAAAGATGAGCTTTATAATTACATTAATTATATTTTATAAGGCTGCCTAATTCCACCGCCATCCTGAAAGGGCAGGACAGCTCAACCTGGAGATAAATTGCGCCACCAAAAACAGTCATGAAACACAGTTCCACAACTGATATGGCTGAACAAAGTTACACCCTGAATTGGAAATCATGAGACCTACTTATCAGATGAGGGAAAGTGACTCTCTGGGTAAGAGTTCAGTCCAGGTTATCATTTCTCAACCTTGGCAACTTTAAGATGTGTGGACTTCAACTCCCAGAATTCCCCAGCCAGCAGCCAGAGTTGAAATCAAGTTTGGAAAACACTGGTCCAGAGAGATGGAGGGAATTTTTTTCAAGCCACCTGGTCATTAATCAGAAAAACTGTAATATACACCCTCTGGCCATCTCCATGGTGCTTCCAAACCAAGCAGGAATCAGCTGAACCAGCAGAAGTTGGTTCTGCTAAGGTGTTACCTGAAAGGGAGTCATGGTCTGTTTGATTCAATATCATATATATTGTTTGGAACAGGTGCTCACCACGGGTGGGAGCTGAAATTTATTTTAAAAAAATGATTTAAAAAATGATGTTGAGACTCTAGAACCGTGATGGCAAACCTATGGCACATGAGTCCCAGCCAACCTTACCTGCACTGCGCATGCGCGTAAATAAATGCTGAGTTTGATTTTTCTTTATTTATATTCACAGCATGCCCTAATCTATCACCTTACCCTTATTCTGGCTCCACGGAGCTATTACTCCCCCTCTCTCTACTAGACCCTCATAGGGGACCCTGTGCAACAGCCTACAAACAGCATTGCAGGTGTTGGCAGGGGGCAGGAGCCACTGCAAAATGTCTGCATCACGACTAAAAGGGAAATACCATGTGTGAGTGTGTGTATGTATGTGTTATATATTTATTCATATATATATATATCAAAAAGAAGGAGGTTTTGATTGCCAGAGAGTTCTCCCCTTAACCCAGCTGCTTAGACATTTTGGAAAATTGTTGAATGCACACAGCAGAAACTGAATACAAGGATTGGGAGACCAGTGAAGCATTCTCTACATCAGGGGTGTCAAACTCAAGGCCCGTGAGCTGGATCTGGCCTGCGGGATGCTTAGATCTGGCCTGTGGGGCTCCCCTGGAAACAAAGAAGAATGAGCCCATGATGCCTCTGCGGAAGACTGCATGCGCCCTTCCCGAGCTCCGTTTTCACTGGCAGAGGGTTGCAGGTGGCAGTCGCAGCTGAAAACAGAGCTCGGGAGCCTGTTTATGCTGGCAGAGCTCTTGGGCCGCCACAGGCGCCCCTGACAACAAGTGACGTTAACCCCACCAAGGTCAAACACAACCCTGATGCAGCCCTCAATGAAATTGAGTTGACACCTCTGCTCTACATGGATGGAGGCGGCTGTGGGTTTTTAGTATTCCGTGACTTACCGTAACTGAAGGGAGCATTTGCGTCCTACCTAATGGCTGCCTAAAGTAAGCTCGGGGACGCGGTGGCTCAGTGGCTAAGACGCTGAGCTTGTCGATCAGAAACATTGGCAGTTTGGCGGTTTGAATCCCTAGCGCCGTATAATGGAGTGAGCTCCTGTTACTTGTCCCAGCTTCTGCCAACCTAGCAGTTAGAAAGCACATAAAAAATGCAAGTAGAAAAATAGGAACCACTTTGGTGGGAAGGTAACAGTGCTCCATGTGCCTTGCCTTTAGTCATGCCAGCCATATGACTATGGAGAAATCTTCAGACAGCACTGGCTCTTCAGCTTTGTAACAGAGATGAGCACTGCCCCCTAGAGCTGGAAACTACTAGCATGTATGTGCAAGGGGAACCTTTACCTCTGATTGGTCTTCCGGTCCTGCGTTCAGCAATTCAGCCATCTTGGTTTGGCACAGGTGACAAAAGATAAAACAGCCAACTTTAATTTGCTTCAAAGGGCTGAAGCTTGGAGGCGTGTAGAAATACCTTAAAATACAGAATAGAAGCTGTGTAGAAATACCTTAAAATATAGAATAGAATAGAATAGAATAGAATAGAATAGAATAGAATAGAATAGAATTCTTTATTGGCCAAGTGTGATTGGACACACAGGAATTTGTCTTGGTGCAAATGCTCTCAGTGTACATAAAAGAAAAGATACATTCGTCAAGAGTCATCAGGTACCATAAATATATATTCACATTTGCATGGGTGTCCTTATTATAGATTTCAGAAATGTAAAACAAGAATATTCAGACAGTCCTTGACATACGACTGTAATCAAACCTGGAATTACTGTCATCAGTCCTTGTGGATGTCAAATAGGTCACCTTTATGCCTTTTTTTTGGTGGTGTTCATTACGTAAATGTTGAGGTTTTAAGTGAATCTGTGATGCCAATGGGCGTTTTTTGCTGGAAACTGGAAGTAAACACCAGAAACCGGTAAAAAGCATCAGAAATCACGGTCAAAGTGATGGTGCAGGTGGACATAAAGATGAACTGGTTGCCTTGCCAAGCACCCAAAAATGAAATTGTGATGGTGGGGGAGGGGGTGTTGTGTGTACAGCTGTTATATTTGTGTCATAAAGTACATTTTTTGTGGGTGGAATCTCTCATAACTTCAAACAGTCACTAAGTGAATGATTGTAAATACAGAACTATCTTTACTTTGTAAAGAGGCCTGGTGGTGCAGTGGTTAGAAAGAGATACAGGTAGTCCTTGACTTACAACAGTTCACTTAGTGACCATTTGAAGTTACAATGGCACAGAAAAAAGGGACATGACCATTTTTCACACTTACGACCATTGCAGAATCCCCATGGTCACGTGATTTACATTTGGATGCTTAACAACTGATTCACATTTATGACGGTTGCCCTCTCCCAGGGTCATGGGATCACCTATCACGACCTTCTGACAAGCAAAGTCAAGAGGGAAACCAGACTCACTTAACAACTGTGTTACTAATTTAATCACTGCAGTGATTCACTTAAGAAAGGTGGCAAGAAAGGTCGTAAAATTGGGCAAAACTCACTTAACAAATGTCTCACTTAGCAACATAAATTCTGGGCTCAATCGTGGTCATAAGTTTAGGATTACCTGTAGTGCAGGCTAACTCTGCCCACAGTCAGGAGTTCGATCCTGACCAGTTCAAGGTTGACTCAGCCTTCCATCCTTCCGAGGTGGGTAAAATGAGGGGCCAGATTGTTGGTGGCAAGAGGCTGACTCTGTAAACCACTTAAAGGGGGCTGTAAAAACACTATAAAGTGGTATATAAGTCTAAGTGCTATTGGGAAGGAAGGGAAGGAAGGAAGGAAGGAAGGAAAGGAAGGAAGGAAGGAAGGAAGGAAGGAAGGAAGGAAGGAAGAAGGAAGGAAGGAAGGGGCTGTAAAGCACTGAAGCAGTTTATAAGTCTAAGTGCTATTGGGAAGGAAGGAAGGAAGGAAGGAAGGAAGGAAGGAAGGAAGGAAGGAAGGAAGGAAGGAAGGAAGGAAGGAAGGAAGGGGCTGTATGTACATCTAAGTGCTATTGCTGTTGTATGCTTTCTTTTCTTTTCTTTTTGTTTCACCTTATTTAATCTGCCAGTTTGGCTGTTCTCTTTCTTCAGATCGTGAATACAGCCAGCATGGGTTCAACACAGACCCTTACAATGCATCCTTCACCACTTGACACTTTATTCCACCTGCCCTTGGGCTTCTGAAATTTTTATGGATCGTTACACTCGTTTTGAGCCCATTTTCTCATATGTAAAATGAGAACCTTTATTATATATATTTTCGACAGTACGGGCTCACATGATGAAGCCACGTTTTGCATTCTGCTGTACAAGCCAGAGCAGTTTTCGTTGCTCCGTCAAACAAAAACGGTGTGCACCAACCTGGGCATCCAACGCCAACTCTCGGTGGCATCGTAAGGAATTCCGCAGCCCTCCAAAGTCAAAATTTACAACACTGTCCTTGTGTATTCAGGAGAATTCTTGCCTGACATGTCAGAAGAGATTCACTAAGATGCATAGCAGGGCTTCCGCCTTTTCAGTTGTGTCTGTGTGTGTTTGTGTGTTTTCCTTTCCTTTCCCTGCCCAAATTAAGCTCTGTGTGTGCAACTGAGCCTGGAGTTCAAGTTTCACTGACATGGAAATTATCCTTTTCAGCGAGGATCAGAACAAGCCACCTGGTGCTTGTACGTATGTCTGTATGCTCTAGTTTCATATTTTGAGTACAACCTGTACAGAAATAAAAGTGGGGGGGTGGGATAGCATAGCATCCACAGTCTTTGGCCTGAAATAAATCCAGGTGGCGTTTATATGCAGGAAACTTGCTTTGGGGTTATGTTCGAAATCTATTTGTATTTAAGCAGGCGGTATATACTCATCAGTAAATGGTTTTTACAGGCCTCGGGGGAGATACAGGACTTACACAATTATCTATAGGTCTATAAAATAGTCTTAACTTGACAAATTGATCTGCGCTCGGCTGCTGAACCAAAAATACCTTAAGGGCTGTGTGTCCCATTCGTTCTTCCGAGATACGGAATTTTTTAAGCTTTTCCCATCAGATTTCTTTTTTAAAAATGTTATTTTATACTTGGTTTGCAAATTATTTTGGCTAGTCCTACCGCAGTGTTTCAGGATGTATTGATGCTTTCCACAAGTCCTTCTCCCAGATTCACAAAGAGCCTTTCATGAAGATAAAGCCAGGGAGGAGACAGGCAGCAACTCAGTATTATAAGGTTGTGTGTTGCTTTCACTTTACAATACAAATAATATTGGACCATATGACTTTGACCCCCTAGCCTGGATCTACCTTGAAAGGTTACAAACATCCAGCTAGTTTGAAAGGGTTTGTGCGCAGTGGTGGGATTCAAATTTTTTACTACCGGTTCTGTGGGCGTGGCTTGGTGGGCATGGCAGGGGAAGGATACTTTAATTCCCAACCCACCTCCTGGGGGAAGGATACTGCAAAAACTCCATTCCCTCCCCACTCCACTAACCTGCTTTCCAGCTCCATTCTCCTGTGCAGGGCAACAAAAGAAGACCCAGCCGATCAGCTGGGACTCAATGGGAGGCAGAGAAGAGATGGGGGCGGGGCCAGTCAGAGGTGGGATTTGCTGGTTCTCCGAACTACTCAAAATGTCTGCTACCGGTTCTCCAGAACTGGTCAGAACCCGTTGAATGTCACATCTGGTGCTGTGCTTATAGCACTATGATAGCAATGTTGTAAAAGTAAAAGGTAAAAATTTCTCCTGTCCAGGCGTGTCTGATTCTAGGGCAGGGGTGTCAAACTCAAGGCCTATGGCCCAGAGGGACTCAGCATTGTCTGAAGATCTTTCTGTGGTCATGCGGCCAGCATATCTATACACCGAGGCACACAGAACACTGTTACCTTCCAACCCAAGTGGTGCCTATTTATCTACTCGCATTTGCATGCTTTCGAACTGCTAGGTGGCCAGGAGCTGAGGCAGGGAATGGGAGCTCATCCCACCATGTGGTGCTGGGGTCTCAAACAGAGGCTGTAAGGATACATTAACAGAATCTATGAGCCATGGTGGCACAGTGGTTAGAGTGCAGTACTGCAGGCTACTTATGTTGACTGCTGGCTGTCTGCAATTTGGCAGATCGAATCTCACCAGGCTCAAGGTTGACTCAGCCTTCCGTCCTTCTGAGGTCGGTAAAATGAGGACCCAGATTGTTGGGGGCCATAAGCTGATTCTGCAAACCACTTAGAGAGGGCTGTAAAAACACTGTAAAGCGGTATATAAGTCTAAGTGCTACTGCTATCTTGCAAGTCTGAAAGAAGATGGTCTCCTTTACAGTCCTTACTCATGTCTCAAAGTCTTTTATCATATGCCATTACATGATTTGATGTAAGTTGCCACGCCTTCATCCAGCATGTCATTAAGTTGTGGAATTCATTGAGGTGAGGCCTATTAGCAGCTAGCTTTACTATTAAGTTTGAAAACTTAATGGTATTTCTGGGCAGTTTTGGTCCAGTGGTTAAGTGGTTTGGTCTAGTGGCATCAGGCCAGAAACCAGGAGATTGTGAGTTCTAGTCCCACTTCAGGCATGAAAGCCATCTGGGTTACTTTGGGCCAATCACCAGGCAACTGGAAGTTCTAGTCCTGCCTTGGGCATGAAAGCTAGCTAGGTGATTTTGGGCCAGTTGGGAGGAGACTGAATTCCAGTCCTGTGTTAGGCATGAAACCTGGCTGGATAACTTTGGGCCAATCACCAGGAGATTGTGAGTTCTAGTCCTGCCTTTGGCATGAAAGCTGGCTGGGTGATTTGGTCCAGCCACTTTCTCTCAGCCCAAGTCACCTCACAGAGTTGTTGTGGGCAAAATAGGAGGAGGAAGGAGTATTGTATGTTTGCCACCCTGAGTTATTTATAAAGGTGGGACATAAATTAAATAAATAAATAAACAACCGTACCGAAGGAATATGCCTTCACCTCCTGCTTTGGAGCATCTTAAATTCACCTCATGAGTCAGCATGGGAAACGAACGTTTGGATGAGGTGGCCCTTGGTCTGATCCAACAGGGATATTTTTATATTTGTATGATGGCATCCCACTAGTTTTAAGAATCTCAAAATGTTCTTCCATTCGGTTCTGTAACCCAATAAGACAGACACAGACTTCAGAGAGTAATTGGGACTGCAGAAAAAAAAATTACTACCAACCTGCCTTCCATCGAGGACCTGTATACTGCACGAGTCAAAAAGAGGGCTGTGAAAATATTTACCCCTCACATCCTGGTCATAAACTGTTTCAATTCCTACCCTCAAAATGACATTATAGAGCACTGCACACCAGAACAACTAGACACAAGGACAGTTTTTCCCTGAACGCCATCGCTCTGCTAAACAAATAATTCCCTCAATACTGTCAAACTATTTACAAAGTCTGCACCACTATTACTATTAATCTTCTCATCACTCCTTATCACCCATCTCCTCACAGTTGTGACTGTATGACTGTAACTTTGTCGCTTGTATCCTTACAATTTATATTGACTGTTTCCTAGTATTTGTTTGTTTATTGTACCCTATGATTATTAAGTGTTGTACCTTATGATTCTTGACGAATGTATCTTTTCTTTTATGTACACTGAGAGCATTTGCACCAAAACAAATTCCTTGTGTGTCCAATCACACTTGGCCAATAAAGAATTCTATTCTATTCTATTCTATTTTAAGAACCTTAGCATGGTTTGTGTTATACTGGATCCCACAAACTAGGTTAGGTAGGAGCATATGTTCAACCTTGCAATGTTAAGACTTGGGGACTTCAACTCTCAGATTTTCCAGTCAGCTATGCTCTATGCTGGCTGGGGAATTCTGGGAGTTGAAGTCCCCCGATCTTAAAAGTTGCCAAGGTTGGATACCCCTGGCATGCAATCTTCTGAGGTTTCTGAAATAGGGTTGAAAATGGGTGATCGACTTGGTTGAGCAGCAAGGCTTCAGAGATTTTTTTTTAGAAAAGTTAGGTCCATCCCCAGGCTGAAACTGGTGCACAGATTTTCCTCTGAAAAGTAATATGGATGGGTGGATTTATCTTGTGCTAGAACCAAAACAATCTTGAATGAATGCAGTCCTGTTAGCTTAATGTAAGTAATATAGGGCATGGGTTCATTCAAAGTCCACGGCACCAGATAAATTGAATTTAAGCAGGAAAAGATAAAGAAATTAATAGCTCTCGGTACATTCAGATCAAGCCAGTTTGTATTGCTTCAAAGCAGTGGATGACCCAGGAACAGATGCTAAATGTTGCCAGAGACTTTAATTGGCGTCTTGGAGCACAGATTTTGCTAAAACCCCAAGAGGAGAAAATTCTATATTTTTACTGTATCAAAACAGTTTTGGTAAGCTTTAAAAAAATATTTGCATGCATCAGAATGGCTTACAGCTCTCAAAAGTATTTTGGCTTGATTTACTCTAAATTCAAGGCCAAAACCTATCCAAGGGATGCATCAGATTATCACACCTTAAATTGTTAACAAACCTCTGTCTTCAGATTTCAATTTTTGGGCTGTAACTTTTAGTAGAGGAAGTCTGGCTTACAATTATATTCTGTTTCCCGGGGAAGCATTTCATATCAGATAGGGAAATAGCAACATACAGACCCCAAACACGTGGCAAGTTATACAGTGCAGAAAATCCATTTTTTTCCCCCTGGCATAGCTTCGCTAACCATCATGCTAAGCCATTGTTTGTTAATTGTGATATATTGAGTGAGATGCAGCTGTATGTGTTCTCATTACATAGAAAGCCTGGGATTGGTGACCTGGCATTCACAGGATCTTTCTTTCTTCTTTCTTTTTTGGCCACTAGATTCCAACTTTGGCAACTTCAAGACCTGTGGACTTCAACTCCTAGAATTCCCCAGCCAGCATAGCTGCTGCCTGAGGAATTCTGGGAGTTGAAGTCCACAGGGCTTAAAGTTGCCAAGGTTGGACCACACTGCTATATCTCCTGATCTTAATTTGTCTGCGGATGCCTTTGATAAAAAGGGGGAAACTTGGCTAGCTGCAAAACCAAACATAAGTTTTGATTTATTTGTTTTTTAATGGCCCCAGCGGGAGAGAGGAAGCAGATTGAAGTGCATGGCTTGGAATTCTGCCTTTTTTGCCCAGGCAAAACAACACCATTTGGAGGAATAGATGGGATAGGGAGGAAGAATATCAGTTTTTGGAGAAATGGGTGCTTGGTGACTGGAATGGGGCCTTCAGGTTCCTACCCTTGGCAGTGCATCCTTCTCCTCCAGCCTCCCGCTTCTGCCCATTTACAGCTAGCTTTCCTCCTCCACTGGTCCCTCCCCCAGCCATTCATCCTGGCCAATGGGTCTCCAGCCCTCCATCCTTCGGCCCAGCCCATTTGCCGAGACACCGTTTGTCCTGGGCTTTTGGCCACATGGGACGGTTAGCTGCCAGCCAATCGGGTGGGAGGCAGAAGCCATGGTGCTTCTGCCTGGTGGCTGGGACGGCCATTTGGGGCAGTGGTCACCAACCAGTTGGCCAGGGACCACTGATGGTCCATGAGAAAAGTTTGGTGGTCTGCAGAGAAATGTCACCCCCAAAGCAATTAATCCAGGCTGAGTGGGAACACAAGGCTGCGCTGCCCACATGGCCCACAGGAACACAAGGTTTGCATCGCTTGCCTTAGGAACAACATGAGGTAGTGAGGGGAGGGGGAAAAGGGCAGAGGGGGAAAATTGCCTGGCCACCAGGCTGCTTCTTTCCGCTTTTTTCTTCTTCTGCTTTTGGCTGTACGCAAGGAAAGCAGAAAAAGTCTTTGTTTCTCTCCTCCAAACTCCACCAGAAATGAGTCTTTGGGACCCTGCAAGGCATCCTGCTCCAAGAGGCTGCACCGGCATGACAAGTCTCACAGAAACTCATTTCTGGCTGAGTTTTGGGGGAGAGAAAGAAAGACTTCTGCTGCTTCTGCTGCTTTCCTTGCATGAAGCCAAAAGTCTCTCTCTCTCTCCTCCCTCCCTGAGAACAGAGCTGGAGACGGTATCCTGTGATCCCAAATAAAGAATGATTGATTGGTAGGAAAACGGGTGGGGAATTTTCCTGCAGACTTTTTGGGGATTTTCCCAGGGTCTCTGGTCCCGGGATTTAAAATTATGAGTTTGGTGGTCCCTGAGGTCCAAAAGGTTGGTGACCCCTGGTTTGGGGAACAATCAATTTCTCCATGGCTCATCATTTGCTCTTTGCAATAATGGAGAATAGGTGTAGGTCAAAATTGGCCTGTTGATGTATTCTCTCAGCTCAGTGATTGTCCTGTAGATCAGGAGTCTCCAAGCTTGACAATATTAAGACTTGCTGAATTCTGGGAGTTGAAGTCCACAGGTTTTAAAATTCCCGAGGTTGGACCACAGTGCCAGGATGCCTTTGTTTAAAAAGGGGAAACTTGGCAGGCTGCAGAACCAAACATAAGCTTTGTTGCTGTTTTTTTCAGTGACGGACTTCAACTCCCAGAATTCCTCAACTAGCAGCCATGCTGGCTGAGGAATTCTGGGAGTTGTAGTCCGCAAGTCTTAAAGTTGCCAAGGTTGGGGACCCCGCTGTAGATATTGGGCAACGAAGCTAGGTAGGAGCATCAGTTCATGAGGGAGTGAAGTATTGCCTAGTTGAGTGATGGCTAACCTTTCCGTCGTCACATGCGAAGTGTGCTGCGCATGCCTGAACCCATAATACAACATGCATGACCCCTCCTGCCCCTGTGCATGCGTGTGCGCCCCCATGCACCACCCACCTCTGCATGTGCATCTCCCCCGTGCATGCTGCATGCCTCTGTGCATGCATCTCACATGTCCTGCCCTCATGCATGCGGCAGATACCCAACAATCAGCTGACTGTCCAGGCTGCGTCGTCGCCATGGGTTCACCATCATGGGCCTAGTTGGTAATGAAAAGCCTGCAAGAACACAATCAAGCTCAGAGAACATCAAAGTCCACCTTAATTCTCTGAATGGGCCACTTCCAATTAGCTCTATAAATCTTAAAAAAAAAGCAGTAGCAGGTCTCATAGGCATACCATACATAGGCATACTATGCAAGGTGATTTTGGTATCTTGGGTGGAGCCTGACCATCTCTGCAAATATTAAAATAAAAACAAAAGGAAAACGAGAGAAGCAACTACCCTGTTTATACCTTATTGAAATGATTTTATTTACCTGTGATGAAAACTTGTTTTCTCACCTCAATAACTGCCCCTTAAAATGCAAGAGATAGATATTGGAAATTTCGCTTATAAATGCAGAATAGCTTTTCTGTCTCTTTTGTAAAGGGAGGGGGTCACTTTGAATTTCGAGTCCTTTTTTTCCCCCAGATAAATATAGCAATAGGCCTGGTCCTGAACGCCCTTTTAAAATATATATATATCAGTGTTCCCCTGAGATTTCCTCCCCAATGGCTAGGATGTTCTTCTGCTGCCCCTCCTCACCAGTTGGAGCCAGATGTTCTCATTCTAACTTGAATTGGGTAAAGAACTTGGATGTCTTCCAAGCAAGCAGTACTAAGTTTCTGGGCATGTAGCAAAGAAAATGAAGAGCTGTACTTGAGAAATTTGCAAAGACAGTGGGCGGGAAGAGGGAGCAGAGGCAATGTGGCTGAACCACTGGAAACTTCTGAGATGCTGAGGTCAATCAACCTTCCTTTCCAAGGGAAGTGGTGGCTCCCTGCAGTTTGAGGGGTTCAGGTCAGTCGATGGAAAGAGAGGAGCTACAGAGGAACAATCAGTCTCAGTAGGAATGGACAAGAAGGCCGCCTTCCCTGCCTCCCCCCTCTTTCTCCTTCCTTCCTTCCTTCCTTCCTTCCTTCCTTCCTTCCTTCCTTCCTTCCTTCCTTCCTTCCTTCATCTCTCCTTTTCTTTCTTCTCTTTCCTATACCATCTCTCAATTTCCTCCCTCCTTCCTTCCTTTCTTCCTCCCTCCCTCCTTCAATCATTTTCCTTCCTTCCTTCCTTCCTTCTTCCTTCCTTCCTTCCTTCCTTCCTTCCTTCCTCTCTCTTTTCTCTCCTTTCCTACTATCTTCAATTCCCTCCCTCCCTCCTCCTTCTTTTCTTCCTCCCTCCCTCCTTCAATCATTTGACCTTCCTTCCTTCCTTCCTTCCTTCCTTCCTTCCTTCCTTCCTTCCTTCATCTCTCTCTTTTCTTTTCTATCCTCTCATTCCTCCTCCTCCTCTTCTTTCTTCCTCCTCCTCCTCCTTCAATCTTTTGATCTTCCTTCCTTCCTTCCTTCCTTCCTTCCTTCCTTCCTTCCTTCCCTCCTCCTCCTCCCTCCTCCTCCTTCCTTTTTTCCTCTCTTCTCTTTCCTATACTATCGCTCAATTTCCTCTCTCCCTCCTTCCTTTCTTCCTCCCTCCCTCCCTCAATCATTTGACCTCCCTCCCTCCCTCCTCTCCTCTCCTCTCCTCATTTCTCATACCCGTAAGTTACTCAGGAACTCTTTCACATATATCTCTGAGGCAGTACAAGACCTGCCCCTACCTGCTTTGAATGTGGCTGTAAACTTGCTTTGACACTCTGGTGGTGGCTTTTTGGCATGTGTTGCTTCCTGTGCCCCACGCCCAGTGTATCTTTGCCCAGATACAAAGATAACTCCTACTCCATGTGAGTGCGCTTGTGTGTGCACGCACTCACAGATGTCCCACCCCTCATCCTGGTGACTCAGTCCGGCAGACTGGGAGCAGCAGCTGTGTGGGCACATCTGTTTCTGATTTAATGTGCCAGCACTCCTACTCGGACTTTACTTGCGTTGCTCCTGAGGGCTATCCCACCCACCCGTCTCTCTTTATGATTGTATGTAGGCACATACACACACAAACACAAACACACACTTTTAAAACCATGCCAACTTGTTCTTCTCTGCTTCCTCTCCTTCCTCTTCCCTCTTGTCCACTCTGTTTCTTCCTCTCCGTTGGCTTCCTTATTTTAGGTGTTTTTTTTTAACACAGAGTTTCACCAATGGAACAGTCTCTGGCCAAATCTACTTTTGGCAGGGTAAAGTTGAACCAGTTTTGTGTGGTGAAGCAAAGTCTGTATTTTGCAATGTTTTTAGGTTGGGAGGAAACTCAGCCATTGATTCTGCTGTTAGATGGGTTCAATAGATGAGTCTATTGGGCCTATCTCAAACAGATGACAATTCTACATCAACCAGAGACAATCCTCCAATCGTTCTAGCAAGTTAATGTCGTTAAAATTAATTTTTGTAACTTATTTTGCCAGCTTGCCAAAGCTAATGGGATTTCTGCAGTCTTATGCAAGATTTCGCCGATCTTGATCTCGTACGATTGCCAGGCAAGCTTGTAAAATTGTTGTGACATGTACTATTGCTTGAGTTAAAACCTTGATGGATTTTATTGTATTCTTATAAATTAAGATACCATAAAACTTGAGTAATCATGCTTCTGAGGGATGCAGATCATGGAATGTCTGCCCTCAACCTGGGTGAAAAGGAAACCATAAAATATATATTACCTATTACCTATAACATACACTTGCGAAATATGGAGTCATCCACTCATAAGGAACTGTACAGGAAGGTTAGAAGCAAATAAACCATCCTTAATAGAATCCAGTTTCTCTCATGTTTTTATCGTTTCAGCAATCAGTACTCCAGCTTTATTAGTTTGTCATCTAAAGGTGCTTTGTAAAGCATATACTGTGAACTTAGGTTTCAGAATAGAACAGTGAATAGAAGAATAGAATACCTTTATTGTTACTGCATTCCACGAATACAATGAAATTTGAAGGCTACTCCAGCACAGTGCCCCAAACACCACATCACAATCACACTACAGAGTGTTTAAAGATTAAAATAATTATAATAATAATAATAGGACTAAATCACAAATGCACTGTTTGATTCAAGACAATTAGTGCCTTGGAAAAGAAACTGTTTCTCAATCTATTAGTCCTCATTTTAAGACACCTGTAACGCCTCCCTGATGGTAACAGTTCAAAATATGAATGACCAGGATGAGAACGGTCTGTGGAGATTTTTAGTGTTCTAGAGAGGAGTCTGGTCTTTGCAATCTCTTCCAAAGAAGAAAGAAGCAACGATGATTTTTGTGCTGTGTTTATAACTCTCTGGAGCATCTTCTTATCCACTGCAGAGCATCCAGCATACCACACCGTTATACAGTATGCCAAAATGCTCTCGATGGTAGACCGGTAAAAAGTAACCAGCAAACCCGGAGAGGTTTTGTAGGGTAATTCCGGACCAAAAAAATGCCTTGCAGTTTTCTTTTAAAAAGTTGATCTATAACAGATTATAATAGATAATCAGAGTTAGAAGGGACCTTGTAGGTCATCTAATCCAACCCCTTGCCCAAGCAGACCCTACACCATTCCTGACAGATGGCAGTCCAATCTCTTCTTGAAAGTCTCAAGTGATGACGCTCCCACAACTTCCGAGGGCAACTTCTGTTCCATTGGTTGATTGTTCTGACTGTCAGAAAGTTTCTCCTTATTTCCAGGTTGAATCTCTCCTTGTTCAGTTTCCATCCATTATTCCTTGTCTGGCCTTCAGGTGCTTTGGAAAATAGCTTGACCCCTTCCTCTCTGTGGCAGCCCCTCAAATATTGGAAGACTGCTATCCTGTCTCCCCTGGTCCTTCTCTTCACTAGACTAGCCAAGCCCAGTTCCTGCAACTGTTCATTGTATGTTTTAGCCTCCAGTCTCCTAATCATCCTGGTTGCTCTTCTCTGTACTTTTCTAGAGTCTCAACATCTTTTTATAGTGTGGTGAACAAAACTGGATGCAGTTATCTAGGTGTGGTCTTACTAAGGCTTTTTAGAGTGGTATTAGTATCTCACGCGATCTTGATTGTATCCCTCTGTTAATGCAGTTTAGGATTGCATTAAGTTAATGCAATTTAGGATTGCATCTTCTCAAGAGAGGCTCCCATTTTCTACTTTACTCTTGGGTTGCTTGAGAATTTCTTCTCTTGCTAGCAAGTTTGAGCTTAATTGATTATTGGAATTTGCCAACTTTGATTATTTGATTATTGGAACTTTCCAACAAAATTACGTTTAACTTGTGTCTGGCAAGTTAAGTAATTTTCAAGAACAACCTCCACTATGCCTGAGAGAAAAGTTTTCAATCAGTGTGTGCTACCTGCTCTACCATACACCGGTGGAACATGGATACTAACCTCACAATCAATACAAAAGCTACAAGTGGCACAAAGAGCCATGGAAAGATACATGCTCAGCATCACAAGACAAGATGAAAGACTTGCACACGGATTGGAGGACAAACCAAAATATAAAATGCCATCAAGAGGTAAAAGAATTGAAATGGAAATGGACTGGTCACATCTGAAGGTACTTTTTTCAGGAGGCAAATGGACTTTCTTGGGGTTTTTTTCCCTTTTGGAGACATTTTGCTTCTTATTGAAGAAGCTTCTTTAGCTCTGACTGGATGGTGGCCTATGGAAGGATTTATATTCCTTGCAGACAGCTGATCATTTGCATCCTTTTAGAGTCCCCAAACTTGGCAACTTTAAGACTTGTGGACTTCAACTTCCAGAACTTCTGGAAGTTGAAGTTCTAAGTTAAACATAGCTGGCTGAGGAATTCTGGGAGTTGAATTCCACAAGTCTTAAAGTTGCCAAGTTTTGAGACCTCTTAGAGGGTCATTGAAGCACTTGGAAGTTTATCTGTGTCCTCAGCATCTCCTGGTTCCTGTAGTCTGCAAGTTTTTCTGGAAATCCATTCCTACTCCCAGACCATTCCAAGGGTGTTCATCCCAAATTGCATAGCTAAAAGTCTGTAGAGATTCTCAGTCATCCAGGTCATGATTGTCCTGGTCTTCTGTCTATGAGACCATGGGCTGATCGCATAGCAAGAAGAACAGATGGCAGCTGGACCAAGGCAGACATAGAATGGATCCCACTTGATCAAAAGCATCCACGAAAGAGACATAAATCAAGATGGATCGACGACATTAGCAAGTATTGCGGGCCCTATTGGCAAAGGAAAGCACAAGACCATATTGGTTGGAAACATGCAGAGGAGGCCTTCATCCTGCAGTGAATGGACAATGGCTAGGATGATGATGATGATAATGATGATAATTGGAAGTGGCAGAAGGCACAACCACTGAAGAAGTTTTTCTTAAGACTGTTCTTCATGACCCTTCTTTGCATCACACTACCCACATTTTTCAACTAGAGAAAGAGCTCTGAGAGATGCTCTCCATTCTGATGCCTTACAATTTAACTAAAATATAAGTCCTCAACACCAGTAAGACCAAGGAGCTTATAGTGGACTATAGAAGGAACAGATCAGACATCCAGCCCTTGCTTATCCATAGAGACCAAGTGGAGCAAGTGGCCAGTTTTAAGTTTCTGGGTTTACCATAAAAGAGGACCTGACCTGGGGTGCTCACATTGCAGCCCTGGTCAAAAGGGCCCAGCAGAGATTATATGACCTGAGACTTCTCAGGAAACAACAACTGAATGAAAAACTGCTGGTGACCTTCTACCACTGCACCATAGAGGTATCTTAACTTACTCCACCTGTGTTTGGTTTGCCAATTGCACAGGGGCAGATAGGACAGCACTCCAGAGGGTTAAGGTCATTGCCCAGAAGATCATGGGTTGCCCTCTCCCCTCTTTGGAAGAGCTTTATAGCTCCTGCTGCCTTAAGAAAGGTCAAAACATTCTCAAAGATCCATCTCATCCTGGGCAACCTTTTTTTTTAACTATTACCATCTGGCAGACAGTACAGGATGATAAAAACAAGGACAAATAGGCTGAAAAACAGCTTCTATCCCAGGGCAGTAAGTCTATTGAATTCTACTGTATAGTACACTGAAGAAAGATGGTATTTAATTTCACTGTACGATGTGCAATGACAATAAACTAAACTAAACTAAGACACTTGGGAGGTTGCAGGTAACTGGGAATCAGTGTAGAAATAAGAACTGAACACTGGCACCTATTTTGGGAACCTTTATCACTAATTAAGGGCCAAAATGCAAACTCTGTTTGGGGAAATCTCCCTGAAATTATCATGTCCTTTGGAGTGAAAAGACTAAGACCAAATATCCTCCTATTTAATTGAGTGAGCTGCTGTAGAAGGGGAAAAAAGGCAAGAAAAAAATTCTGCTCAACAAAAGCGTGAAGTATAATAAAAGGAATAAAAGGAGAAAGTTTCCACCGTAGAAGTTGACCGTGGTTGGTAAGGATGTGATTTTTGGAAGATTTCACCTTTTGAGAATTATCCTGAGTGACCAAGTGATGGGGAATTGGGCTTGTAGGTCCCTGTTGGGTTTCATTTCATTGAATGTAGAAGAGCTTCTAAAATAATCATTTTATCCGTTTTGTTGGGGGGTATAGAAAAAAGATCGACATCTTCAGTGATGTGCTTTTTCTCTACTTGAAGTTAAAAAAAAACACAAACGTGGAATTAAGGTATTCAAAATCCAATTCATCCTTAAAATAACTTTCTGCCTTTGCATGTTTAGAAAAGGGCTCCAAGGCCATTCATTCAATCAATCAATTTTTATAGCCACCCAATTCAATCAAGTGATTCTGGGTGACCCTGCTACTGTCTCATTAATACCACCTTATTTTATAGCCTTTGGGGATTTCCTTTCTTTTGAACATTTTTTTTCTATCTTCCCATCTTCTTCCTTTTGAGAAGAAGTGGTTACAAAGGATATCTGCATGCATATTTGTATGTCAGAAAGTCAAAATGGCAGCCGTGATCAACCATCCAAGCAGGGGTGGGATTCAAATTTTTTAACAACAGGTTCTAATGGACGTGGCTAGATGGGCGTGGCTAGGTGGGCATGGCCATGTGACTGGGTGGGCATGGCTTCTTTTTTGCAGCATCCCCTCCCCCATTTTTTTTCCCTCCTGGGATTTTTTTTTTTTTAATTCGCATTTATATGCCATCCTTCTCCGGAGACTCAGGGCGGCTTACAATCTTTGGAGCACAATCCAATGTGCTCAGCAATAGCCTTCATTCTATTGTATATGCCTGCTTATTACTAGGGCTTTTTGGCCCCTCCCAAGCGGCATTTTTACAAAGTCAGCTTATTGCCCCCAACAATCTTGAGTCCTCAATTTACCTACCCCGGGAGGATGGAAGGCTGAGTCAACCTTGAGCCTGGTGGGATTCGAGCCTGCACTAATTGCAGGCAGCTGGAGCTAAGTGCTAGGTGTTTAACAGCCTGCACCACCAAGGCTCCCAGGAAGGCAAAAAATGGAGTGGGAGGTGCACAGCACCCTCCCCCCACCCCTTTTTGCCTCCTGGGCCTCAGGGAAGCCTCCTGGGCAAAGCAGTAAGAGAGGGGGATCCTGGCACAGCCCGATCGTCGGAACAGCTGATCGTCGGGAGGGAAAAAAAGAAATATCTTAAGGAGTGACTGGGCAGGGGAGAACGCAGTCAGCAATGTCAGGTATGTGCGCAATGTTGCGCATGCGCGATAAGGACTGACTGGGTGGGGAGGGGAGGGGCAGGGCCAGCCAGGGCACAATTTGCCTGTTCTCCGAACTGTGCAGAATCATAACAACCGGTTCTATAGAACCGGTCTGAACTGGTAGAATCCCACCCCTGCATCCAAGCCCCATGACTTCGTTAAGTGAGTCCCCACGATACATATAATAAAGAGGCAGGGCTTCAGTTGAACCATTTGTGGCCATATCCTTCACTTGATTGACCATTTCCGAATGGCAGATCTTCTTGCCAAGGTAGAATAATCTTGGAAACATGGCTGCCTCCTGACTTAAACCAAGGATCATGCATGGAGCACTGAAGTCATCCAGAATTTCAAGCTTTCATTGGATACTTCTATCAGTTCTGGTTCCACCAACTCTTCCAGGAGGAAATGGAGACACCAAACCATCCGGTTATTTTTCTCAAAGTCACAAGCTGGTGTGTCCCAAGTCGTAGAGTTGGCGACACCAACCCAGGAAGGGCATCTTCTTTTTCGAAATGAATTTGGGCAGCTTTGATGGCTTAGCCTAATCTCACGTAGGCATCTTAATTCCCTTATTACCGCCTTGAACCAAGCAGCTTGGAAAGACATTTGTCTTGTCAAAGTCTGTGTCTGCTTGTTGACACAACGAGACAAAGGGAGAGCTTGGGAGTTGGGAGCATCGCCTCTCCCACAGGGCTTGTCACAATGTCTGAGAACAGCCGATGTGCAACAGGGAGTCATTTTTTTGTGCATTTCAATATGTGGAACTTGTCAGAACTCATTGCTTAGGACAATAACTGTGATGTAGGGCAATGTTTCCCAACCTTTGCAACCTTTCAGAGGGTGGGACTTCAACTCCCAGAATTCCATGCTGGGGAATTCTGGGAGTTGAAGTCCACCTCTCTTAAAATTGTTGAGTTTGGGAAACATTGATGTGTAGAATATGATCACTTTAACAGCAGCATTGGTTGGAAGAGTTATGCAGAGGAATAGAAAAACAGGATGAAGAAGAATTTTACAAGCTAGGTCTTCTCTAGGATTCTTCTCTATCATGCCCCCATCTAGGATTCTTCTCTATCATCCCTCCCCCACATATCTCTGTATCCCTCCAGAGATAAAGATGGGACCCACTTTACTGGCATTCTGGAAGATTCTTAAGGTCTAGCTTTTGCTCCCAGGATGAGATCTAAGCAGCTGCTTCATTGTTGGGATTGTTTTTTGTCTGGGCTGCCTCATTTTGTTGTGGTGCTTTTAACATTTGCAATTCTACATGTGGATGTTGTAAGCCTCCCAGAATCTCTTGGAGTTAGTAAATAACAATGAGATGCCTTTAATAAATAAAAACAGTGATAATCCTGCGACGATATCTCTTAACACCATCAAAATCCACATCTGGCTATCCCAGCTCCTTGGAAAGGATTCCCTAGGCAGACAAAATGCCTGATCCAGTCCGAACATCTGGCTGGCAGTGTGAGGAACCATAATCCTTTAATTAATCATAAATTAACCAACAATAACAATAGATAATAAGATGCGGCAGTGGTCATAATTTTGAGGACTGGTTCAAAGTCATTTTTTCATATATATACAAACCCACAGACACACACATACATACAATATGCATATATATATTATATATGCAATATACAATATATATATATATATATATATATATATATATATATATAATATACAAGACAGAGAAAGAGCTAAGTTTGGCATGGGCTAGTCTATTCATGAAGAGAACTGGGCATGGCTAGTCTAGTGAAGAGAAGGACCAGGGGAGACAGGATAGCAGTCTTCCAATATTTGAGGGAGCTGCCACAGAGAGGAGGAAGGGGTCAATCTATTTTCTAAAGCACCAGAAGGCCAGACAAGGAATAATGGATGAAAACTGAACAAGGAGAGATTTAACCTGGAAATAAGGAGAAACTTTCTGACAGGGAGAACAATCAACCAATGGAACAGAAGTTGCCCTTGGAAGTTGTGGGAGCGCCATCACTTGAGACTTTCAGGAAGAGATTGGACTCCCATCTGTCAGAAATGGTGTAGGGTCTCCTGCTTGGGTGGGGGGTTGGACTAGATGACCTATAAGGTCCCTTCCAACGCTGATTATCTGTTATCTGTTAAGCTCGTTGATACATTTTCATTCTCCTGAATTTTCCTAATTATTCTATTAGGACCTGCCCCTACTCCAATTGTGTCACACAGCGTGGCTGAATTTGAGAGCAGACTTGCCTTCTCCCATTTAGTATACTTGTCTTCTTTTTGACATTTCTTCTGATGTAGGTCTGTGAGCAGAATTTAACACGCGCATATATTATTTGTGTATCCAGTATATTTTTGGAACACCTGGCAATGGCCCTGTCATTTTGTACCAAGAAAGGAACCATTTTATTGGTGAGGGGGGGAGAAGGACTGAATTGTCAGGACGTGGGACTTCCCATTCATTCGTTCTTACAACAGCTTTCCCCAGACTTTGCAACCTTTGCATAGGAACTGCAATTCCCAGAGTTCTCAATGTGGAAAGTCAACCACAGTCCCCACACAACAGAAGGCCCCTGGTTACAAAAAAACAAAACAAAAGATGCTTTGGATTATTTTTAACAAGCCAGCATTTCGATATTTTTGTGTGAATTGGGCTGAATTCCACACCCCACCCTGTGTTTAAAACACAGGAACCTCATTATCCCCAAACTTCAGACAAGAATTCAACCTGCTTTATAAAACAAACTCCTATTTATGAAGCCACCTTCAAGACCACCACAAATATTGAATTTGAAACTACTGGTAGATGTTTTACCAGAATAGATTTTCCCTCCTCTGAAAAATAGTTGAATTGTATAAAAGTTCACTCCTTTTCTGAAAAAGGAATATATAAATCTGGCATCATTGTTGCCGGTAAATACTGTTTCTTTGGCATCGTTTCCTCTCCTGGCAATCACTTTCTTGTTCTAAATTAATCCCGTGGGTTAACCCAGGAAACCCATAACAGGATCTGCTGGTTTACATTGTTAGTTTTCTGGGATGAGCTAGTCTGGATTTAATCAAAACCTCACCAGGAGCCTTGCAGACTTTCCCCCCATGGGAAGTAATAAATAGATTCTATTCAAGAAATTGTCTGAAAATGGTTGACAGAGATGGTCCCGTGGTAAGCTGGAGTCATCAAAATCAGAATCAATCATGATGCATCAAAAGTCATTTTCTTGAACAATCTGTGTTCCAGCAACAGCAACACTCTATCAAGCATCCAGTTTTGATGTAAAAAAAGATGTTGAGACTCTAGAAAGTGTGCAGAGACTAGCAACCAAGAGGATTAGAGGACAGGAGGCTAAAACTGGAACTGGGTATATCTAGTCTGATGAAAAGAAGGACTAGGGGTGGCATGATAGCAGTATTTCGATATCTCAGGGGCTGCCACAGAGAAGAGGGGTTAATTTATTCTCCAAAGCACCTGAAGGCAGAACAAGAAGCAATGGATGGAAACCAGTCAAAGCAGAGAAGCAACCTAGAACTAAGGAGAAATTTCCTGACAATCAGAACAATTAATCAATGGAACAGTTTGCCTCCAGAAGTTGTGGATGCTCCAACATTGAAAGTTTTAAAGAAGAGATTGGATAACCATTTGTCTGAAGTGGTGTAGGGTTTCCGGTCTAAACAGGGGGTTGGACTAGAAGACCCCCAAGGTCCCTTCTAACAGTTATTCTATTCTATTCTATTCTATTCTATTCTATTCTATTCTATTCTATTCCTTTGTCTATTTCTATTCTAAGCCTTTGAAAATTATAGAACTATATAGGTAGTCTTCTACATATGACTGTAATGGAGCTTCCCATTATAGTTGTATGTCATGACCATCATAAATCATGTTGATCACGTGACTGACCCGATTTTGTGGTGGTTGTTAAGCGGTTGTAAAACAAACACCATAGTCATTAAACGAAGACTGCTCAAGCAAACCCATTGTCTGCCCGTTTTGACAAAAATTGGAAGTAATTTCCTATTTTTGACAAAACCAACAGAATTCACAGTTGCGTGACCACTGTAAATGGCCATAACTGAGATTGTGTTGCCAACCGTGAGAAGTGTGGTCACGTGACTGCGAGGGAGGGAAGGCATTGCTATCAAAACATCGAATCTAGATTACAATTCTCTTGTTCCAAGTAAGTCATAAGTTGAGGACTATGTGTACTACCTGACCCATTATAGCGGGGACGCAGGGAATGCTGTGGGTCCCACCCCTGAGGGAGATACACCTGATGGGACCTAGAAGAAGGGCCTTCTCTGTGGTGGCTCTGTCTCTCTGGAACATCATTCCCCCAGAGATTAGAATGGCCCCTCATTAATACTATTCCGAAAGGCACTGAAGACCTGGTTCTGCCAGCGGGCCTGGGGAACCCAGAGAGGGATGGAACCCATCAAATGGCTAGTATGATCCACTGTCGTCAGGGTGGGAGTTGGTTTGTGTTTTGTTTTGTTTTTTGTTTTCCCAAATTTTGTTCTATTGTACTTTACTAATTTATTCGATTCTTTTTGTTAGTTCTTATTGTTTTTATTTTTTATTTTTTGTTTTAAATATGATTTTACATTGTGTAAGCCACCTTGAGTCGCCATGGGCGAATAGGTGGCAATATTAATCAAATAAATCAATAAATAAATGCAATGAAAGCCTCTTCAGGAGCAAGGGAAGGGTTTAAGTGGTCTTAAGGTCCAAGCAACGGTTGAAAAAGACACACCAAAGTCTTCACTGAGAAGCAGATCAACATGACACAACAGTCATGCCAACTTCAAACTTATCTCTGAAATCTTTAACTACGTAATAGTGGCAACTATCTGGGTGTAAGATGATGGTGCAGGTTCATTTTTTGATCTTGTGGATAGGTTTCTGAACATTTTGTTACCTTTTTTATTTTCTAGGACATGCTTTTTTCTTCGGGGGGGACGGGGGACGGGACAACACCTGACAGCTTTGAAAGCCATATTAGAACCAGAAGGTTCCACACTGTCACATTGTTGAGCTTGGGCATTTGGGGGATTTAATAGAACGTATCTAGTTAGATGTAATAGCTGTCAACTAAAAAATCTTTTTAGTTGCCAGCACAAAGGGAATGGGGAAAGTAGTGCATTCCTTAAATGCTTCAGATAATTGCTAGATAGCTGAAGCTGTTGGCACACAAGATTATTACTGGAGAGCATGATTGATGACTCTTGGCTGTGGATGTGTCCCATTGGAGAATATGTTTATTTTATTTATTTATTATTTTATTTATGAGACTTATATGCCACCCTATCTCCCTGAGGACTCAGGGCGGCTTACAATAATAAAAAACAATAAAACAAATATTAAAAAACTATTAAACCCAAAGTCTCATAAGACCGTTAAAATTTAAAACTACAACTAAAAAACCTCCCCACCATCAGTCCAGGTAGGCTAGTTGGAACAGCCATGTTTTTAGGCCACGGCGGAAGGATCAGAGGTCAGGGGCCACCCGGAGCTCCAGGGGCAGCTGGTTCCATAGGGTGGATGCTCCCACAGAGAAGGCCCTACCTCTTGGGGCTGCCACCCGACATTGCCTGGCCGATGGCACCTGGAGGAGGCCCTGCCGGTGGGAGCGCACGGGATATACATCCAGGGGTGGGGGGAAGACCAGCGTCAAGGGTGAAATGAATGATGTGTTTTAGAGTCGGCTGCACCCAGGTAATGCCGACATGGTCACTCCTAATAAATCATTTTGTTTTTACTTTGAGAGATGCAGCTAGAGAGTTATGATTTGAATGGGGGTGGATTTGTCAGAGCCTTGACAATAGCATTCTTCTTGTTGGTCAAGGTCAAGTTGTTCCTGCCTGGAAGAGGCATCATTGAGGGATGTCTCAGGTTGGGATGAAACGTGATTGGGCCATGTGATGGACTGATGGGTGCAGGGGTTGGTTTTGTCTTTTGGAATTACTGAGGGAAAACCCGGAACTTTCAGATTCAAGTTTTCCCAGATGTGCCAGAATACCTCCTCTAATAAAAGGAACTTTTGAGAAAATGCCTGTCTAGGAGTTTTTGGTTGGAGCTGGGTTTTTCTGGAATGCTGACATTCCAGAAAATGGTGGGATTCAACCAGTGTTACTACCAGTTCGGTGACTATGTTTTGCTGTGCACGTATAAAAACACATTTAGCTGGGCTGCCTGGACAGGTGAAAAGTGCTGCGCACAGGTGCGCAGAGTTTGGAAAGCGTCTTTTTTCCTGCTTTTTCAACCTCAGCTGTGCCGTGCAAAGCAGCTGAGGTTGAAAAAGCAGGAAATAAAGGGACAGGTAAGAGCCGGGGAGGGAGGGTGGGCCAAACAGCAGCAAACACAGAACTGTTTCGGTGTCTGCTGCTCTTCAGAGCTACCGGTTCTACAGAGCTGGGCAGAACCGGTAGCATCCCACCCCTGGCTGACAGCTAGGTAATTTCTTCAGCTGAGTTTAGGGGGATGTCAGTGTCGGTGTTTTTCTGTTTATAAGGGCTTCAGGTGTGGGCGTGTCAAGTGAGGGTCTTGTGATGGGTCAGCTGTGAGTCTTCAGCGAGTCTTGTGATGGGGAGGTCATTATCAGGTCAGGGTCATTGGGAGGTGAACTGCTGGTGGGGGACCTTGCATGGGTTGGCTGTGCAACTGATTTGGATTCTGAGGGGCTCGTAGGGTGGTTGTAGGTCAATCTGTCTGTTGATGGGATTGCTTGTGGAGTGCCAGGTTATGTTAGGATTTTTAATGTTTTATGTTCTTAGCTGCCCAGAGTAATTTCATTATGAGATGAGTGGCAAATTAGATAGATAGATAGATAGATAGATAGATAGATAGATAGATAGATAGATAGACAGACAGACAGACAGACAGACAGACAGACCATTAAGTCATGTGACACAATGACCTACAACCAGCCTACAAATCTCTCAGAATCAAAATCAACTGCACAGCCAACCAGAGACAGCACTGACCCTCAACCAACCCATCCAGGCCTCCCACCACCAGAAGTTCACTTCCCAATGATCCTGACCTGATGTAATCTCCTCATCACAAAACCCTCACTTGACATACCCACACCTGAAGCTCTTATAAACAGAGGAACATCGACACCCCCTACACTCCACTGAAGATGTTACCAGTACCTAGCTGGTAACAAAATGTTCAGAAACCAACCCACAAGCTCGGAGAGCGAACCTTCACCTTCATCATTAACTACCCGGTTGCTCTTGAAGAAGATTTCAGTTTGCTTGGATTTCTGGTCTCCTGCCAAGAACCTATGCCCTGTATTTGTCAGGCTGAGCCCAAGAATGATGTGAAACAATTCGTCCAAAGTTTGGTTCTTTATTTGCTAATACACAACAGACAGAATCTTGCCAGACTAAATCAGCACTACTGTCACCCGAATGAATCTACCCTGGGAGATTCTGAGGAGTGGCTATACTGTGTTACTTCCTCTGCTTTCTATCCAAGTCCAGGCAGTGCTACCTCTTGTCTCGTCCCCCTTTCTGTAATGTGCTCCCTCCCTCCTGGGAAATTACCACTTCACCATTGCACCATCTCCTCCTCCTCCTCCTCACCACATTATAAAAAAAGATGTCACCACATTATAAAAAAGATGTTGAGACTCTAGAAAAAGTACAGAGAAGAGCAGCCAGGATGATTAGGGGACTGAAGACTAAGGCATACAATGAACGATTGCAGGAACTGGGCTTGGCTAGTCTAATAAAGAGAAGGACCGCGGGAGACATGATAGCGGTCTTCCAATATTTGAGGGGCTGCCACAGGGAGGAAGGGAACAAGCTGTTTTCTAAAGTGCCTGTAGGCCAGACAAGGAATAATGGATGGAAACTGAACTAGGAGAGATTTAACCTAGAAATAAGGAGAAACTTTCTGACAGTGAGAACAATCAACCCATGGAACAGAAATTGCCCTCAGAAGTTGTGGGAGCTTCATCACTTGAGACTTTCGAGAAGAGATTGGACTGCCATTTGTCAGAAATGGTGTAGGGTCTCCCGCTTGGGTGGGGGGCTGGACTAGATGACCTACAAGGTCCCTTCCAGCACTGATTATCTGTTATCATCCTCCTCCTCCTCCTCCTCCTCCTCCTCCTCCCAGCATTGGTACACACAATGCTTGCTTCCTTGTTTGCTGGTTTCTGGTCTGTCTTTATCTTCAGTGTCTTTTATTATCATTGCTGTGCTGATTTAAAGATGCAGTGCTGGCTAGATTTTGCAGATTACACAATTTTGTGAACAACCTCAGCCCAGGATGCAACAGCCCTCCTCCTCCTCCTCCTAACCTCACAAATCACCAGTGTTCAGTCAGGCCTCACAATAAATCTGTGCTCTCCAGAAACTTTTTGTTTTTTAATTACATTTATATGCCGCCCTTCTCCGAAGACTCAGGGGGCTTACAATTTGGAGCACAACCCAATGCGCTCAGCAATAGCCTTCATTCCATTGTATATGCCTGCTTATTACTAAGCGGCATTTTTACAAGGTCAGCTAATTGCCCCCAACAATCTTGGGTCCTCAATTTACCTACCCCGAGAGGATGGAAGGCTGAGTCAACCTTGAGCCTGGTGGGATTCGAGCCTACAGTAATTGTAGACAGCTGGATCTTAAGAGCAGGCATTTAACAGCCTGAGCCACCAAAGCTCAAACTTCAACCCCTCCTTAAGTGACTGGCTAAGAACAGGAGCTTCCTACATAGATGCAGTGTATTGCATCACTGAAACATGAAATGGGGCCTGAGTTTGAGTAGCAAATAGACCTGACTCTGAGAAATTGTGCCTAGAACAGGTTGGACATGCCTGTGCTCTGATTCAGAAATTCAAGAATACATAAATTGTAAATTCCCATTTGGTGTTTCAGTTGTCTAGCCTGTGAGAGAGTCACATCATGTCATTAAAAGCCAAAGGGCAGAGGAGACCAACTTGCATTTTTAGGGGGGGAAAGGTAATAAAATAAATAAATAAATAAATAAGTACATCTGTTAAAAAAAATGAGCTCCAGATTTCAAGAAAGCTCCAGGTACACTGAATGGATCCAGGTAGTCCTTGGTTTACAGCCGGCTGCTTAGCGATTATTTGTCAAGTGCTGGGGAGAATCAGGCAGTTGAAATTAGTATAAAGATTCATTGCAAGCGTAAGCTGTACAAGAATCTGACCAACTAACAGTCAAGGGAAATGAGCAGGAGATAAGAAAGGCATTTAAGGTGGACTGGACTTAGAACTCTTGCAGGCGCACAAGGAGATGCGTCACTTATAACGCGTTTGACTCCTCCCTCAGGCTTACCCTGTTCATCTCCTATAATACTTGAAGTTATAACAAATCCTGGAAAGGGATTTACAACCTGGATTCAAAGTTCTGATGTCTACCCCCCACTCCTACCCCCAGTCTGGTGACCACAATTTGGGCACTTGGTAGCAGGGGTGGGATTCTACCAGTTCACACCTATTCACTAGAACCAGTTGTTAACATTCTAAGCAGTTCGGAGAACCGGTTGTTAGAATAAATTACTGGTCTAATCCTGTAAGGAAGGCAGGAAGGAAACATTCTGGTGTTCCTTACAGAAACTGCCTCTCCGTTAACCCTTATTACATTCTTGGTAGAACTAGACTTCCTTTCTCAGGAATGTCTCTGGAGTTTTTTCCCGCTCCTTTGCTGGTACTTTGTTTGTGTGGAGTGACCATTCAAAGTTACAATGGCACTGAAAAAAGTGACTTATGATCATTTTTCACACTTACGACTGTTGCAGCATCCCCACAGTCATGAGAGGCCAGGCGAGGAGATGCGTGCCTCGATGTGAGTGATATTGAGTTGGCCACACCCAGCCAATAACATGACCACCAAGCCATGTCCGCCCAGTCACATGACCACCAAGCCATGCCCACCACCTAAGCCATGCCCACAGAACCAGTTGTTAAAAATTTGAAAATTATGCAGAATAAATGAACCTAAGAAATATATTATATTCAGCTATATAAATGAAATGTAGAAGAAATAACAAAGGTCTTAAATTTCCTTTTCTCTTTCATTATTATTTCTATTATATTTTAGTCATCACTTAAATAATATGAAGGTATTATTAATTTAATAATAGTTATAAACCAATGATAAGAGTTAGTAGAGTATTGTGTGTTATTTAGTGTTTAAGATGTGATAGTTAATGAAGACGCCAGGTATTAGTTAATATGGACTATTAGGACTTATCAAATTCAATATCAAATGTAAAGAGTAATTTGTTATTTACATACTAGTGTTTCTGTAGTTTTTAAATTTGTATGTGTTAATTCTTGTAAATAAAGTTGTTTTTAAAATTTAAAAAAATTGAATCCCACCCTTGCTTGGTAGTGTATACTTCTGATTTCTAGGGGGAAGAACTCCCCCTAGAGAGTAGTGGGTTTGCTTAATAACCACAGCACTCAGTTAAGAATCACCACGTCTGCTTAACATCTGCCTCATTCACTTTACAAATGCCACAAAAAGGTCTTAAAATCGGGACATGCTTAACTATCACAGCTGACAATTGTAATTGTGGACTCAGAATGATTGTAAGTGGAGAGCTACCTGTACTATAGTCTAGTCTATTAGGAAGCAAACTTTCGATGTTATTATATTAATTTATTTGATTCTTCTTATTAGTTTTACTGTTTTAAACGTGGTTTTATATTCTGTAAGCTGCCTTGAGTCACCATGAGCGAATAGGCAGCAATATAAATCAAATAAATAAATACATAAATAAAATAAAATAATTAAATAAATAAATTAAATATATAAATAAATAACATAAACTGTTACTTCTAAGTATCCCCATTTCAGCAGGCTAACTACTGCCAGCTATGCTTGGATAGAAGCTACAAGAGGCATGTCCAACCATATACTGGCTGGGGAATTCTGGGAGTTGAAGTCCATAAGTCTTAAAGTTGTCATGGTTGTGCACCCCCGAGCTAGAACTTCCAAGATGAAAGCATCTACGTGTTAACATTCAGAAAGTTAAAAGAAACACCTTTGTGACAGGGAGATTATGAATTCCTGCCTGCCTTGCCTTCAAGTTGTCTCTGCCTTCCCGGAAAAACTAGGCCAGGGCCTTTCTTCTCTGCCTGTTGGACCACCCAGGAAGTTTGTGCATCTTGAACCTTGGCCTGGCGTGCAATTAAGGCGTTGCTAACGGCTCCACTCTCCTTTTTTTTTTTACCTTGGATGGTCAGCTGGGTTGCATTGTTAAGTCCTGAGGCCCAGAACAGATGTATTTGCTTTAGCTACTTCGTAGGCTTGGATCCAAAATATTCTTCTGCCTGAGGTGATAAACAAGGGCACTGCAGCTGGCTGAATTTTGTGGGCTTTCAACACATGGAACAGGAGAGCATCTTAAAACACACCTGAGGTAGTAGGATAATTTGGGGATCAGAACAAGCTTTGTTGTCCTCCAAGAGAAGAAGATGGCTCTCAATCCTTGGAGAGACAGAACTTCTGCCCATCTCCACACACCATCTGCTGCCTAAGATGGTTTCCTTCTTCTACCGCATAATAGAGCCAGCCGTTCCATCTTGCAAAGGTGGAAACTAATCAAGGAGAGAAGCAACCTAGAACTAAGAAGGAATTTCCTGACAGTCAGAACAATTAATCAGTGGAACAATTTGCATCTTTTTCATGGATATGGTCAAGAAGCATTTACATTTACATGACCAAACCAGTGTTTTCACAAAAGCCATTGGGTAAAACTGCCCCAAACTGCAAAATGTTGTTTGAAAGAAACCAGGGATTGTTTTTGTAGTATCTATGTTAATAATAGTAGTAGAAATAGTAGTAGTAGTAGACCTACAAGTAGTAGACCTTCCAAATCTATTATTGTGATGATGATGATGTTGTTGTTGTTGTTGTTGTTGTTATTATTATTATTATATCTTTAGTGAGATTCACAGCCTTTGGGGCTGGTTGGTAGCTCAACAGCTCGAGTCCTAACCAAGGACCTAGGAACTGTTCAGGTAACATCAGAGGATATAAGCTGTTCCAAGTAGGGTGGTTTTTTGTAGAATCAGGGTATTCAAGTCTGATAAATTTGGGATTATTATTGTTGTTGTTGTTATTATTATTATTATTATTATTATTATTATTATTAATTGCACAATCAGCCAGATGTTCAGTCTGGGTTTGGCATTTTTGTCTACCTATCGAGTCCTTACCAAGGACCTGGGATAGGCAAATCTGGATTTTTGATGGTGTTATAGATATCGGCGCAGGATAGAAGCTGTTCCAAGTAAAACTGCTTTCTGCAATTGACTGATGGCGAATTTGTCAATGCCTATGGTGTTCAAGTGGTGCTCTAGTTATTTTGGGACTGCACCCAAGGTGCCTGTTACTGTTGGTACTACCCTTGCTTGCATTATCATCATCATCATCATCATCATCTTCATCATCTCTTTTATTCATTAAACATGAAACTCAGTCAACTGAACATTTAAAAATGTATCACAAATAACAGTGACTGGTGCTAATGATCGATATGGGTTGCTGCCAGCATCCTAGGTATCAACCAGGTATCTTCTTCAAATATATGGCGCTACTCAGAACGTTGTATAAATAAAGTATATAATAATAATATAGTCACAATAGGAGAGTTGGAGGGGACCTTGTAGGTCTACTAGTCCAACCCCCTGCTGAAGCAGGAGACCCTACACTATTTCAGGCAAATCTCCTCTTGAAAACTTCCAGTGTTTGGAGCACCCACAAAATTCTGAAGGCAAGCCATTCCACTGATCAATTGTTCTCACTATCAGGAAATTTATCCTTGGTTCTAGATTGGTTAATTTCCATTCATTGCTTCAAGTGCTTTGGAGAATAGGTGGACTCCGTCTTCTTTGGGGCAGCCCCATAGATATTGGAAGATTGCTATCATCTCAATGATATAATAAGATTCAAGGTGCTGGTATTAACCTATAAAGCCCTTCATGGCTTGGGTCCAGGGTACTTGCAGGAACACCTCCTACCAGCATCCAGGTCCAATCGCCCAGTACGCTCCCACAGACAGGCCCTCCTGGGGGTGCCGTCGGCCAGGCAATGTCGGTTGGCGGTCCCCTGGGGGAGGGCCTTCTCTGTGGGGGCGCCCACCCTGTGGAACCAGCTAACCCTGGGGTTGCGGCTGGCTCCTGACCTACGTTCCTTCCACCACGATCTAAAGACCTGGCTGTTTTTACAGGCCGGCCTGGATTGAGAGGGATTGGGGTTTTTTAATTGGGTATTTTAGTATAATTGAATTTTCTATTTGGATTGGATTAATATTTTTACCTATTTTTGTATGCATATCTTTGTGTGAGCCACCCCGAGTCCCCCCCGGAGATGGGGTGGCATATAAATCCAAATAAATAAATAAATAAATAAATAAATAAATAAATAAATAAATAAATAATTAATCTGGCCTTCTTTTGCATCGACTTCAGTGGAATTAGATGAATGAGAACTTGCTTTTGAAATGTATTTCCAACTGGAAGAAAATTGTCAATTGAAGAGAATATTTGTAGCTCATGGTTGAACTGTGGGGTCCTTGGTGCTCTGTCAACTGGCTTGTTTGCCTGCTGATGTTTTATTACCCAACTAGATAACTTCACCCGTGCTAAATGGCGTACCCTGTCAGTATTGATGGGAGTGTTGTTTTCTTTGTGGTAGTTCCTTAAGTAGGCTGTTTACCTTTTGTTTGATTATGGTAGTTCCTGGATTAGAGTATTATTCACTACAGTACCAGCGCAAACAAGCAATCAAAAAGTAAATAACAGCCTAATCAAGGAATCACCAAGAACGCTCCCACTGGCATGACAGGTAAATCACTTGCGTATAAACAGAGAGCAAACTCCACTCCCTTGTAGCCCTGATGCTGTTACCTAGATGGGTAATGAAACATCTGCAAGAAAACAACCAAGCTCAGAGAGCACCAAGGATGCCACAGTTCAATCTTGAGCTAAAAATACAACTCCGAGGGGGTCAACCTATTCTTCAAAGCACCCCAGAGCAGGAGAAGAAGTAACAGATAGAAGCTTATCAAAGAGAGATCCAACTAGAATTAAGGAGGTATTTCCTAACAGCGAGAACAATCAGCCAGTGGAACCGCTTGCCTTCAGAAGTCGTGGGTGCTCCAACACTGGAGGTGTGATGACCCAGGGTGGGATACAAAACAAACACAGTCACAGAAAACAGGTGAAGCCCCTTTTATTCCTTCACTTTGCTTCCAAGTTCCGAATATTCTTGACGGAAGACAAAAAAAACTCCCACAACAGTTAAAAGAAGAAGGAAAAAAAACAACACAAACCAGGCAAAATAAGGGCTGGAGGACGTCCACAGATAGCACACACTGGGAAGGATGCCAAACTCAGAGAGGAACCATAAACTAGAGATATTTCCATGCTTTGTTTCCAGCGTTACTCAGACGATGTCCGCCTCTTACCGTGTTTTCCCGAAAATAAGACCTACCCCGAAAGTAAGACCTAGCACTATTTTCTAAACCTGCCCTAATATAAGACCTACCCCGAAAATAAGACCTAGTGTAAATCTCCAGTTCCAGGAAGACTTTTCAGGGAGCAACCGTGCACCCAAACACCCCCTACACACTCACACCCACTATTTGGCACCATAAATATATAAGACCTACCCTAAAATAAGACCTAGTGTGTTTTTGGGAGCCAAAAAAAATATAAGACAGTGTCTTATTTTCGGGGAAACACGGTATTTAGTTGTCACAGCTGCAGCCCATGAAGAGGATCAAGGCCCTCTCCTCCCGAGAAGACCACGTTTCTCCCTTATCCTCTCCACCCTGTGTGCCCTAGGATGGTTAGGGGATGGGCCTGGGTCCTCCTCTGACTGCTCAGCTGGCCTCTGCCCTTTCCCAGCCTCCTCCACAACCTCCGGAGCCACATCTCCACTCCCTCAGAGTCAGTCTCCACCAGGGGCATGACAGGAGGTTTTTAAGAAGAGATTGGAGAACCACGTGTGTACGGGGTCTTCTTCTCAAGCAGGAGGCTGGACTAAGAAGACCTCCAAGATCCCTTCTAACTCCTGCTACTCTGCATCCCTTGGTGCTGGCATTTCTTAGCAAGAAAATGGAAGCTGCCCTGTCCCTTGTATCGACTGGCCAAGGAGGAGCAGCCGCGTTGGACAGCCGGCTCTCCTGCACGGCGCACAACCCACACAGGCACTGGGTTTTCTGAAATAGCTTCTTCCTTTGCTGAGGCAGCACTTCTAATCACAGCTGCTCTCCGCCCGAAGTGGGTTGCGGTGAGGCGGATGAATCAGCAGCGAAAGACACAAGGATGCATTGTCTCTTCTGGGCCGCGGCTTCTCCTCCCTGCTCCTTTGAAGGACGGAGCCAAAGGAAGAGAACCTCCACGCCCCGGGCAAGCTGAGAGAGGTGCCTCTTTGCCAGGGACAATTATTGTTTTTTCCTGAGTTTGGGGAGGGGAAAAAAAAAACCCCAAACCAAGTTCTCTTCCCCTTCCCAGTTGAAAAAATTCTCTATTTTTAAAAGAATCCCATTAACTCCCATTTCGCATGCTGCAGTGAAACTCCCTGTGGGTTTCTTTCTCCCCGCCCCCCTTCACCACCTCTTTCCCCCCACCCCAAAGCAGCCCCCTGTAATTTTGGGAAGGGAGTGTGCAATTTATGTCTTCCTGAGCACCACAGCTGGTAATTCAGATCCTCCTGCCCTTTATCTGGCTGTCCACTCAGCCGGGCAGCTGACCTGCCACACACGTGTCACCGTTTGAAATACCCGGCAGGACCACAGGCAAAAAGCAGTCCGGTGGTATTTTCAAGGGAAATTCTCAGTTTCTATGCTTGCGTGTGTGTGTGTGTGTGTGTGTGTGTGTGTGTGTGTGTGTGTTTTAAATTAAAAAGCAAAACAAAACCCGGAAGATAGCCTTCCTGTGACATTTAGGCTTCTCTGAATTTTCCAGTGCAGGTCTGTAATTTTAAAAAAAAAAGAATATATTGGGGGAAATCCTTTCTAAGTTGAGATCAAGGCCTTGCGACTTTGCAAGCATACCTATGAAGTTTTATTGGCACACCGTTCTCAAAAGTGGTTTTTTTTTCTGAAACAGATAATCAGAGTTGGAAGGGACCTTGTAGGTCATCTAGTCCAACCCCCCCGCACAAGCGGGAGACCCTACACCATTTCTGACAAATGGCAGTCCAATCTCTTCTTGAAAGCCTCCAGTGATGAAGCTCCCACAACTTCTGAAGGCAACTTCTGTTCCATTGGTTGATTGTTCTCACTGTCTGAAAGTTGCTCCTTATTTCCAGGTTGAATCTCTCCTTGTTCAGTTTCCATCCATTATTCCTTGTCTGGCCTTCGGATGCCTTGGAAAATAGTTTGACCCCTCCTCTCTGTGGCAGCCCCTCAAATATTGGAAGGCAGCTATCCTGTCTCCCCTGGTCCTTCTCTTCAGTAGACTAGCCAGGCCCAGTTCATGTAACCATTCTTCATATGTTTTAATCTCCAGTCCACTAATCATCCTGGTTGCTCTTCTCTGCACTCTTTCTAAAGTCTCAACATCTTTTTTTATAGCGTGTAAAAGACATGTTTATTTTTCAAAAAAAGGGTACGGTATCCTTCATCCATGAGACAGATATTTATTTAGTTGTTTGTTGGTTTATAGATTTAATTATAAATGTATTTACTGTATAATTAATACAAAGTAATTAATTATAATATAATAACATATATGGCACTGACTCGTCTGTAGGAAATTCTAGACAGCTTACAATCAATAAAACACTGATTTGACAGAGTAGAACAATATGAAATAGTAACACTAGTAGAATAATTCTTGAAATACACTTATCAGTGTTCAACCAGGGGGGACAATCTATGTGTATATTTTCTTTTTCTTTTTATGCACATCTGCAGTATTTTTGTTTGTTTTCTGTAGTTTTGCTTTGTTTTTGTATTTCCCCCCCCCCTCTTTTTTGGGGGGAGTTTGTGGAGTTTAATGTTCTGAATAAAATAATAATAAAAATAAATAGTAACACTAAAAATTGGTAACAAATGGACAGATATCCTGGGAGTGAATGTGTTGTGACATGGTGAGCTGTAAAAGGATAAGCATCTTTCGAAAGATTACTTCGATAACTGGCAGTCAAAACATGAAGGACATAAAGAGGTTGTGGTTCTTTTTCTTGTGTCACTTTTCTTAAAACAGTGACTGGACCAAGAAAGGCCTTGATTAAATACATCATTAGGTGAGGCAACTTCGAATTTCTGCAGCCTCTGAGAAGAACCAATGAACCATTTCTGTACTTGGCAGCATTTTCATTCTAGAACTAGCTGATAACCCAGCGTTGCCCGGGTATTTATGTATCCCAATCTTATATTAGACAGGAAAATCCTGTAGTCAGGACTCACGCTGTTGTACTGTCTCTTGCACAGCATTGCAAGTCTTTTATTCCTCTCCTTGGGAGCTGGTGTTTCATTTTTTTTGATTGCACTCGGCCAATCTCCTGACGTCTTCTTTGAGGGCTGAGAGGGAGCCCCCTTGTGGAGTACTGGAGTACTGTGAAGTCATTACCATGGCCAGTCCACTGTGCTGTACAGTAGAAGCCATTTTAAGGCACCCCGCCCCAAGGGGTGTTAGGGGTGTCTTACCCCCACAGTAGTTGTTTCCAAAGGGTAAGTCAACTGTGTACCAAGTTTGGTTGAAATTACTCGAGGTGTTCCATAGTTATGCTGAAACACACACACACACACATGTTTTATAGAAGAAGAAGGAGAGGAGGAGGAGGGGGGGAAAGAAAGGAAGGAAGGAAGGAAGGAAGGAAGGAAGGAAGGAAGGGAAAGGGAGAGAGAAAGAAAGGGAAAGGAAAGGAAGAAAAGAAAAGAAAGAAGAAGACAAGGGTAGAGAAACTATGGCCCTTTTATGACTTGTGGACTTCAACTCCCAGAATTCCTGAGCCAGCATAGGAGTTCTGGTAATTAAAGTTCATTAAAGGGCCACAGTTTCCCCACCCCTGATCTAGAAGGTTAGCAGAGAGTGGAATTAAACATCAGTCCAGGGCGTCCTTGACTTACGGCCGTATTTGGGATAAGAATTTCCATTTTTAAGCATGTCGTGCCCGATTTTATAACCTCTTTTGCCATGGTTGTTAAATGAATCACTGCCATTGTTAAGCGGACCACATAGTCATTAAGGGAATCTGGCTCCCCCCCATTTTCTTTGCTTTGCTTTTCTTAGGTAGCTGGGAAGGTTGCAGAGAGCAACCAAGATGATTAAAGGCCATATGAAGAACGGTTGTAGGAATTGGGTATGTCTAGTCTAGTAAAAAGGATTCGGGGGACAAGATAGCAGTCTTCCAGTATTTGAGGGGCTGTCACAAAGAAGAGGGAGGGAGTCAACTTAGTTTCCAAAAGCACCAGAGGGCAAGACAGGAAACAATGGTTGGAAACTAATCAAGGAGAGAAGCGACCTGGGATTAAGGAGAAACTTCCTAACATTGAGGACAATCAACCAGTGGAACATCTTGCCTTCAGACGTTGTGGGTGCTTCATCACTGAAGGTTTTTAAGAAGAGACTGGACGATCAGTTGTCTGAAATGGTATAAGCCAGGGTCTCCTGCTTGAGCAGGGGGCTGGACTAGAAGACCTCCAAGAACCCTTCCAATTCTATTCTGATCGATGGATCAGATCTCTTGACTTGGGATGCAGCTGTCATGAATGCTGGTTGCGAGGCGCCCAAATTTTGACCTGTGGCTATGAAGTGCTGTGATGGTCGCAAGTGTTAAGACCATTTGTAAGCTGCCGTAAGTTCAAACGGTCACTAAACGGATGGTTGTATGTCAAGGACTACCTGCGGCTCTGGGGCAGTTGTCCCTCTTGGCGGTTTCATTCTTAGGAAAGTAATCTCCGCTGATTTGCATTTAATTCGGTCCCTTGCAGGACCTCTGCAGCTGGTCCGCACCCACCCAACGGGAGTGTTAAAATTATGGGCAAAGAGGAGGCCAGGATGTATAAATAGGGAAGAGGAACGACTTGGGTAGAAATTTTAGCAAATCGAACCTGCTTGTTACGATCATCCCATTACACGGAGGCATGCAATTAAGTCCAAAAATTGCATGTTTCTGCTGGAGGGTCAGGCGGTTCCTGTTTTATTCATTTCCTGCATCAGGGAACAAACTGGAGCGCAGCCCCTCCCTCCCTTTTCCAATTGTTTGGCTCCTGGTCATCTCAGATTTCCTTCTGAAGAGAGGAGAAACATCTCAGATCCTTGCTTATTCCTTAGTTTAGTGATGGCTAAGCTTTTCCATGTTGCGTGCCAAAAAAGTGCGCTCGCATGCCTGCACTCCCATGCCTGCACCCATGATGCAATGCGCACGCGACCCTGCATGCTTTTGCGCATGCACGTGCATCTCCCACAGGCACGTCTCCTCCTGCGCATGCGCAGCAGATACTCAACAATCAGCTGGTTGGCAGGGGGCACGCACACATGCGCAGTGGGGCTGTTCCAGGCGACCTCTTGCGTGCCGGCAGAAGTGGCTCTGCACGCCACTTCCAGCACGTGTGCCATAGGTTCGCCATCACGGCCTTAGTTGTTTCCTTACAGCGACCGTTCAAAGTTTCAGTGGCACCAAAAAAGAGCGTTTTTCACACTTAGGGCCATTGCAACAGCCTCCCCGTGGTCACGTGATCAAAAAATTCAGACACTCGGCTGCTGACTCACATTTATGACGGCAGTGTCCGTGGGGGTCATGTGTTCCACTTTCGTGACCTTCTGACGAGCAAAATCAGTGTCAGGGTTCCAAGTCATACACCCATAGCAAGCAGAACTCCGAGGCAGGATGTTTCCTCAGAGAACAGTTTTATTTGGTATATCATATTGGCACAGATCTGGTGAAAACCGACTCTGAAGGTTCCCACAGTTTTCACCTCATTAAAACTAATGGTTTTTTTCCCTTCCCCCAACAGTCACATGGTCCAATCAAGGCTCCGTCTGGTTGCTTGGTAACTTTGCTCCTCCTCTTTTCAGCCACCTGTGGGAATGTCCTTGGTTCTCAGGAGAAAGTATTTTGTTTTGGCTACAAAACCCCAGCTGTCTATATTTCCCCCCCTCCTTATCCCTCAGCTCCAGTGACATAACACTGAAGCCCCAAAATGGCCTCGATCAGATCAGCTTCAGGGTTGACAGACAGTGGGGAAGCTGATTCACTTAACAACTGTGTTACTAATTTAACAACTGCAGTGATTCGCTTAATATCCGCGGCAAGGACGGTTGTAAAATGGCACTAAACTCACTTCCCCGCCTTGCTTACAAATGGAAATCTTGGGCTCAATTCTGGTCGTAAATCAACGGTATGTCATATCCCAGAATGGGATTAAGCTGACAGACCAACCCTTGTAATCGGGTGCTGTGACACACAGCTTTACAATTCCCGTGCATACCTTTCACTTCTCCCCCTCCCTAAAGGGAGGTTGAAATCCTATAGGCCCGCATGGAAAACAGCCATTCACTTAGCATCTATCCAGTTTAACCCTAAGAAGGCCTAGAGACAGGAATTATTGAAGGTCCTTGGATAATCATTTGCCTGAAATTGTATAGGGTTTTCTGCCTAGGCAGGGGGTTGGACTAGAAGACCACCAAGATCCCTTCCAATTCTGTTATTCTACTCCTACCCTACCTCACTCTCTACTCTACTCTACTCTACTCTACTCTACTCTACTCTACTCTACTCCACTCCTATTTCTATTTCTATTTCTATTTCTATTTCTATTTCTATTCCTATTCCTATTTCTCTCCTCTTCTACTCTACTCTACTCTATTCTACTCCTACTCCTATTCCTCTCCTCTTCTACTCTATTCTACTCTACTCTACTCTACTCTACTCAACCCTATTCCTATTCCACTCCTTTTCTACTCTACTCTGTTCTATTCCTATTCTGTTCTACTCTACTCCTATTCTATTTGATTTGATTTGATTCCTACTCTACTCTACTCTACTCTACTCTACTCTACTCTACTCTACTCCTTTCTTACGGCCTGACCATTAGTGATCCTTCTCTACCAAACCACCTTTGACCTGCCTCGCTCTGTCTGGACCAAATGGAAGAGAATTCAGCGTGATGCCGGAAGGAGTGCTTTTCCCTGTATCAGTGGGGATGGAAAGATCCCCCTCGTTGTGATTGTGGCGCTGATTCGCAAACGGTCAAACATATTGTGCAAGGTTGCCCATGACATGCATTCTCCAATTCCCTAGAACAGTGATCCCCAACCTTTACTGCTTAGCAGCCTGGTTGGGATGGGGGGGGAGAGGAACCAGTCGGTGCTAGCGGCAGGGCACCGCTTGTGCAAGTTGAGCGGCGCACTTGCGTGTGTACATGCGACCTGCCGCTTGTGCAAATAGAGCTGTGTACCTGGGGCTAGCCCGCCACTCTCACGACCCAGTTCCAAATGGGCCCCTGCCCTAGAAAATCTGCACAAAGCAACGCCAGAGGCCATCTCCTGGGTAGAAGAATTGGACCTCTAGCTATGAGGCCGTTGCTATACCCCAGTAGATGTTTTGTATATAATTAGCTGGATGTATGTGTGTATAGGTTTGCTTCCCTTCTGTCGTGTCCTCATCACACACTAAATAATAATTTCAAGGGAGAAGCTCAGTTGCTCACGGTGGAGAAATCGAAGCTGGAAGGGAGAGTGGGTGGGATGGGATCTCGACAATTCCACACACACACACACACACACACACCCGAGATAAATCTTGGAAAAAGAAACCGTAGAATTGCAAAGCTGGAGAGCTGTTGCAGCAGAAGCTGGGTGGGTTTGGTTGTGGTTTCACAAATATAGTCTCCGGGGTGTGTCCAAGGGAGGGTTTGCAATAACACACCGAGCCTGAATGCCACATGTCGAAAGGAAAGACAATAGCAAGAGTTTTCCCTCCGGCTCTAATCTTGTGGTGTGGTTGGGTGTGTTTTTGGAGGTGGAGGGGTGGGGGAGAAGTGTTTTTTTGGGGGGTGAAGGAAGGAGAAAAGAGAAAAAACCGAAGGGAGGGGTCCTGGGTTTGTTGATGCTCCTAGGGACGCGCACAGAGATTTACGAGCCGTAGCCCGCCTGGCGTGGAATGCTTTGTGACTGAGGAGGAGGGAGTGGGACGTCTGGATGGATTAAACGGGTTCTCGGTTTGCTGGGCTTGCTTTGTTGTTTTTCCTTTTCCACATTGTAGGCATGCATTTTTTTTTAAATTACATTTATATGCCGCCCTTCTCCGAAGACTCAGGGCTGCTTACAATTTTGGGAGCACAACCCAATGCTCAGCAATAGCCTTCCTTCCATTGTATATGCCTGCTTATTACTAAGCAGCATTTTTACAAAGTCAGCTTATTGCCCCCAACAATCTTGGGTCCTCAATTTACCTACCCCGAGAGGATGGAAGGCTGAGTCAACCTTGAGCCTGGTGGGATTCGAGCCTGCAATAATTGCAGGCAGCTGGAATTTAAGAGCTAGGCATTTAGCAGCCTGCACCACCAAACCCCAGACCCGTCCAGGCTGGGGCTGTGGGTTTAGGGCCAGCCTGTGAGGGCACAGTTGTATGGGTAGTTCTCAACATATGACCACAGGGGAGCCTGGAATTTCTGGTGGCTAAGTGAGAAATTGAGTTGAGTGAGTTTCGCCCCGACTTTTCTTGATAAGCGAAGCATTCCAGTGGTTCACTTAAACGGTCTGACTTCCCCATTGACTTAGTTTGTCAGAAGGTCGCGCAAGGGGATCCTGGGATGCTGCGACCGTCATAACTATGAACTGGTTGTCGGGTGTCAGAATGTAAATCCCGTAACCGTGGGGATGCTGCAAGGTGGTATTCATAAGCACTGGTGGTACTCAATTTTATTTACTACCGGTTCTGTGGGCATGGTTTGGTGGGTGTGGTATGGTTTGATGGGTGGGGTGTGGCTTGGTGGGCGTGGCTTGGTGGGCATGGCAGGGGAAGGATACTGCAAAATCCCCATTCAACTCCCCACCCTACAAACCTGCTTTCCAGCTCCATTCTCCTGTGCAGGGCAACAAAAGAAGACCCAGCCAATCAGCTGGGACTCAGGAGGCAGAGAAGAGATGGGGGCGGGGCCAGTCAGAGTGGGATTTGCTGGTTCTCCAAACTACTCAAAATTTCCGCTACCGGTTCTCCAGAATCTGTCAGAATTGGCTGAATACCACCTCTGGTCATAAGTGTAAAAAACGGTCATAAGTCACTTTTTTCAGTGCCTTTGTAACTTCGAATGGTGACTAAACGAACTGTTGTAAGTCAAGAGCTTACCTGTATAAGCAGATGGGACTTCCCAGCAGGGAAAAACTCCTTTTCTGAGGTCAGCCTCTCTGATCTTACCCGAAGGAATGAAGTACAGGTAAGTCCTTGACTTACGACCACAGCAACAGGTAGTCCTCAACTTACGACCGCAGCTGAGCCAGACATTTCTGCTGCTAAGCAAGGCAGTTGCTAACGGCTTTGGTCCCATTTTACAACCTTCGTGGCCACAGTTGTTAAGAGAACCACTGCAGTTGTTAAATGAATCATTCGTTGTTAAGCAAATCTGGCATTCCCCCCCAAATTGACTTTGCTTGACGGAAGCCGATTGGGAAGGTTACAAACGGCGATCCTGGGACAGTGCAATGAATTGTTAAATCCATGCCGGTTACCAAGTGCCCGAATTCTGATCACGTGACCATGGGGAGGTTGCAATGGTCATAAGTGGGAAAACTGGTCATAAGTCACTTTTTCTGGGGCTGTTGTAACTTTGAACCTCCACTAAATGAATGGTTGTAAGTTTTGGATTACCTGTGTCCTTTTGAGCAGAAACAGGCTGGCTGAGGGTCAGAGGCAGTATTCAGCAGGTTCTGACCAGTTCTGGAGAACCGATAGCAGAAATTTTGAGTAGTTCAAAGAACCAGCAAATACCACCTCTGACTGGCCCCGCCCCCATCCCTTCTCCGCCTCCCAAGTCCCAGCTGATTGGCTGGGTCTTCTTTGTTGCCCTGCACAGGAGAACAGAGCTGGAAAGCAGGTTAGTGGGGTGGGGAGGGAATGGAGATTTTGCAGTCTCCCCCTGCCACACGCCTACCAAGCCACCACAGAACCAGTAGTAAAAAAAAATTGAATCCCACCACTGGTCACAGTGGACCAGCTGTGGGTGTGAAGGGATGGGGCAGGGTGGGGGTTTCAATATTTCCCATTCCAGTTTTTGGGGGTGACCAAAACCCTTTCTTTTCACGTTAAGTGTATTCTAAGGCCCAAATCTTAAGTTTATTAGGAATTCCTGCCTCCCAAAAACAAAATAATAGAACACTAAATTTCAGCAATTGCGACAAGAGTGAATTCCTCAGGAAAAAAACGAGGTTCTCTGTATCTCTTGGACTGTAAGATGACCACCTATTTCTTAAATAGGAGACAGTTTGGTGTAGTGGTTATAGAGCTGCCCTACAAACCAGGAGTCTGGGAGTTCTAGTCCCGCTTTAGGAATGAAAGTCATCTGGGTGACTTTGGGCCAATCACCAGGAGAGGGTAAGTTGTAGTCTCATGTTAGGTTTGAAGCTGGCTGGATGACTTTGGACCAATGACCTGGAGACTGTGAATTCTAGTCCAGTGTTAGGCAAGCTAGCCGGCTGGGGATTTTGGGCCAGTCCCTGTGTCTCAACCAAACCCATCTCACAGGGTTGTTGTGGGAAAAGGAGGAGGAGGAAGGAGTATTGAGTATGTTCCAAGGGTGGGATTCTCCTGGCTCGGACCGCTTCATGCAGACCCCTTGTTCCGATGATTAGCTGGCTCCGAAATGATTCGTGCAGCAGAGCTGCAGTTGAAGGTAACGATTAACTTCTTTGAACGCGGAGCACGCGCGCAGAGCACGTTTGTGGAGAACGTGCTCACCGAACTGGTTTGTCATGCCCCTGTCAGGGTCTGAATCCGAGGAGGAAGACGAACAGCTGACAGGGAGTGGGAATGTGGCTCCGTTGGCTGTGGAGGAGTCTGGGAAAGGGCGAAGTCTGGTTGGGAGAGCAGGGAACAAGTAGAACAAAGGAGAGAGGGAGTTCAGAGGAAGATCAAGGCCCACCCCCTCTTCATCCTAGGGCACGCAGGGAGGAATGGAGAAGAGAGCAACGTGGGTTGTCTGACTTACAGGGGAGGAAAGGGCCCTGATTCCCTTCATTAGCCACAGCTGGGAATGAAAGTTTAAAAGAACCGAATGCTGACTGCGGCAGCTGCTGGGAGCAAATGTTTATCCTGTGTTGTCTTTGTTTATCTATGTTCCTGGCGTCTTCCCAACCATGTGAGTTTTGCCGTGCCTTCACATCTGGAATTTTTGCTCCTGCCCTGCCGAACTATTTACCTCAGTTTGGCTTGATTGGATTTATAGTTACAGTTTGTGTTGACCATGTTTTGGACTTAATTCTCTGCAGTCAAAGGCTGTCCCTGGGAGAGTTTTTCCCCAGCCAGAAGGTAACCTGGACTTTGGGGGCAAAGTTGGAGCTAATAAAGGGACTCTTATTGATTATCTGACTGTGTTCCTTTGTGCCATGCCCCAGGTCATCACACGGTTGTTTTTCCGGGTGAATTGCACCCCTGGTATGTTCACCATCATGAGTAACTTGTAAAGTAATAATGGTGAGGTTACAGTCAAATAAATGAACACCTTTATAATGTCCGTTGTGATATAAATTCAGAATAATCAGAAGCACGTGGATTATCCATTTCTGAATTCTCTTTACCCCCAACCCAAGCTATAAGTGACACACCATGGGGTGTATCAGTTAATGAAAATGGAGAGGAGATATACTGTGAGTAAGAGGGTGGGGTAAAACACAACACTTACTTCCAAGGTGTCTGGCAGGGTGTGGTGAAAAAAAGTCAAAATGCCACCCACAATATTGTGATCAAAGCTTCCTGGTCCGACACACATAAAAAAAACAGGCGGAACTAAAATAAAACATATCACGGCCACCCTCTTAAGTTGTTTTTAATTTAAAAAATATTTCAATTAAGTTTTGAAAGCAAGCATTAGAACACAAACTAAAAGTGGGATGGGATATCAGGAAAAAGTGACCAAAAAAAAGGAAAGAAAGAAAGAATGAAAAACACATCTAATAAATACACAGCAAAAGTGGTCTCCAACTTTTTTCAGTCCAGAGATAATAATGCAGTACAACAAAGTCTCTCTAATTTAAATGAATAATCGATTTTTTAAATTACATTTATATGCCGCCCTTCTCCGAAGACTCAGGGCGACTTACAATTTTTGGGACACAACCCAATGCGCTTAGCAATAGCCTTCCTTCCATTGTATATGCCTGTTTATTACTAAGCGACATTTTTACAAAGTCAGCTTATTGCCCCCAACAATCTTGGGTCCTCAGTTTACCTATCCCGAGAGGATGGAAGGCTGAGTCAACCTTGAGCCTGGTGGGATTTGAGCCTGCACTAATTGCAGGCAGCTGGAGCTAAGTGCTAGGCGTTTAACAGCCTGCACCACCAAGGCTCTTTAAACTACCCTAAAGTACTAATCCTAAATATTTAAACTACCCTAAAGTACTAATCCTAAATATTCTTTTAAAAAATCAATATTCATCTTATATGGATGGCTTTAATCTTAGCACATAATAAATTGTCAAATATGAATAACCGTATTTTAAAAAAAAACCCACAACACTTCTGCAGTTGGATCAGATCTGATTCACAAATCCCAAAGTTGGTTTTCAGCATGGCTTGCTGGGGAATTCTGGGAGCTGAAATCCACAAGTCTTTGAGTTGTCAAGATTGGACACTCCTGTTTTAGAGCAAGAACAAATGATGTTGCCAATCATTCCTGTTTTTAAAAAAAGGATTTGAGTTTTTATCTTTTTTTGTGTTCAATTTCTGTTGTTGTTTAAAAATAGTTTTCACTTGTTTCATATTTGGCTGGAAATCAGGAATTAGTGGTGCACCTAGAACAAGAAACCATATTAAAAAGCTTCCCCATTTCTACTGAAGACTTTCTCTGGCTTCCTTCCAATTTCTCCTTTTTGTTGATGTTGAGAATTCTTGATAGCTGAAGTCTAGAAGGTAAAAAGCAGATTATTTTTTTAAGAGGAATAGAGGCAGCCATGGCTGGAGCTGTCTTTTTAAAAAAAAATAAGATAATGCTTTTAGAATTCTAATTCTCATATAACAGATAACAGATAATCAGAGTTGGAAGGGACCTTGTAGGTCATCTAGTCCAACCCCCCAACCAAGAGGGAGACCCTACACCATTTCTGACAAATGGCAGTCCAATCTCTTCTTGAAAGTCTCAAGTGATGGCATTCCCACAACTTCTGAAGGCAACTTCTGTTCCATTGGTTGATTGTTCTCACTGTCTGAAAGTTTCTCCTTATTTCTAGGTTAAATCTCTCCTTGTTTCCATCCATTGTTCCTTGTCTGGCCTTCAGGTGCTTTAGAAAATAGCTTGACACCTTCCTCTCTGTGGCAGCCCCTCAAATATTGGAAGACTGCTATCATGTCTCCCCTGGTCCTTCTCTTCCCTAGACTAGCCATGCCCAGTTCCTGCAACCGCTCTTCATATGTTTTAGCCTCCAGTCCCCTAATCATCCTGGTTGCTCTTCTCATCACTCTTTCTAGAGTCTCAACATCTTTTTTATAGTGTGGTAACCAAAACTGGATGCAGTACTCTAGGTGTGATCTTACTAAGGCTTTATAGTGAGGTATTAGTACCTCACTCGATCTTGATTGTATATAAACAACTCATCTTCTACTGTCTTAACTATTCCTTTTATTGCAATGATGGCTAACCTTTTCGGCACCAAGTGCCCAAAGTGTGCATCGCAGTATCCCCAAAAAGCATAATGCTCATGCGCCCCCATGCATCTATCACATGACTCCGGGACACTGCAACGTCATAAATATGAACCAGTCTCCAAGTGTCTGAATTTTGATCACATAATCATGGAGATGCTGCAGAGGTCGTAACTGTGAGAAGTGGTCATAAGTGACTTTGTTCGGTGCCATTGTAACTTTGTACGGTGACTGAATGAACAGTTGTAAGTCGAGGACTACCTGTAGTCATAAGTCGGGAAGTACCAATAGTTTCTTTATTATTGTTTGTATTGTGGGCTGCCAGCAGTCAGTGGAACTAGTGGCAGACTCAGACAGTGAAGAGGTTGGGGAGGAACATGGGCCAGTCCTAGAGTCTGGGGAAGGCTCTGACGAGGGCTCTGCATCGGAGGCCGAGATGGGGCCAGGGCCATCTGACAGTTATTAGCTGCCTACGGAGTCAGAGATCAGTGGGGCAGAAGAACAGCGGGAGCCTGTTCCCGATTTACGCATGCGCAGAGCTGCCAGGAGAAGGGAACAGTTAAGGAACAAGGGTCGACTCAGGATTAAAGCCACAGGTGGACAGTGAATGAAAAAAGGAGCCGAAAGAGGGTTTGTAGGGAGACAATGAGTTCATTTAATTAGTGTGAAGATTTGTTCGTGACTCTCAGAGACCCCTTGTAAAGTATTTTCTGGTACAGCATTGCACTTGGTAGTTATCGCCCTGGCAACTCTCCAAGCCTGATAAAGTCTGTGATTGTAATTCACCCTTGAACGACTGTTTGCCGGAACTTTGCTGGATGTGAACGATACCGTGTTTCCCTGAAAATAAGACACTGTCTTATATATTTTTTAGCTCCCAAAAACACACTAGGTCTTATTTTTAGGTAGGTCTTATATATTTATGGTGCCAAATAGTGGGTGTGTGAGGTGTGTGTAGGGGTGTTTGTGGGTGCACAGTTGGTCCCTGAAAAGTCTTCCTGGAACTGGAGATTTACACTAGGTCTTATTTTTGGGGTAGGTCTTATATTAGGGCAGGTTTAGAAAATAGTGCTAGGTCTTACTTTCGGGGTAGGTCTTATTTTCGGGGAAACACAGTAGGAATTCACATTAGCCTAATGAAAGGGGGGTTTATCGGGACGAGGAATCTGCTTCGTGATTTTGTGAAGCCTAGGTCAGGACAATTTCCCTTTAGACCAGAATCTTGCCAGAGTAAAGTACAAATCTGCATAGCTATTCGATAAACCCTGAGAAAGGTTAGGGAGGGTAGTCCGCCCAGTCTCTCTTCTTGCATGCCAAGGATTCCAGGCTGATTTGTCTCTTGGGAAAGACCCCGCTCCCTCCTGAAATTCTCTTCCACATTCCATCACAAGATCTGCATTTTGTATCTGCAGCTCAACAAAGGATTTCTGACACACACACACACACACACACACACACACACACACACCACGCATGGGGGTGGGGGTGGGGGTGGGGAAATCCTTTGGCAGGCAGTAACACCTTGCAAATTTCTCTGCCATCTTCCCCAGAAGGAAGACTGCAAAGCAGCAACATGATCGCGGGGAGTCTGGTAACCAGTCATAAGTGTGAACAGGTTGCATAGCATGCCAATCGTGGTCACGTAACCACCTTGGAAGGATGTGGCATGATGTTTTTATGATAGCCGGAAGTACTTTACACCCATTAAACGGCTGGTCATAAAATTGAGGATTACCTGCATTTCTCAATCTGCTGCATTTATTAAAAGATTGCAAAGCCGGAAGAAAAAAATAGCTGCAGTTCGAAATAAAAACCACAGGCTTTATTATACTGTGTTTCCCCAAAAATAAGACCTACCCCGAAAGTAAGACCTAGCACTATTTTCTAAACCTGCCCTAATATAAGACCTACCCCAAAAATAAGACCTAGTGTAAATCTCCAGTTCCAGGAAGACTTTTCAGGGAGCAACCGTTACCCATGAAACACCCCCCACACTCACACCCACTATTTGGCACCATAAATATATAAGACCTACCGAAAATAAGACCTAGTGTGTTTTGGGAGCCAAAAAATAAGACAGTGTCTTATTTTCGGGGAAACACGGTATACACTGGCAGGTTGGTGAGAAAACCAACCATATAAGGGCCCTACATTTTTTTTTATTATGCAAAGCCTTCAGAAGAGCCATCAGGAACAATGGGAGGTCGAGGATGAATTGTGGGCGACAGCACATTCCTCAATCAGACTAGAGCTGGAAGGGGCCTTGGAGGTCTTCTAGTCCAACCCCCTGCCCTATACCATTTCAGACAGATACTCTGTCCAGTCTCTTCTTAAAAGCCTTGGTGGCTCAGGCTGTTAATTGCCTGCTCTTAAGATCCAGCTGTCTACAATTACTGTAGGCTCGAATCCCACCAGGCTCAAGGTTGACTCAGCCTTCCATCCTCTCAGGGTAGGTAAATTGAGGACCCAAGATTGTTGGGGGCAATTAGCTGACCTTGTAAAAATGCCGCTTAGTAATAAGCAGGCATATACAATGGAATGAAGGCTATTGCTGAGCACACTGGGTTGCATCCCAAAAATTGTAAGCCCCCTGAGTCTCCGGAGAGGGCGGCATATAAATGTAATTAAAAAAAAAATATTCCAGGTTGCTTCTCTCCTTGACTAATTTCCATCCGCCGTTTCTTGTCTTGCCTTCTAGTGCTTTGGAGAATAGGTTGACCCCCCTCTTCTTTATGGCAGTCCCTCAAATACTGGAAGAGTGCTATGATGTCACCCCTTGTCCTTTTCTCTAGACTGTACCCAATTCCTGCCATTTTTCTTCATACGTTTCAGGTTCCAGGCCTTTAATCATCTTAGTTGCTTTTCTTTGTACGTTTCCCAAAGTCTCAATCCCATTTTCGTAATCTTTTTTTTTAAAAGTTTTTTATTTATTTTGACAACAAACATTGACAAAGACAAACATCAAATAAAACCATCCTTCCATTGTACAGTGTGTCGGTTGGTACATATCTTTTGTGCACGATATCAACAGTCTCTCCCTTCCAGATTTAAATTAAAATTCATGTTGTACCGATCAACTATGCATATTATGTTATTATCAAATCATTATTAGACTTAAATTACAAATTCACGTCATTCTTCTCGAGCAAATCTCAACTTTTACAAAACCTAGTTCAATGAGTCCTTGGTGGCTCAGGCTGTTAAATGCCTGCTCTTAAGATCCAGCTGTCTACAATTACTGTAGGCTCGAATCCCACCAGGCTCAAGGTTGACTCAGCCTTCCATTCTCAGTGTGTAAATTGAGGACCCAAGATTGTTGGGGCAATTAAGCTGACCTTGTAAAATTAAATTAGTAATAGCAGGCATGTACAATGGAATGAAGGCTATTGCTGAGCACATGGGTTGTATCCCAAAAATTGTAAGCCGCCCTGAGTCTTCGAGAAGGGCAGCATATAAATGTAATTTTAAAAAAAAATCATTCATTTCATTGTAATCAATTATAACATATCATTGCGTTGTTTTATCTGTACTGTTATATTTATATTATATTTTACTTCTATATTTTTTATCTAACCATTGATAAAATAAATCCCAGATTTTATAATATTCTTTATCTTCTTGCTCTTTAATTGCTAATGTCAATTTACTCATTTCTGCACATTCCATTATTTCCTTAATCACCTCTTCTTCTATTGGAATTTTTTCACTTTTCCAATTTTCTGCAAATACAATTCTAGCTGCTGTTAAAACATTTATAATCAAATATGTCAATTCTCTACTGTATCCTTCAGGTAAGATACCCAATAAAAATATTTCTGGTTTCAAGTCTATATGCTATTTTGTCATTTTTTCTAGCCATGTATGAATTTTAGTCCAGTCTCTCTTAGCTTCCACACATGTCCATCATTTTTGTAATCTTGACCCCAAAACAGGATGCAGTACTCCAGGTGTGGCCTTACTAAGGTTTTATCAAGCGTTAATAATACTTCACATGATTTTGATTCTGTGCCTCTGTTTATACAACCAATTATTGTACCACCAATTATCCTGCCCATTCCCTGACTGCCATTCTTCTATCAGATGTTGCAAAGCAGAGATTTCATTAAGACGACTGCAGGATGACATCACCAGCGTGTGTAATGGTGGTACAGGCCTTGTCATGGTTTGCTGTGAACAAAGGTGTCAACAGGTCCATCCAGCTGGGTGTGCACACGTGTGTGTGAAAGTCACTTCTAAGAAGGGAAATGCAAACCTAACCACAATTTATTTAAACAACCCAGCCGGGTGGCTTCCCAATGATTCCTGCATGATTGTTTATCCTAAGGTTGAAACCAAAGGATAGTCATCCTGGGATGGAAATATAGGTTGATCTAAACATATGGGCGAGACTAGACATGCCTTATGCCTGGAATAGTGTTTCTCAACTTTGGCCATTTTCAGATGTGTGGACTTGAACTCTCAAAATTCCCCAACCAGCAAGATGCATGGACTTCAACTCCCAGAATTCCCCAGCCAGCAAGATGCATGGACTTCAACTCCCAGAATTCCCCCGTCAGCAAGGTGCATGGACTTCAACTCCCAGAATTCCCCCGTCAGCAAGGTGCATGGACTTCAACTCCCAGAATTCCCTAGCCAGCAAATCATGGTGATCAGCCCAGCAAATCTGGCTGGGAAGTTAATCCACTCATCTGAAAGTGGCTGAGACTGAGAAACATTGCTTAGAAGGTTGGATCAAATAGGAGAAGACTTTGGATGATCTCACAGGCATTTCTAGAATCACTGCAAATCCCACAGGCATTCTTAGAAAGCTAGTGAAAAAATAGTAAATAGTGAAAGAAGAAAATAGAAGAGAGCTCCGTGAAGGTTACAGGAAACCACATTTCTCAGTTTGGGATCCTTGGTGCCCTCTAAACTTCATTGTTTTCTTGCAGACCTCTCATTACCAAATTGTGTACTTAATTCCTTCTTAGATGTTACTGAGGATGTTACCTAGTTTAGGACCCTGTTTCCCTGAAAATAAGACCCAACTGGAAAATAAGCCCAAGCATGATTTTTTAGGATGCTCGTAATATAAGCCCCAGTTAAGATTGTCAGCCAGACAATCTGGATTTGGAACTGTATTTCCCCAAAAATAAGACCTAACTGGAAAATAAGCCCTAATGCGTCTTTTGGAGCAAAAATTAACATAAAACCTGCTCTTATTTTTGGGGAAGCATGGTGATAAGAGTTTTGCAAGAAAACAACCAAGCTCAGAAAGCACCAAGGACCTCACAGTTCAATCCTGAGCTACAAATTTTCTCTTCTATTTCTCAGCCTCAAATTTGTGGAGTCTTTTCTGGTATCCCAATAAGTTGCAGCACCCTCCAGATCCTGGCTGATTTCTAAAATAATCAAAGTCAGATATGATCAATATTTGAATGGGAGACTGTAGGCTAAACTATAGGTAATCCTATGGTTTATAGAAATTTGTTAAGTGAGTTGTGCCCATTTTACGACTTTTCTTGCCACATTTGTTTAAATGAATCACTGCAGTTGTTAAAATAGTAACATGGTTGTTGAGCGAATCTAGTTTTTCCCCCTTGACTTGGCTTGTGAGAAGGTTTGTAAAGGGGGGATCACATGACCCCGGACACTGCAACCATCATAAATGTGAGTCAGTGGCCAAGCATCCGAATGTAAATCACGTGGCTGGGGATTCTGCAATGGTCGTAAGTGTGAAAAATGGTCATAAGTTCCTTTTTTCTATGCCATTGTAACTTCGAACGGTCACTGAGTGAACTGTTGTAAGTTGAGGACTACCTGTATCAGTAGGAAGTTGAAAAGATGAGTTGGATATGATCGTGGAATCATGAAATGTCCATCTTGACTTGAAGGTGTCTTTCCCTTTGATTATGCAAAAGAAAGCCAAAGAAAGGGGTTAAATTGTTAAAAAGTGTGGGGCACAGACACTTTTCTCCCAAGCTGATCGGAGTCTAGCTCCATCCCAGCTCATAAGGTGGACCAAGGGCAAACCCACAGTAGCAGAGGGAAGGCAGCCATGGGTGGGGGAAGACCCAAGGGCTGTTGTGATTTGCCGACAGCAGGTGCGGATGGCTGAGGTCTCGGAGAGTGAGGACTCAGATGAGGGGCCTGCATGTGATGCAGGGATGGGGCCAGGACCATCAGGGAGTAGAATGCTGTCTTGGGAGATAATGGAGGCTGGCAGCAGTGATGAAGAGGTCCCTGAGGAGCCTGTGCCCAGTGTGCGTGTGCGCAGGGCTGCTCGAAGGAAAGAGCAGCTGCAGCAGCATGGGCGACTCAGGAGTAAGGCTGCAAGGTAATGGCCCCTCCCTTAAGAGATAAAAGCCAGCTGAGAATCCGGAGTTCTTTGCAGGAAGCAAAGAAGTTTTTGCACTCAAGTCTTGTGGAAGTTTGGACTATCCTGGTTTGTGTTTGGAGACTTTTGGTTTTGATTATTTCCTTGCAATTTAATCTAGTGTTCTTGGCAGCCTTGCACAACCTTGGCAAGGATTGTTCTTATCTGGGACAATTAGTTTTTAGTAGCGTTTTACTGTGAATGAATGGAATTAAAAAAGTTTTGCTTTTATCTCTGTTTGGTGTTTGTTTGCTTTGAACAAGGCTTGGGTCAGAACAGGGGCTGCCAACATAGGCCAGAGCTAATAAACAAGGTAAGCTTGGAAAAACAGCATTTTCCCAGTGCCTATTGAGACTGGTTTCCTTAGGCCAGGGGTCCGCAACCTTAAACACTCAAAGAGCCACGAAAATCTTAACCGGAAACCCCCATTCAGTTCTGGAGCTGACCGGAAGTCCAGTTCCCTACCATAGAGTCTCCTCCTAGTGCAGTGTCCTTTTTCCTCTGCTGACCGGAAGTCCGGTTCCCCCACCATAGAGTCTTCTCCTAGCGCAGCATCCTTTTTCCTCTACCTGTCTTAACCTAAAGCCCTATCAATTGTGGAGCCAACTGGCAACAGGGAGGTGCAGCAGAGGGATTGAAAGAGCCACATGTGGCTCCAGAGCCACGGGTTGCCGACCCCTGCCCTAGGCTCCCTTGCTCCCACCATGGAGAGGGAAGTAATCTCAAGGTTTTGTCTGTGTTTGATCTTTGTGGAGAGGTGGGTGGAAGGGTCTCCAGGGGAGAAGGGGAATGACACACAGGGGAAAAGCCCCCTCCCACACAAGCAAGCTTTGTGTCAACTCATGAAATATTTCTATGGTCTTTTAAGAGTTGCCAACAGAAAGGGAGGGGGGAAAGGGTTTTGAAAGAGCAGTACAGCAGCTTGGAAATCGAAAGTGCATTCCATAAATAGTTTTTCATAGTAACTAGGTGACTGAAGTTTCTGCCACTCAAATATCTCATTGGAGAATATGACTTATGATACGCCCAGGGGGTGGGGGAAAACCAGGGTCAAGGGTGACAATGAATTGTGTGTCTTGGAGTCGGCTACACCCAGGCAGTGCTGGACATGTTAATTCCCAATAAATCCTTTTGAAGTTTTGGAAGTTTGGCTTGAGACTCAAGATTTAATTGGGGGTAACTGCCGGAATCCTGACACTTTGATTGCTTGGGAAAGAGACACACACATGCCTCATTCCCTCCTCTCTCTGCCCCTTTGCAACCTTTTTTTAGCCCTCACGTGCACCAAATATGCTCTCCCTGGCAGCAAATCCCCCCCCTCCTGCCCTCCCTTTGTTGGACAGCCAGATGTCCCCACATTTACCTACTCAGGAGTCAATCCAGTTTGGTTTCATGGATCCCACAGAAACAATGCTGTTATTTGAAATGCAGCCTTCATAGTGTTAACAGTTCCTGATAAAAGTTTGTGCCAGGCTCCTGCTAAGAGATTTTTAAAAAAAATTATTTATACCTTTTTCTTTTAACATATGCAAGTATTTAATAGACAATTTATTGTCTGGGTCACTTTACATCTACATAATAATAGTAATAATAATATTCTTTCCTTGTATATAATAGTATTCTTCCAGCTTCTAATTTCTGCCTTAGAATTATCTATCTAACCATTGATAAAACAAATCCCAAGTTAAAAAATACTGTGTATCTTTAGCATTAACCTACTCATTTCCGCACAATCTAATTTTTTATTATTATATTTTCATCTGCTAAGAGATTTTAGTAGACTAAGACTGAAGTATACTTATACAGGTACTCCTCAACTGACAAACCACAACTGAGCTGAAATTTCTGTCACTAAGCAAGACAGTTATTAAGTGAGTTTTGCCCCATTTTATGACCTTTCTTTCCACGGTTGTTAAGGAAATCATTGCAGTTGGTAAGCTAGCAACAGAGCTGTTAACTGAATCTGGCTTCCCCATTGACTTGGCTCGTTTCGGTCACTAAACGAACTGTTGTAAGTTGCAGGATACCTGTATCTTGGCAGAATGCTAAGGAATTCTGGGAGTTGAAGTCCAGCTTTCTTAAAGTCGCTAAGGTTGAGAAATCTTATTCTTTTACTCCCTGAAGCTTTCGATAAGACATAATACCAAATGTTTGAATCGTACCAACCTGACCATAATCATATATAATAATAGGGAACCTGTTTCTCTATTTGCCTGTCATAATGCAATCAAATGCACCCTCCATCCATCACAGGGTGTAGCTTTGAGGGAATGCCAAAATCTGCAACTCCAAAAGCATTCGCTCCCTTTCTCCCCCTCCATGTAAAGTTGAAAAATCACACACAATTCCCCACAAAGCTAGAAGAGAGATGAAAAATTCTCAAAAGTGGGCTTCAAAAATTACTGCAGCTGTTTGCTGGGTGGGCATGGCCATGGTGGGCGTGGCCTGGTCGGCTTCCTGCACCACGATGGGAGGGACGTTTTTGCCCTCCCCGGACTCTGGAGGCCTTCCGGAGGCCGGAAATGGGCCCGTTTTTTAAAAAAATAATATTATTATTAGTTTATAATATAAAATACAAAAACACAAAAGCAAATAGTGGGACACAGAGGGAAGGGGAAGAGAGAAGTGTAGAATGGAGGGAAAAGAATAAAAAAAGGCATTGACTTCCGTCTCCCTCGGTCGCAGTAGAATAAGGCATTTACATCAAACCTCAACTTTTTACTTTTCCATGATAGCCAGAGGTGGTATTCAGCAGGTTCTGACCAGTTCTGGAGCAGAAATTTTTTGGTGGTTCGGAGAACCGGCAAATCCCACCTCTGACTGGCCCCGGCCCCATCTATTCTCTGTCTCTCAAGTCCCAGCTGATCGGCTGGGTCTTCTTTGGTTGCCCTGCACAGGAGAACGAGCTGGAAAGGAGGTTAGTGGGGTGGGGCGGGAATGGGATCCTTCTCCTGCCACGCCCACCAAGCCACACCCACAGCACCAGTAATAAAAATGTTTGAATCCCACCACTGATGATAGCCATTTCTAGAACATCAAATCAATCTAATCAGTAAAACCCAGTCAGTAAAACTTTTTTTTTTCCACCTCAAGCACAAAGTCCAGAAGTGGTTTCCAGGTAGAAACAAAAGTATTTATATTATTTTCTTTGATCAAAATGGTCAATTTATCCATCTCTGCCAATTCCCTCAACTTCTGTAGCCCTTCATGCATGGTGGGAATCAAAATGTTCTTCCATTTTTGTGCCTACCATAATAGTAGTAGTCTTGTGCCTAGAGTAGTAGTAGTCGTAGTCGTCTTGCTTTCTGAAATGTCTTGTTCTTGATGGCAGGGCAGGGCGGGGGGCTAATTGAGGTAGTCCAGTCTGCTCATCCCCACCTGAACTTCCACATGGCAAATTGTCAAGTTATTCTCCAAAGCCCTTGAAGGCATCACAAGAAGCAATGGGTGGAAACTAATCAAGGAGAGAATCAACCTAGAATTAAGGAGAAATTTCCTGACAGTCAGAACAATTAATCAATGGAGCAACTTACCTCCAGAAGTTGTGAATGCTCCAACACTGGAAGTTTTTAAAAAGAGGTTGGATAACCATTTGTCTGAAGTGGTGTAGGGTTTCCTGACTAAGCAGGGGGTTGGACTAGAAGACCTCCAAGGTCCCTTCCAATTCTGTTGTTCTAAATTCAGAATGATGTCATTCTTACATCAACTGGGCTGAAACCATTGTGTTGCCTCCAGACTTCCTGGAGGAAATGGCCTTGATTTACTGGTTTGGGTGGGTGGGTGGGTGTGCTATCTTTCGGACATGAAACACTGTGGAGATAAATGCCTTAGGACCGGTTTTTATCAGTAGTTCCTTTTTTGGGTGGAGGCCATCTTAGGTTTCCAGTCGCCCATCAATTTCCAGGAAATACATCAATCGCCTCCACCACCACCACACATTGTATTCGAGAATAATTTGCATTTTTAAGAAAGGCTTTACTCACAATGAATGAAAACAAACAAACAAAAACTCAGAATGGTTGTCTTCACAAAATGTTTGGTTTCTGTTTGTTTCCTGTTCCTGTCTTCGAACAGTCTGAGCAGTAATTGATAAAGTTTTAAATTGCTTACAACCTGGTAAACTGCATAAGAAGCTAGCCAAGCATAACGTAACTAAGATATATATTTAACTTAGTTAAGCATGCCAAGGTGAATTCAGGGTTTTTTGTATGCATCCTGTGTTGTCTGTCTTAAACCAGGTTTGTCCAACCTTGCAACTTTAAGACTTGAGGACTTCAACCCTCAGAATTCCCCAGCCATCATGGACACCCCTGGCCAAGGCATACTGGAAGTGAAACCAGCTTAAAATGTTTTGGGATTTCAGCCCTTGCTTTGGCCACTGACCACTCATTGTTCTGACCTTACTAGATTGAGAATAGATCCTGACTGAGGATTTCCTTATTTTTATTTTTTTAATCTCACCATTACCAGTGGCGGAAAAAGGAAAAAAAGGAAATAACACCCTTGTGTTGTGTTTCCTATCAGTTGGCCCAGGAAAAGAGAGTGGCAGTTTCTTATCCTTTTTACCTAGAGAGAGAAATTGGGGGTAAGTGGGGGTTGGTATTGCTTTTTGTTGTTGTTGTTGTTTTAATTTTAATGTTTATTTTTTCTGTGTTGTGTTTCTATTGTTTGTAAGTGGCCTAGAGTCACCGTTAGGAATATAACGGCTATATAAATTTTCTAAATGAAGAAAGAAAGAAAAGAGAGGCAGAGGAAGGAAGGAAGGAAGGAAGGAAGGAAGGAAGGAAGGAAGGAAGAAGAAGAAGAAGAAAGAAAGAAAGAAAGAAAGAAAGGAAAAGGAAGGAGAAGAAAAGAAGGAAGGAAGGAAGGAAGGAAGGAAGAAAAGAAAAGCTGGGTCCCCCAGATTTTTTCTCCATTTCACTCAAAAAAATAAATAAATAACCCATTTTACATTGTCCAATCAAGTCAACGTGTTTAAAAAAATAAAAAGACCACTGTTTCACAAAAAAATCCAAAAGGTAAAAGTGGCAGACAGGAATAAGTGTCTGGAGGGAGGGGCCATTGCCAAGGCAGGAGTGGTTAACCAAGTGGAAGGGAGGGAGTGGCTTACAAGAGAGGCAGTGTGGCTTAGTGGTGAAAGGTGCCAAGCTACAAACTGGGAAATTTCGAATTCTGTGGGTAGTCCTCAACTTACGACTGGGCATTTAGCAACTGTTCAAAATTACGACGGCTGCTTACCACTTGATCCCAAAGTTCTACACCCACACCCCCACTCCTGGTAATTGTATTTATGGCCATTTGTCCGCCTCGTGGTCGCATGATCGTAAGCTACGAGGGGTTTGCTGGAAACCTGCATTTCGTTCCATTTATGCAAACAAACAAACGACACCATAGTGAACAATGGATTTACTTAATGGCCGCAAAATGCTTGCTTAACAACCACCACAAACTAGGTTGTAAAATTGGGGCCCTCCTCTGTGATGACCTGCTTTGTGACCGTCACAACGACTGCAATTGTGGGACTCAATCACATCCATAACTCGAGGGACCACCTACTGTTCTTCCTGAGGCATGGAAGCCAGCTGGTGACTTTGGGCCAGTCTCTCTTATTCATCCCAAGCCAGAGTGCAAGTGTGATGTCCCTGTTGGAATCTGATTCCGAGGGGGAGGTGGAACAGCTGACAGGGAGTGGGCATGTGGCTCCGGTGGCTGTGGAGGAAACTGGGGAAGGGCACAGTCTGGCTGGGCATTCAGAGGAAGACCCAGGCCCACCCCCTCTTCATCCTAGGGCACGCAGGGAGGAACGGATAAGGGAGCAACATGGGTTACGGGGGAGAAAAAGGCCCTGATTCCCTTCATTAGTTGCAGCTAGGAAAACAGGATAAAGAGGGTATTTGCGCACAGCACCTCGCTGGAAGCAAAGTGTACATTATCTTTGTTTGTCACGTCTTATCTGGGTTCTGGTGTCCTCCTGACTGTGTGTTTTTTGTTATCTTTTGAAGTCTGCAATTCCTTATCCTGCCCTGTCCAGTTAATTGCTGCAGCTTTGTGGTTTGTGTTGGATTTTATTTATAATTTAGTTGTACTTCAGGTTCCGACGGAATTTCTTCCCTTTAAAAACTGCTCTTGGGAGAGTTTTTTCTCCAGCCAATGATAACTGGACATTGGGGGCCAAGTTGAAGGAATTAAAGGGACTTTACCTGCTTTTGTGACTTTGTTGCTTTTGTGCCACTCCCTGGGTCATCACAGCAAGGTTGTTGTAAACCCAATAGGAAAGGGAAGCCTTATGTCCACCACCTTGAATGAAATAAAGGCAGGATGCAAGGAAATCAATAAGGAATCAAAAGGCTAGACCGAAAGCAGAAACTTCAAACTTGGGTTTGGCGGAGGATGGGAAATGCTCTCTTTCATGTGTAGCCAGAAAACACAGGTGGCAATTGTGATAGTTGCTGGCAGGGTAGATGGAGGGTAATATTAGGTCTCTGTGCCCACCAGACCTGGTGGGCGGCTGGTGCTGCTGGAGTGTTTGAAGTTCAATCCCTAAGCACGACAAGAGACAACTGTGTTTTTTCTTTAGCTCTTGAACGGGTATGCCAACCTTTAAAAAATGTGTTTTCTTTGCTGACACCCAAGACATTATTTGGGAAAGGAGACGGCAACACAGGTAGTCCTCAACATACGACCATAATTGAGCCATACGTTGCTGTGGCTGAGCGTGACAGTTGTTCAGTAAGGTCTGCCCCGTTCTATGACCTTCCTTGCCATGGCTGTTAAGTGAATCGCTGCAGGTTAAATTAGGGGATTAAGCGAATCTGGCTTCCCGTTGACCGTGTTGGTCTGAAGGCCGCAAAGGGTGGGGGAACACATGAAATCCCAGGACACTGCAACCGTCGTAAACATGAATCCAGTTGCCAAGCGTCTGAATTTTGATCACGTGATTGTGAGGATGCTGCAATGGTTGTAAGTGTGAAAAGGGGTAATGTCACTTTTTTAGGATAGGATAGGATAGGATAGGATAGGATAGATAGAATAGAATAGGGGAATAGAGTAGAATAGAGTAGAGTAGAGTAGAATAGAGTAGAGTAGAGTAGAGTAGAATAGAATAGAATGCAGGATAGAAAAGAAAGAATAGAATGGAATAGAATAGAATAGATTAGAATGCAGAACAGAATAGAATAGAATGCAGAATAGAAAAGAGAATAGAATTGAATAGAATAGATTAAAATGCAGAATAGAATAGAATGGATCAGAATGCAGAATAGAAAAGAAAGAATAGAATAGAATAGAATGCAGAATAGAATAGAATGAATATATCAAAATGCAGAATAGAAAAGAAAGAATAGAATAGAATGCAGAATGAATAACATAGAATAGAATAGAATAGAATAGAATAGAATAGAATAGGGGATGTGTTGGGTTGGGTTGGGTTGGAATAGGGTAGAGGCTAGGATAGAATAGAATAGAATAGAACAACAGAACACAACGCAGAATAGAATAGAATAGAATAGAAAATAGAATAGAATCTAGAGAACAGAACAGAATAGAATAACAGTGTTGGAAGGGACCTTGGAGGTCTTCTAGTCCAACCCCCTGCTCAGGCAGGAAACCCCATATCATTTCAGACAAATTTCAGTTGTCCAATCCTGTCTTAAAAGCTTCCACTGTTGGAGCATCCACCACTTCCGGAGGTAAGAGTGACTCGTGAGAAATCAGGTTTTTGGGTTTTTGTTTTGCAAAGCACCTTTGGGTCTGCCATGACCAGAGAATCTCAGTTGACCTCTTCCAAAGTAGCATCTGGGATTGCCTCAAACGGAAGCACCCCCCACCGTGCAGTTCCTCACTCTCCATTGTGAACTCCAAGTACCTCAAATATGGGCGGGCGGGGAGGAATGTCGAAAGGACAGCATGTGGGAGATGTTATCGATGTTCCCAGTGGGAGGGTGATTGAGATGAAGGTGTGGGAGACCAAAGTCTCAGGAGAATAATGGGAGGAGGTCCTGCTTGCTGGAAGCCCTCTAGATAAAGGTGGGGAACAGATGGAAGGAGACCACAAAGGGGAGGGGAAATGCCAGGGATGGGGTGTGTGGGTGTGCGTGATGAGATTGTGGAGGGCTTTGAAGGACACAGCGGGGAGGGGGGCCTTCTGCAGGGAGTAGCAAACCCCCACCAAGCCTCCTTAACAAACGATGGAAAGTCCCTGAAGAGCAGGCTAAAAGCAATGGTCGGGTAGCAATGGTTGGAAAAGCAAGAATGACAGAACCCAACTTTTTTTGAGTGTTGCCTTTTGCAGCTCTGAGTTTGCCTGCAATTCCATTCTTGTGTTTTTCTCTCTTTGAAAAGAGCAGGGCAGGAGAAATCGCACGTCAACTCATATTAGAATAGAATAGAATAGAATAGAATAGAATAGAATAGAAAATGGAATAGAATG
>CM019149.1:298411020-298427214 GCA_009733165.1 Naja naja
TCTAAGCAAAGCGGTTGTTAAGTGGAATCCCACTTGATTTTATTATCTTTTTGCCGGGTTTGTTAAGCACACCTGCCATTGTTAAGCGAGATCAGGTGGTCATTAAGCAAATCTGGCTTCCCCATTGACTTTGCTTGTTGGAAGTTGGCTGGGGAGGTCACAAGGGTGATCACATGACCCCAAGGCACCTCATCCGACATAAATACATGCCAGTTGCCAAGCTTTTCGAATTTTGGTCATGTGCCTGTGGGGATGCCAAGATGGTTGTAAGGCCAAAAGGATTGGTTGTAAGTCGCATTTTTGTAAATGCATTGGTCACTAAATGAATGGTTACAAGTCGAGGATTGCCTGCAATAACTAGTTCTTTGAGATAAAACTACTGCTTCCCATATAACTCTACAGCTTGACTCACTTGCTTGAGTCATCTAAAGCCTCACCATTTTAATGCATTGCACCAAGTTTGCTCCTGATTTTCTCTTTCTCACCTGCCAGAATCTTATCAGCATCTCCCATGCATTCATATTTTTGCCTTGGCAAGGGCTGATTCACAAAGATGAGCTTTATAATTACATTAATTATATTTTATAAGGCTGCCTAATTCCACCGCCATCCTGAAAGGGCAGGACAGCTCAACCTGGAGATAAATTAGCCACCAAAAACAGTCATGAAACACAGTTCCACAACTGATATGGCTGAACAAAGTTACACCCTGAATTGGAAATCATGAGACCTACTTATCAGATGAGGGAAAGTGACTCTCTGGGTAAGAGTTCAGTCCAGGTTATCATTTCTCAACCTTGGCAACTTTAAGATGTGTGGACTTCAACTCCCAGAATTCCCCAGCCAGCAGCCAGAGTTGAAATCAAGTTTGGAAAACACTGGTCCAGAGAGATGGAGGGAATTTTTCAAACCACCTGGTCATTAATCAGAAAAACTGTAATATACACCCTCTGGCCATCTCCATGGTGCTTCCAAACCAAGCAGGAATCAGCTGAACCAGCAGAAGTTGGTTCTGCTAAGGTGTTACCTGAAAGGAGTCATGGTCTGTTTGATTCAATATCATATATATTGTTTGGAACAGGTGCTCACCACGGGTGGGAGCTGAAATTTATTTTAAAAAATGATTTAAAAATGATGTTGAGACTCTAGAACGTGATGGCAAACCTATGGCACATGAGTCCCAGCCAACCTTACCTGCACTGCTGCAAATAAATGCTGAGTTTGATTTTCTTTATTTATATTCACAGCATGCCCTAATCTATCACCTTACCCTTATTCTGGCTCCACGGAGCTATTACTCCCCCTCTCTCTACTAGACCCTCATAGGGGACCCTGTGCAACAGCCTACAAACAGCATTGCAGGTGTTGGCAGGGGGCAGGAGCCACTGCAAAATGTCTGCATCACGACTAAAAGGGAAATACCATGTGTGAGTGTGTGTATGTATGTGTTATATATTTATTCATATATATATATATCAAAAAGAAGGAGGTTTTGATTGCCAGAGAGTTCTCCCCTTAACCCAGCTGCTTAGACATTTTGGAAAATTGTTGAATGCACACAGCAGAAACTGAATACAAGGATTGGGAGACCAGTGAAGCATTCTCTACATCAGGGGTGTCAAACTCAAGGCCCGTGAGCTGGATCTGGCCTGCGGGATGCTTAGATCTGGCCTGTGGGGCTCCCCTGGAAACAAAGAAGAATGAGCCCATGATGCCTCTGCGGGAAGACTGCATGCCCTTCCCGAGCTCCGTTTTCACTGGCAGAGGGTTGCAGGTGGCAGTGCAGCTGAAAACAGAGCTCGGGAGCCTGTTTATGCTGGCAGAGCTCTTGAGCGCCCAGGCTGACAACAAGTGGCGTTAACCCCACCAAGGTCAAACACAACCCTGATGCAGCCCTCAATGAAATTGAGTTGACACCTCTGCTCTACATGGATGGAGGCTGTGTGGTTTTAGTATTCCGTGACTTACCGTAACTGAAGGGAGCATTTCGTCCTACCTAATGGCTGCCTAAAGTAAGCTCGGGGCCTGGTGGCTCAGTGGCTAAGGCGCTGAGCTTGTCGATCAGAAACATTGGCAGTTTGGCGGTTTGAATCCCTAGCGCCGTATAATGGAGTGAGCTCCTGTTACTTGTCCCAGCTTCTGCCAACCTAGCAGTTAGAAAGCATAAAAATGCAAGTAGAAAAATAGGAACCACTTTGGTGGGAAGGTAACAGTGCTCCATGTGCCTTCGGCCTTTAGTCATGCCAGCCATATGACTATGGAGAAATCTTCAGACAGCACTGGCTCTTCAGCTTTGTAACAGAGATGAGCACTGCCCCCTAGAGCTGGAAACTACTAGCATGTATGTGCAAGGGGAACCTTTACCTCTGATTGGTCTTCCGGTCCTGCGTTCAGCAATTCAGCCATCTTGGTTTGGCACAGGTGACAAAAGATAAAACAGCCAACTTTAATTTGCTTCAAAGGGCTGAAGCTTGGAGGCGTGTAGAAATACCTTAAAATACAGAATAGAAGCTGTGTAGAAATACCTTAAAATATAGAATAGAATAGAATAGAATAGAATAGAATAGAATAGAATAGAATAGAATAGAATTCTTTATTGGCCAAGTGTGATTGGACACACAGGAATTTGTCTTGGTGCAAATGCTCTCAGTGTACATAAAAGAAAAGATACATTCGTCAAGAGTCATCAGGTACCATAAATATATATTCACATTTGCATGGGTGTCCTTATTATAGATTTCGCAAATGTAAAACAAGAATATTCAGACAGTCCTTGACATACGACTGTAATCAAACCTGGAATTACTGTCATCAGTCCTTGTGGATGTCAAATAGGTCACCTTTATGCCTTTTTTTTTGGTGGTGTTCATTACGTAAATGTTGAGGTTTTTAAGTGAATCTGTGATGCCAATGGGCGTTTTTTGCTGGAAACTGGAAGTAAACACCAGAAACCGGTAAAAAGCATCAGAAATCACGGTCAAAGTGATGGTGCAGGTGGACATAAAGATGAACTGGTTGCCTTGCCAAGCACCCAAAAATGAAATTGTGATGGTGGGGAGGGTGTTGTGTGTACAGCTGTTATATTTGTGTCATAAAGTACATTTTTTGTGGGTGGAATCTCTCATAACTTCAAACAGTCACTAAGTGAATGATTGTAAATACAGAACTATCTTTACTTTGTAAAGAGGCCTGGTGGTGCAGTGGTTAGAAAGAGATACAGGTAGTCCTTGACTTACAACAGTTCACTTAGTGACCATTTGAAGTTACAATGGCACAGAAAAAGGGACATGACCATTTTTCACACTTACGACCATTGCAGAATCCCCATGGTCACGTGATTTACATTTGGATGCTTAACAACTGATTCACATTTATGACGGTTGCCCTCTCCCAGGGTCATGGGATCACCTATCACGACCTTCTGACAAGCAAAGTCAAGAGGGAAACCAGACTCACTTAACAACTGTGTTACTAATTTAATCACTGCAGTGATTCACTTAAGAAAGGTGGCAAGAAAGGTCGTAAAATTGGGCAAAACTCACTTAACAAATGTCTCACTTAGCAACATAAATTCTGGGCTCAATCGTGGTCATAAGTTTAGGATTACCTGTAGTGCAGGCTAACTCTGCCCACAGTCAGGAGTTCGATCCTGACCAGTTCAAGGTTGACTCAGCCTTCCATCCTTCCGAGGTGGGTAAAATGAGGGGCCAGATTGTTGGTGGCAAGAGGCTGACTCTGTAAACCACTTAAAGGGGGCTGTAAAAACACTATAAAGTGGTATATAAGTCTAAGTGCTATTGGGAAGGAAGGGAAGGAAGGAAGGAAGGAAGGAAGGAAGGAAGGAAGGAAGGAAGGAAGGAAGGAAGGAAGGAAGAAGGAAGGAAGGGAAGGGGCTGTAAAGCACTGAAGCAGTTTATAAGTCTAAGTGCTATTGGGAAGGAAGGAAGGAAGGAAGGAAGGAAGGAAGGAAGGAAGGAAGGAAGGAAGGAAGGAAGGAAGGAAGGAAGGGGCTGTATGTACATCTAAGTGCTATTGCTGTTGTATGCTTTTCTTTTCTTTTGTTTCACCTTATTTAATCTGCCAGTTTGGCTGTTCTCTTTCTTCAGATCGTGAATACAGCCAGCATGGGTTCAACACAGACCCTTACAATGCATCCTTCACCACTTGACACTTTATTCCACCTGCCCTTGGGCTTCTGAAATTTTATGGATCGTTACACTCGTTTTGAGCCCATTTTCTCATATGTAAAATGAGAACCTTTATTATATATATTTTCGACAGTGCGGGCTCACATGATGAAGCCACGTTTTGCATTCTGCTGTACAAGCCAGAGCAGTTTTCGTTGCTCCGATCAAACAAAACGGTGTGCACCAACCTGGGCATCCAACGCCAACTCTCGGTGGCATCGTAAGGAATTCGCAGCCCTCCAAAGTCAAAATTTACAACACTGTCCTTGTGTATTCAGGAGAATTCTTGCCTGACATGTCAGAAGAGATTCACTAAGATGCATAGCAGGGCTTCCGCCTTTTCAGTTGTGTCTGTGTGTGTTTGTGTGTTTTCCTTTCCTTTCCCTGCCCAAATTAAGCTCTGTGTGTGCAACTGAGCCTGGAGTTCAAGTTTCACTGACATGGAAATTATCCTTTTCAGCGAGGATCAGAACAAGCCACCTGGTGCTTGTATGCATTATGTCTGTATGCTCTAGTTTCATATTTTGAGTACAACCTGTACAGAAATAAAAGTGGGGGGGTGGGATAGCATAGCATCCACAGTCTTTGGCCTGAAATAAATCCAGGTGGCGTTTATATGCAGGAAACTTGCTTTGGGGTTATGTTCAAAATCTATTTGTATTTAAGCAGGCGGTATATACTCATCAGTAAATGGTTTTACAGGCCTCGGGGGAGATACAGGACTTACACAATTATCTATAGGTCTATAAAATAGTCTTAACTTGACAAATTGATCTGCTGCTGAACTGAAAAATACCTTAAGGGCTGTGTGTCCCATTCGTTCTTCGAGATCTGAAGCTTTTCCCATCAGATTTCTTTTTTAAAAAATGTTATTTTATACTTGGTTTGCAAATTATTTTGGCTAGTCCTACCGCAGTGTTTCAGGATGTATTGATGCTTTCCACAAGTCCTTCTCCCAGATTCACAAAGAGCCTTTCATGAAGATAAAGCCAGGGAGGAGACAGGCAGCAACTCAGTATTATAAGGTTGTGTGTTGCTTTCACTTTACAATACAAATAATATTGGACCATATGACTTTGACCCCCTAGCCTGGATCTATCTTGAAAGGTTACAAACATCCAGCTAGTTTGAAAGGGTTTGTGCTGCGCAGTGGTGGGATTCAAATTTTTTTTACTACCGGTTCTGTGGGCGTGGCTTGGTGGGCATGGCAGGGGAAGGATACTTTAATTCCCACCCCACTCCTGGGGGAAGGATACTGCAAAAACTCCATTCCCTCCCCACTCCACTAACCTGCTTTCCAGCTCCATTCTCCTGTGCAGGGCAACAAAAGAAGACCCAGCCGATCAGCTGGGACTCGATGGGAGGCGGAGAAGAGCTGGGGGCGGGGCCAGTCAGAGGTGGGATTTGCTGGTTCTCCGAACTACTCAAAATGTCTGCCACCGGTTCTCCAGAACTGGTCAGAACCCGTTGAATGTCACATCTGGTGCTGTGCTTACAGCACTATGATAGCAATGTTGTAAAAGTAAAAGGTAAAAATTTCTCCTGTCCAGGCGTGTCTGGTTCTAGGGCAGGGGTGTCAAACTCAAGGCCTATGGCCCAGAGGGACTCAGCATTGTCTGAAGATCTTTCTGTGGTCATGCGGCCAGCATATCTATACACCGAGGCACACAGAACACTGTTACCTTCCAACCCAAGTGGTGCCCATTTATCTACTCGCATTTGCATGCTTTCGAACTGCTAGGTGGCCAGGAGCTGAGGCAGGGAATGGGAGCTCATCCCACCATGTGGTGCTGGGGTCTCAAACAGAGGCTGTAAGGATACATTAACAGAATCTATGAGCCATGGTGGCGCAGTGGTTAGAGTGCAGTACTGCAGGCTACTTATGTTGACTGCTGGCTGTCTGCAACTTGGCAGATCGAATCTCACCAGGCTCAAGGTTGACTCAGCCTTCCGTCCTTCTGAGGTCCGTAAAATGAGGACCCAAATTGTTGGGGGCCATAAGCTGATTCTGTAAACCACTTAGAGAGGGCTGTAAAAGCACTGTAAAGCGGTATATAAGTCTAAGGGCTACTGCTATCTTGCAAGTCTGAAAGAAGATTGTCTCCTTTACAGTCCTTACTCATGTCTCAAAGTCTTTTATCATATGCCATTACATGATTTGATGTAAGTTGCAACTACGTCTTCATCCAGCATGTCATTAAGTTGTGGAATTCATTGAGGTGAGGCCTATTAGCAGCTAGCTTTACTATTAAGTTTGAAAACTTAATGGTATTTCTGGGCAGTTTTGGTCCAGTGGTTAAGAGGTTTGGTCTAGTGGCATCAGGCCAGAAACCAGGAGATTGTGAGTTCTAGTCCCGCTTCAGGCATGAAAGCCACCTGGGTTACTTTGGGCCAATCACCAGGCAACTGGAAGTTCTAGTCCTGCCTTGGGCATGAAAGCTAGCTAGGTGATTTTGGGCCAGTTGGGAGGAGACTGAATTCCAGTCCTGTGTTAGGCATGAAACCTGGCTGGATGACTTTGGGCCAGTCACCAGGAGATTGTGAGTTCTAGTCCTGCCTTTGGCATGAAAGCTGGCTGGGTGATTTGGGCCAGCCACTTTTTCTCAGCCCAAGTCACCTCACAGAGTTGTTGTGGGCAAAATAGGAGGAGGAAGGAGTATTGTATGTTTGCCACCCTGAGTTACTTATAAAGGTGGGACATAAATTAAATAAATAAATAAACAACAGTACCGAAGGAATATGCCTTCACCTCCTGCTTTGGAGCATCTTAAATTCACCTCATGAGTCAGCATGGAAATGAACGTTTGGATGAGGTGGCCCTTGGTCTGATCCAACAGGGATATTTTTATATTTAAGTGTTGTACCTTATGATTCTTGACGAATGTATCTTTTCTTTTATGTACACTGAGAGCATTTGCACCAAAACAAATTCCTTGTGTGTCCAATCACACTTGGCCAATAAAGAATTCTATTCTATTCTATTCTATTTTAAGAACCTTAGCATGGTTTGTGTTATACTGGATCCCACAAACTAGGTTAGGTAGGAGCATATGTTCAACCTTGCAAGGTTAAGACTTGGGGACTTCAACTCTCAGATTTTCCAGTCAGCTATGCTCTATGCTGGCTGGGGAATTCTGGGAGTTGAAGTCCCCCGATCTTAAAGTTGCCAAGGTTGGATACCCCTGGCATGCAATCTTCTGAGGTTTCTGAAATAGAGTTGAAAATGGGAGATCGAGTTGGTTGAGCAGCAAGGCTTCAGAGATTTTTTTTAGAAAAGTTAGGTCCATCCCCAGGCTGAAACTGGTGCACAGATTTTCCCCTGAAAAGTAATATGGATGGGTGGATTTATCTTGTGCTAGAACCAAAACAATCTTGAATGAATGCAGTCCTGTTAGCTTAATGTAAGTAATATAGGGCATGGGTTCATTCAAAGTCCACGGCACCAGATAAATTGAATTTAAGCAGGAAAAGATAAAGAAATTAATAGCTCTCGGTACATTCAGATCAAGCCAGTTTGTATTGCTTCAAAGCAGTGGATGACCCAGGAACAGATGCTAAATGTTGCCAGAGACTTTAATTGGCGTCTTGGAGCACAGATTTTGCTAAAACCCCAAGAGGAGAAAATTCTATATTTTTACTGTATCAAAACAGTTTTGGTAAGCTTTAAAAAAAAATATTTGCATGCATCAGAATGGCTTACAGCTCTCAAAAGTATTTTGGCTTGATTTACTCTAAATTCAAGGCCAAAACCTATCCAAGGGATGCATCAGATTATCACACCTTAAATTGTTAACAAACCTCTGTCTTCAGATTTCAATTTTTGGGCTGTAACTTTTAGTAGAGGAAGTCTGGCTTACAATTATATTCTGTTTCCCAGGGAAGCATTTCATATCAGATAGGGAAATAGCAACATACAGACCCCAAACACGTGGCAAGTTATACAGTGCAGAAAATCCGTTTTTTTTTTTCCTGGCATAGCTTCGCTAACCATCATGCTAAGCCATTGTTTGTTAATTGTGATATATTGAGTGAGATGCAGCTGTATGTGTTCTCATTACATAGAAAGCCTGGGATTGGTGACCTGGCATTCACAGGATCTTTCTTTCTTTTTTCTTTTTTGGCCACTAGATTCCAACTTTGGCAACTTCAAGACCTGTGGACTTCAACTCCTAGAATTCCCCAGCCAGCATAGCTGCTGCCTGAGGAATTCTGGGAGTTGAAGTCCACAAGTTGCCAAGGTTGACCACACTATCTCCTGATCTTGATTTGTCTGCGGATGCCTTTGATAAAAAGGGGGAAACTTGGCTAGCTACAAAACCAAACATAAGTTTTGATTTATTTGTTTTTTAATGGCCCCAGCAGGAGAGAGGAAGCAGATTGAAGTGCATGGCTTGGAATTCTGCCTTTTGCCCAGGCAAAACAACACCATTTGGAGGAATAGATGGGATAGGGAGGAAGAATATCAGTTTTTGGAGAAATGGGTGCTTGGTGACTGGAATGGGGCCTTCAGGTTCCTACCCTTGGCAGTGCATCCTTCTCCTCCAGCCTCCTGCTTCTGCCCATTTACAGCTAGCTTTCCTCCTCCACTGGCCCCTCCCCCAGCCATTCATCCTGGCCAATGGGTCTCCAGCCCTCCATCCTTCGGCCCAGCCCATTTGCCGAGACACCGTTTGTCCTGGGCTTTTGGCCACACGGGACGGTTAGCTGCCAGCCAATCGGGTGGGAGGCAGAAGCCATGGTGCTTCTGCCTGCTGGATGGGATTTGGGGCAGTGGTCACCAACCAGTTGGCCAGGGACCACTGGTGGTCCATGAGAAAAGTTTGGTGGTCTGCAGAGAAATGTCACCCCCAAAGCAATTAATCCAGGCTGAGTGGGAACACAAGGCTGCGCCGCTCACAGGAACACAAGGTTTGCATCGCTTGCCTTAGGAACAACATGAGGTAGTGAGGGGAGGGGGAAAAGGGCAGAGGGGGGGAAATTGCCTGGCCACCAGGCTGCTTCTTTCCGCTTTTTTCTTCTTCTGCTTTTGGCTGTACGCAAGGAAAGCAGAAAAAGTCTTTGTTTCTCTCCTCCAAACTCCACCAGAAATGAGTCTTTGGGACCCTGCAAGGCATCCTGCTCCAAGAGGCTGCACCGGCATGACAAGTCCCACAGAAACTCATTTCTGGCTGAGTTTGGGGAGAAAAGACTTCTGCTGCTTCTGCTGCTTTCCTTGCATGAAGCCAAAAGTCTCTCTCTCTCTCCCTCCCTCCCTGAGAACAGAGCTGGAGACGGTATCCTGTGATCCCAAATAAAGAATGATTGATTGGTAGGAAAACGGGGTGGGGAATTTTCCTGCAGACTTTTTTGGGGGATTTTCCCAGGGTCTCTGGTCCGCGGGATTTAAAATTATGAGTTTGGTGGTCCCTGAGGTCCAAAAGGTTGGTGACCCCTGGTTTGGGGAACAATCAATTTCTCCATGGCTCATCATTTGCTCTTTGCAATAATGGAGAATAGGTGTAGGTCAAAATTGGCCTGTTGATGTATTCTCTCAGCTCAGTGATTGTCCTGTAGATCAGGAGTCTCCAAGCTTGACAATATTAAGACTTGCTGAATTCTGGGAGTTGAAGTCCACAGGTTTTAAAATTCCGAGGTTGGACCACAGTGCCAGGATGCCTTTGTTTAAAAAGGGGAAACTTGGCAGGCTGCAGAACCAAACATAAGCTTTGTTGCTGTTTTAGTGATGACTTCAACTCCCAGAATTCCTCAACTAGCAGCCATGCTGGCTGAGGAATTCTGGGAGTTGTAGTCCGCAAGTCTTAAAGTTGCCAAGGTTGGGGGACCCCGCTGTAGATATTGGGCAACGAAGCTAGGTAGGAGCATCAGTTCATGAGGGAGTGAAGTATTGCCTAGTTGAGTGATGGCTAACCTTTCCGTCGTCACATGCCGAAAGTGTGCACACGCATGCCTGAACCCATAATACAACATGCATGACCCCTCCTGCCCCTGTGCATGCGTGTGCGCCCCATGCACCATCCACTGCGCATGTGCATGTCCCCCGTGCCCGCTACATGCCTCTGCGCATGCATCTCATGTGTCCTGCCCCTCATGCATGCGTGGCAGATACCCAACAATCAGCTGACTGTCCAGAGGCGCGTGCACATGCGTGCGCCATAGGTTCACCATCATGGGCCTAGTTGGTAATGAAAAGCCTGCAAGAACACAATCAAGCTCAGAGAACATCAAGAGTCCACCTTAATTCTCTGAATGGGCCACTTCCAATTAGCTCTATAAATCTTAAATTGCAAAAAAAGCAGTAGCAGGTCTCATAGGCATACCATACATAGACATACTATGCAAGGTGATTTTGGTATCTTGGGTGGAGCCTGACCATCTCTGCAAATATTAAAATAAAAACAAAAGGAAAACGAGAGAAGCAACTACCCTGTTTATACCTTATTGAAATGATTTTATTTACCTGTGATGAAAACTTGTTTTCTCACCTCAATAACTGCCTCTTAAAATGCAAGAGATAGATATTGGAAATTTCGCTTATAAATGCAGAATAGCTTTTCTGTCTCTTTTGTAAAGGGAGGGGGTCACTTTGAATTTCGAGTCCTTTTTTTTTCCTAGATAAATATAGCAATAGGCCTGGTCCTGAACGCCCTTTTAAAATATATATATATATCAGTGTTCCCCTGAGATTTCCTCCCCAATGGCTAGGATGTTCTTCTGCTGCCCCTCCCTCACCAGTTGGAGCCAGATGTTCTCATTCTAACTTGAATTGGGTAAAGAACTTGGATGTCTTCCAAGCAAGCAGTACTAAGTTTCTGGGCATGTAGCAAAGAAAATGAAGAGCTGTACTTGAGAAATTTGCAAAGACAGTGGGCGGGAAGAGGGAGCAGAGGCAATGTGGCTGAACCACTGGAAACTTCTGAGATGCTGAGGTCAATCAACCTTCCTTTCCAAGGGAAGTGGTGGGCTCCCTGCAGTTTGAGGGGTTCAGGTCAGCCGATGGAAAAAGAGAGGAGGAAACGCTACAGAGGAACAATCTAGTCTCAGTAGGAATGGACAAGAAGGCCGCCTTCCCTGCCTCCCCCCTCTTTCTCCTTCCTTCCTTCCTTCCTTCCTTCCTTCCTTCCTTCCTTCCTTCCTTCCTTCCTCTCTCTTTTTCTTTCTTCTCTTTCCTATACCATCTCTCAATTTCCTCCCTCCTTCCTTCCTTTCTTCCTCCCTCCCTCCTTCAATCATTTTTCCTTCCTTCCTTCCTTCCTTCCTTCCTTCCTTCCTTCCTTCCTTCCTTCCTTCCTTCCTCTCTCTTTTTCTCTCCTTTCCTATACTATCTTTCAATTCCCTCCCTCCCTCCTCCTTCTTTTCTTCCTCCCTCCCTCCTTCAATCATTCGACCCTTCCTTCCCTTCTTCCCTTCCTTCCTTCCTTCCTTCCTTCCTTCCTTCCTTCCTTCCCATCTCTCTTTCCTCCATTCCCCTCCTTCCTCCCTGATCTTCCACCCTTCCTTCCTTCCCTTCCTTCCCTTCCACTCCCTCCCTCCTTCCTTTTTTCCTCTCTTCTCTTTCCTATACTATCTCAATTTCCTCTCTCCCTCCTTCCTTCCTTTCTTCTTCCCTCCCTCAATCATTTGACCTCCCTCCCTCCCTCCTCCTCTCCTCTCCTCATTTCTCATGCCCGTAAGTTACTCAGGAACTCTTTCACATATATCTCTCAGGCAGTACAAGACCTGCCCTACTTCTGAATGTGGCTGTAAACTTGCTCCTCTGGTGGTGGCTTTTGGCATGTGTTGGCCTGTGCCTTGCGCCCAGTGTATCTTTGCCCAGATACAAAGATAACTCCTACTCCATGTGGTGCGGCTTGTGTGTGCACGCACTCTGAATGTCCCACCCTCATCCTGGTGACTCAGTCCGGCAGACTGGGAGCAGCAGCTGTGTGGGCACATCTGTTTCTGATTTAATGTGCCAGCACTCCTACTCGGACTTTACTTGCGTTGCTCCTGAGGGCTATCCCACCCACCCGTCTCTCTTTATGATTGTATGTAGGCACATACACACAAAACACAAACACACACTTTTAAAACCATGCCAACTTGTTCTTCTCTGCTTCCTCTCCTTCCTCTTTCCTCTTGTCCACTCTGTTTCTTGCTCTCCGTTGGCTTCCTTATTTTAGGTGTTTTTTTTTAACACAGAGTTTCACCAATGGAACAGTCTCTGGCCAAATCTACTTTTGGCAGGGTAAAGTTGAACCAGTTTTGTGTGGTGAAGCAAAGTCTGTATTTTGCAATGTTTTTTAGGTTGGGAGGGAAACTCAGCCATTGATTCTGCTGTTAGATGGGTTCAATAGATGAGTCTATGGGCCTATCTCAAACAGATGACAATTCTACATCAACCAGAGACAATCCTCCAATCGTTCTAGCAAGTGTCGTCGTTAAAATTAATTTTTGTAACTTATTTTGCCAGCTTGCCAAAGCTAATGGGATTTCTGCAGTCTTATGCAAGATTTCGCCAATCTTGATCTCGTACGATTGCCAGGCAAGCTTGTAAAATTGTTGTGACATGTACTATTGCTTGAGTTGAAAACCTTGATGGATTTTATTGTATTCTTATAAATTAAGATACCATAAAACTTGAGTAATCATGCTTCTGAGGGATGCAGATCATGGAATGTCTGCCCTCAACCTGGGTGAAAAGGAAACCATAAAATATATATTACCTATTACCTATAACATACACTTGCGAAATATGGAGTCATCCACTCATAAGGAACTGTACAGGAAGGTTAGAAGCAAATAAACCATCCTTAATAGGAATCCAGTTTCTCTCATGTTTTTATCGTTTCAGCAATCAGTACTCCAGCTTTATTAGTTTGTCATCTAAAGGTGCTTTGTAAAGCATATACTGTGAACTTAGGTTTCAGAATAGAACAGTGAATAGAAGAATAGAATACCTTTATTGTTACTGCATTCCACGAATACAATGAAATTTGAAGGCTACTCCAGCACAGTGCCCCAAACACCACATCACAATCACACTACAGAGTGTTTAAAGATTAAAATAATTATAATAATAATAATAGGACTAAATCACAAATGCACTGTTTGATTCAAGACAATTGAATCAAACTGCCTTGGAAAAGAAACTGTTTCTCAATCTATTAGTCCTCATTTTAAGACACTTGTAACTCCTTCCTGATGGTAACAGTTCAAAATATGAATGACCAGGATGAGAACGGTCTGTGGAGATTTTTAGTGTTCTAGAGAGGAGTCTGGTCTTTGCAATCTCTTCCAAAGAAGAAAGAGAGCGATGATTTTTTGTGCTGTGTTTATAACTCTCTGGAGCATCTTCTTATCCACTGCAGAGCATCCAGCATACCACACCGTTATACAGTATGCCAAAATGCTCTCGATGGTAGACCGGTAAAAAGTAACCAGCAAACCCGGAGAGGTTTTGTAGGGTAATTCCGGACAAAAAAAATGCCTTGCAGTTTTCTTTTAAAAAGTTGATCTATAACAGATTTTAATAGATAATCAGAGTTAGAAGGGACCTTGTAGGTCATCTAGTCCAACCCCTCTGCCCAAGCAGGAGACCCTACACGATTTCTGACAAATGGCAGTCCAATCTCTTCTTGAAAGTCAGAAGTGATGGCACTCCCACAACTTCCGAAGGCAACTTCTGTTCCATTGGTTGATTGTTCTGACTGTCAGAAAGTTTCTCCTTATTTCCAGGTTAAATCTCTCCTTGATCAGTTTCCATTCATTATTCCTTGTCTGGCCTTCGGGTGCTTTGGAAAACAGCTTGATGCCTTCCTCTCTGTGGCAGCCCCTCAAATATTGGAAGACTGCTATCCTGTCTCCCCTGGTCCTTCTCTTCTCTAGACTAGCCAAGCCCAGTTCCTGCAACTGTTCATTGTATGTTTTAGCCTCCAGTCTCCTAATCATCCTGGTTGCTCTTCTCTGTACTTTTTCTAGAGTCTCAACATCTTTTTTATAGTGTGGTGAACAAAACTGGATGCAGTACTCTAGGTGTGGTCTTACTAAGGCTTTATAGAGTGGTATTAGTATCTCACGCGATCTTGATTGTATCCCTCTGTTAATGCAGTTTAGGATTGCATTAAGTTAATGCAATTTAGGATTGCATCTTCTCAAGAGAGGCTCCCATTTTTCTACTTTACTCTTGGGTTGCTTGAGAATTTCTTCTCTTGCTAGCAAGTTTGAGCTTAATTGATTATTGGAATTTGCCAACTTTGATTATTGGATTATTGGAACTTTCCAACAAAATTACGTTTAACTTGTGTCTGGCAAGTTAAGCGTAATTTTCAAGAACAACCTCCCACTATGCCTGAAGAGAAAAGTTTTCAATCAGTGTGTGCTACCTGCTCTACCATACGCCGGTGGAACATGGATACTAACCTCACAATCAATACAAAAGCTACAAGTGGTACAAAGAGCCATGGAAAGATACATGCTCAGCATCACAAGACAAGATGAAAGACTTGCACACGGATTGGAGGACAAACCAAAATATAAAATGCCATCAAGAGGTAAAAGAATTGAAATGGAAATGGACCGGTCACATCTGAAGGTACTTTTTTCAGGAGGCAAATGGACTTTCTTGGGTTTTTTTTCCTTCTGGAGACATTCTGCTTCTCATTGAAGAAGCTTCTTTAGCTCTGACTGGATGGTGGCCTATGGAAGGATTTATATTCCTTGCAGACAGCTGATCATTTGCATCCTTTTAGAGCAGTGGTCCCCAAACTTGGCAACTTTAAGACTTGTGGACTTCAACTTCCAGAACTTCTGGAAGTTGAAGTTCACAAGTCTTAAAGCATAGCTGGCTGAGGAATTCTGGGAGTTGAATTCCACAAGTCTTAAAGTTGCCAAGTTTTGAGACCTCTTAGAGGGTCATTGAAGCACTTGGAAGTTTATCTGTGTCCTCAGCATCACCTGAGTAGTGCTTCTGGTTCCTGTAGTCTGCAAGTTTTTCCTCTGGAAATCCATTCCTACTCCCAGACCATTCCAAGGGTGTTCATCCCAAATTGCATAGCTAAAAGTCTGTAGAGATTCTCAGTCATCCAGGTCATGATTGTCCTGGTCTTCTGTCTATGAGACCATGGGCTGATCGCATAGCAAGAAGAACAGATGGCATCTGGACCAAGGCAGACATAGAATGGATCCCACTTGATCAAAAGCATCCACGAAAAGAGACATAAATCAAGATGGATCGGGGCATTAGCAAGTATTAGGGCCCTGGCAAAGGAAAGCACAAGACCATATTGGTTGGAAACATGCAGAGGAGGCCTTCATCCTGCAGTGAATGGACAATGGCTAGGATGATGATGATGATATGATGATAATTGGAAGTGGCAGAAGGCACAACCACTGAAGAAGTTTTCTTAAGACTGTTCTTCATGACCCTTCTTTGCATCACACTACCCACATTTTTCAACTAGAGAAGAGCTCTGAGAGATGCTCTCCATTCTGATGCCTACAATTTAACTAAAATATAAGTCCTCAACACCAGTAAGACCAAGGAGGCTTATAGTGGACTATAGAAGGAACAGATCAGACATCCAGCCCTTGCTTATCCATAGAGACCAAGTGGAGCAAGTGGCCAGTTTTAAGTTTCTGGGTTTACCATAAAGAAGGACCTGACCTGGGGTGCTCACATTGCAGCCCTGGTCAAAAGGCCCAGCAGAGATTATATGACCTGAGACTTCTCAGGAAACAACAACTGAATGAAAAACTGCTGGTGACCTTCTACCACTGCACCATAGAGGGTATCTTAACTTACTCCACCTGTGTTTGGTTTGCCAATTGCACAGGGGCAGATAGGACAGCACTCCAGAGGGTTAAGGTCATTGCCCAGAAGATCATGGGTTGTCCTCTCCCTTCTTTGGAAGAGCTTTATAGCTCCCATGCCTTAAGAAAGGTCAAAACATTCTCAAAGATCCATCTCATCCTGGGCAACCTTTTTTTTTAACTATTACCATCTGGCAGACAGTACAGGATGATAAAACAA